>CAWVQO010000372.1:0-26345 GCA_963932275.1 Andrena praecox | reverse complement strand
TGGCGGGCCAATCTAGTCCCGGGGTCGTGCGGACGACCCTATAGTCGTCGGAAATGACGGTGGCGGGCCAATCTAGTCCCGGGGTCATGGGGACGACCCTACAGTCGTCGGACAAGTCGGCGGCGAGCCAATCTAGTCCCGCGGTCTTGGGGACGACCCTATAGTCGTCGGACAAGTCAGCGGCTGGCCAACATTGGCCCGTGGTCGTGGGGACGACTATATAGTCGTCGGACATGACGGTGGCGGGCCACCGTCATGTCCCGGGTCGTGGGGACGACCCTATAGTCGAACATGTCGGCGGCTGGCCAACTTTGGCCCGTGGTCGTGGGGACGATCCAATAGTCGTCGGACATGACGGTGGCGGGCCAATCTAGTCCCGGGGTCGTGGGGACGACCCTATAGTCGTCGAACAAGTCGGCGGCGGGCCAAGCTTGTCCCGGGGTCGTGGGGACGACCCTATACTCGTCGGACATTTCGGCGGCTTGCCAACTTTGGCCCGGGTTCGTGGGGACGACCCTATAGTCGTCGGACATGTCGGCGGCTGGCCAACTTTGGACCGGTGTCGTGGGGACGACCCAATAGTGGTCGGACATGTCGGCGGCTGGCCAACCTAGTCCCGAGGTCGTGGGGACGACCCTATAGTCGTCGGACTTGACGGTGGCGGACCAATCTAGTCCCGGGGTCGTGGGGACCACCCTATAGTCGAACATGTCGGCGGCTGGCCAACTTTGGCCCGTGGTCGTGGGGACGATCCAATAGTCGTCGGACATGACGGTGGCGGGCCAATCTAGTCCCGGGGTCGTGGGGACGACCCTATAGTCGTCGAACAAGTCGGCGGCGGGCCAAGCTTGTCCCGGGGTCGTGGGGACGACCCTATAGTCGTCGGACATTTCGGCGGCTTGCCAACTTTGGCCCGGGTTCGTGGGGACGACCCTATAGTCGTCGGACATGTCGGCGGCTGGCCAACTTTGGACCGGTGTCGTGGGGACGACCCTATAAGTAGTAAGGCAAAGCCGATTCTAACCCAGGTCCTCTGAGGGGAGCGCGGGGCGGGGGGAGGAAGTGAGGGCGCGCGGGGGAGTGCGGTGGAGGGAACTATGGGCGCGGGGAGAGCTGGGGAGTGGAAGACCGGTTGCGCGCGCACGAACCGCAGAGTGGGGGAAGCTGTAATCGTGGTGGGGATCAGTCCGGGCCGAGCCGCCGCGGAGACCTCTCCAGACCTGACCCATTGTTGGAAAATTTTCAGAGGGTCGTCCCCTCCCTCTAAAAATTTCTGGGGCCGGGTCTTGTATGAAAAAATCTTTTTTTCAGACTCGATCCGGCCCCCAGAAATTTTTTCCCCCAAATATTGGTTCTAAATCAGATCTACCGCCAGAATATTTTTTTCCAAACCAACCGAGCAAACAAATATGCATCATACATTCTAAAGCTACCAATTTTTCAAACTCCAGCAAACAAATATGCATCATGCATTCATAGCACTGTGAAGAAATGGTATCATCTCAGCGTTCCGATTTAACATCGCAGCATATCGCGCGATTATGCGTAATTTGACTCCTCTGGAGCAGTCGTGCAGGATGTCATTTTCGCGGCGCGAAGAACGTACGAATCACAGAAAGAATTATGCAGCGTCGGCAGAAATGTTTTTTCCATACATATATATGATATAAATTTTTCCCCAACGCAGAGAAATAATACTTTTTAGAAACGTTGAATCTTAAAATTAGGTGGCGAGAAGGAGGAAGGTGGGTAAATAAAATGTAGAGGAAAGAAGGAGGATGGATGACGAGTAAATAAATAATACTTTTCATATTAAGGAGGTTTTTAAATCAGATCTACCGCCAGAATATTTTTTCCAAACCAACAGATACTTTCTCCCCAAACGCAGAGAAATAATAATTTTTAATCAATGATTCAGCGAACCATTACGTAGAAAACACACATATTTTTTCAAACAAATATGCAGCATTCTAAAGCGTTCCAATTTAACATCGCAGCGTATCGCGCGATTACGCGTAATTTGACTCCTCTGGAGCAGTCGTGCAGGATGAGGTCATTTTCATGGTGCGAAGAAGGAACGAACGAAATATGATTATGCGGCGTCAGCAGAAATGTTTTTTCCATACATATATGTGATGGAAATTTTCCCCCAACGCAGAGAAATAATAATTTTGAAACGTCGAATCGGGAGACGGGTAAATAAAATGAAGAAATAATATACGTTTAAGAAATTATATATTGTTACATAGAATATAAAATTAAAAATATAAATATAAATATTTTATTTATGCAATTCTCTCTGGTGTTTAGACCACCAGTTGAATATTTTAAATACATTTTGCAAAGCACAATGCTTCGCGTGTCTGCCACATCGCAGAGTATTAATTACATTTAGCTTATTTAGAGATTTGATATTCTCATAGTCAATGTCCAGCGTCTCAATGATCACATCCGCTCTCGTATTTTCATCGAGGAAATCCACAAGCCAGTCGCGTTTCTGCAACCCTTTAACGTATACGATATAGGGTGTGTCATCTTCTTCATCGATCGCATCAGCTACAGCTTTCGTAATTAGCTGTTTAGCCATACTGTATGGAACGTCTCCATCATCCCACCGTAGTCCATGATGTTTTGCCACCAACCATCGGATGCTTGATTTGTCGGATTTTGTAAGAAGATATTGCGGCATCGAACTCCCAAAAATATAGTGCGAGAGAATTGTTCCCATTCGTAGGACAGCCACTTCCTTGACAACAAATCTTCCATCGACGATGAACCCTTGCAGGTCAACAAATGTTGGTACGACCATTGTCGATACAATTTTAGAGGTCAGCTCGCTTCCAAGACAGATGAGAGAATGAATTCTTTCTCGTAAAGCATCTCGATTTTTTACGATGAAATGTTTGTACGAATTTGACACAGGAGAGGGCGGGGCAAGTAGTATGGCAATTTAATTTATTTTGCGCACCACGTTTGTTAGCGGATTGTATTCAACCACCCGGTCGTGCAGAATCAGACAGTAGGCCGTAGTATTTGCAGGTACATTCTCTTTACATTCAAATTCTATGCGCACGTCCACGGTACCATTTTTAATCGACTCATTTTGTCGCGAGCAATCAATCACCACGAGGGGACCAAATTGTAAAAATTCAGCCACAGTGAATAATGCCTCGTTGCAACTATGTCCATAATACGATTTACGGAAATGTGTATACATGTGAAACAAGATGGCATGCTTATTCTTATCAAAGTCCAAGTTCAAGTCATCATATGGATAAAATTCCGAGTTGAGAAAAAGTTTTACATTGGTCAATTTACAGTGGTCAAACCGAGTAGCATCTTCGGTCATCACATTCTTTCGAGCAGTCTGTAGAGCAAAGATAACGTATCGCGGCTTCTCCAGCTGTGCAGCTGCCTTCACGGCCCACGAATGCTTGGTTGTGCTCTGTAAGAGAGGATACTCGTACAGATCCCACGAGCGAAAACTAATGCTTAGGTTTTGTCCACTTTCCAAAGCATGTAGCAACGATAGCTTATTAACATCGTTCAGCGTCACATGAGGCATTCGCCATTGCACTTTAAGTAATTCAATTTCTGGTTCCAACATCGGCGATCCTATTAGAGAATTGTTATCGTTGCGCGATCGTATTAAAATCAATTCGTGACGTGCATTAATAAGCATGCGTTTGTAGTCCTCGCAAAATCCCAACAAATATTTGAGTGGGATGCAAAAATTGAAATGATTTTTCACTATTAGTCCATCATGTCGTTTCAAGCCCCATCCGGCATTCTCCATATTTTTGTCTTCGTCAGATGTCAGCGATACATAGTTTTTAAGCGTGCTAGTTATTCCAACGTTTCTATTGCGGTCAATCTCCACACCATTCAGCTCGTACCGAATCTCATCAAATATGAACGCCATGCAATTATTTCCCAACGTTGTCGTTGATGCATCGTTTGGCTTATTTATCACCAATTTTCCCTCCACGTAGAGGAAACTTTCACATGGTAATGTGTATAAATCCTGCTGCTGTATAGGTATTCTTATCTCATCACTGTATCCAAACGTCGTGTTGACGTATGGGTTGTACGTATGAGTCTCGAGCTTGACGATGCAATCATCAAACATCGGCTTCCCTCCAATGCTTAGAATGTCGGCCATTTTTTCAACTTATATGCGTACAATAAATCCCAATGATTTCAAAAATGTAATGTTCGCAGCACTGAGTCTCTTCTTTTTAGCATAATCAGAGCTGTTGCAGGTGTTGTTGTTGTTGTTGTTGTTGTTGTTGTTGTTGCAAACAATTTCACTTGGAAGAAACGGATTTCTGGAGTCGTTCAACACAAGCATTTCTTTCATTCGCACCACATGTATTATCGACGTCGTCGCACGTGCAGTCTGATGGTAATCTCTTCACCTCGAAAATCGAGCAACCGTCCGTCTTGATCCACAACGCGTATCGTTAGATCCGTAATGACCCGTGCGGTGATCGGAAGGTAAATGATCTGCGCGGGCGTTTCCGATATCTTATATCCTGGTGGAACTCTCGGAGAAAATTCATGTATCGTATGTACTCGCTTCCCATTGTTGTACGCGCCAGCGGTCACGCTACATTCTATGCGAATAATGTTCACGTTCATGATATTAATTGGATCGTCCGATTCGTGCCATTGTCCAGGTTCTAATACCCGATTCGTCGAGAATCCCAGTAGCGATCCAATGTTATTGCGCTTCGTAAAATCTACGATGAACGAGCAGTACAGCTCGCTTTTCATGGTGTTGTTGTTGGGACGCAACACTATAGGATACACATCGTTGTCATCATCAGAGTCATCGAGATTTTTAGGATATCGCTCGAGTAATCGCTGCCTCAAATACTTGGCAATGGCATCTAGTTCGTAGGAGCCGTGTGGAATCCTAATAGTTTCAGGAGTGGTGTCAACACTGCTGTTTTTGATGCCATAGTTCGAGGTGAAGTAGAATTTATCGTTGCTCCAATCGATGTTCGGTATTGTATGATAAGTTTCAAAGGTTGTTAAACCAAGCTCGTAATCATCGTCGCTCAAATCTATGGGTGGAAAGTAGCTTACCGCGAGGGTGCTACTGTTGCCGGTTAGAGTGAATGTTAACGACATATTCCGAGCTGTACGACTCGACTAATACTGAATCAGAATGGTGGGAAGTCAATCCTTAAATTTGGTGCCGATCGTTTGTAGAAAGCGTAGACATAGTTGTCCGCAATTGCTCTGATTATACTTCTGATAAGCTGTTCGATTGTATTCGATTTTCACAACATCTTTATTCAGATATTGTACCAATTCTCTAGGCGGTTGAAGATTCCCGAAGCTGTCGAAATATATAGCTCGACACCCTCTCTTCGCATATGCCACCCAATGAGTTCCCGACCCCTCGACATTGTCCAAATTTACGATACCGCTCTCGTTTCGATGTACTCCTCCGGCAGGTAGTGCATTGCGCATAAAAACACCTCTAAAGAATGGAATACGCATACGTTTTGCCAACTCCTCCAATTGTGCATCGGTAGTTACACCGACAGGCATTATTATTTTCTTTTCGGCGTTTTTTTTTTTCGTTTTGATATTCCCTGTCCGCGCTTGTATGGTGTGAGATAAAGTCCACGACCTTCCATGGAGCGATTATGACGTTGCATTTCCTGCAGCTGATGCTGCGCCGCCTTATTATCGTTTACCGCCTTGGCGATCCCTGCCGCTCCACCAGCTAATGATCCGAGTACACCTAGCAGCGGGAGAAGCGGTAATATACCACCACGTTTTGCTACCGGAAGAATCCGCTTTTGCGATGCCCTCTTTGGAGTCTTTTGGCGGGTTTTTGTTTTCATCCCCATCCCAATTTTCGTCTTGGCCTTCATAGCTGCCCAAACAGCTGTAGCAGCACCTCTTTCACCCAGTGTCGAGTCTCGTGCAACGATGCGTTTTCGCGCTTTGTCAGCGAGAACGTAATCTGCCGCGTGCCGTTCGCCGAGGTCGTTGCTACGCGAATACGCAATATCGTGTTCGCGACACGCTGCGTCCAACGGATTGATGCCTTGATCACCTCTGGCCAATCGTTTTGCCAGATGAGTTCCTGGACCACAAAACTGATATCCTGGGATATGTAATTCGATAGGTAGCGCGTTTATCGCCCGATTTAACAAACCACGGCCTTTCTTTACTCTCGTCGACGACATTCGCCACAGTTTTTAATCAATGGTGTCGGACGGTCGATATGCGTTCGCTGCCAAGGGCAATTATAATGTTCCAAACACCGACGATACTGCTGAACCTCAGAATCGGCTTTTATATGCTTGGGGAGTCCCACAACTGATCAATGTGCCTGTCAAACTCTCGCAGTAGAATAATCTTTGGTATATATTTCAACTGCTCAGAGGTTAGGTTTCAAATATCGAAATTATCCGACAGGACCAGAAGCATTTTGAATACTGAGCTGTTTTGCTTCGGTGCGGACCTATAAATAGGACGCGTCACCGCTTCGACGTATCAAAATCATTTTTCGCAGTTCGCGGAGAGGATGCGATTTGTGCGACAACCTGTAACGATACGCGTGACAAATTTTGACGATAAATCGCAAATGATGTCTTCGAAAACAATGCACAGACATGGTAGCATGTTACCAAACACAATACGCTGCCTCATTTGTGGTCCATCAAATTGTGGAAAGACCAACGTGTTGGTGAGCTTGTTGGAAAGTCCACACGGAGTCCGCTTCGAGAACGTGTACGTGTATTCCAAGTCGTTGCAGCAGCCGAAATATCAGTATTTGGAAAATTTATTGTCTCCAATAGATGAAATTGGCTACTTTACGTTTTCGAATAACAGTGACGTCATCCCACCGAGCGAATCGCTTCCGAATTCCATTTTTATCTTTGATGACGTGGCATGTGACAAGCAAGATACGATAAGGGAATACTTTGCAATGGGGCGCCACTCGAACGTTGACTGCTTCTATCTCTGTCAGACATATGCAAAGATTCCTAAACATCTTATACGCGACAATGCGAATCTATTGATTCTGTTTAAGCAGGATGGTACCAACTTGAAACATGTGTACAACGATCACGTAAACACTGATATGTCTTACGACGATTTCTGCGCGTTGTGTCGTAATTGTTGGCAACGGGAGTATGGTTTCATGGTAATAGACAAGGATAGCACGATGTCCAATGGACGTTATAGAAAGGGATTTAACGAGTTTGCCATACCATGAGATTGTCAATTGTCGTCGACACGTCGGTGGGAAAGTAACGTCTGCGGTACAACGATGATTGATATCGATAGTCTGGAGATTAAGGATCGCGAGAGAATAGTGAAGGAAATTGCAAAAACCAGCGAATCCATTCGGAAGAAACATCAGGCTTTGAAGACTGGCAAGATGGAGGAAGATATCGCGTTGGAGAGATACTTTAAACCTGTTATCGAACCCTTAAAACATATCGTGGAAAATATCGCAGCGACAGAAGCTGACACATCACCGCTGATGAGCACAGACGTCGGAGGGTATGAAACATTAACGCCTAAAACAAAAATCCATCTGAATGGGAACATATCGCGCAAGACAAAGAGGAAACCATACACGTCATCGGAATATTCACTCGTAACCTCCACACCAGTTCAATCGAAGCGGAAACGGCAGAATGTCACGTCAAACGATTCCTCGGTTTCTTCTACACCAATAAATACATTTCCCGATGTACAATCGCTCACAACCAATGATGACGACGTTTTCGAAACTAGTCCCGATGAGTCGTTTGCAACATCTATTAGACATCAACTCCAAACATCCGAGGGACAAGAAACGTTGCGCAACCATTTCGGCCCGCTGGGACAAAAATATATGAGTGCAATCCTAAGTAGTGATAGGGATACGACCATGGACTATGTGTATGGCGTATACTTTGGTGATAGTGGAACGATGCTTGGGGATAAAGCTTTCGATATAGACAAAGATGATAATATAATCATCGACGGTGTAAGATACGGAGGAACACCCGGTCTTTACGAACTGATTTTCAAGAGAATTCCTGACGATACCACATACACCGATGCTGATAAACAAAAATATAAAAGTATACTGCTGACAACGAATGCCCACAGACGCGGTCATAACGCTCAAAATCCCATATTGGGCAACAAGGGATACAAGTATAAATATATAATTGCACCACTACTCCCCCGTGTTTCGGCTAGTAGAACAGGGAAAGGTCTAACAACACCACGAGTCATGGTGGTAAACGATAACAAGATCGATTACGTGCACTGGGACGATCCCAACGAGCTGGTGGACCGATTCCGTTTGCTAGAAGCGTCACGTCAGGCGGGTAACAACTCGCACGACAATGAAATTCTATCGATTATCGAGGAACTCCGCGAGGCAGGGCTCATTATAAATTAAGCCGCTCGCCGATGATGTGCACTGTATGCATCGAGATGCCGATCAACAAATTTGGGGTATCACTCGAGAAGAGTGGAGCAGCTAGAATGGACTACTACAAATGGAGCGGTTTGCTTCGAAATTATATGCGAGATAACGCTCTTTGCATGACCGGTGTCGACTTTGATGCAAAATCACGGAAGATACGACGTGTAGCACAACCCACGGCCGACAGCGATGTTGTCAATAAACTATACATGGAAAAGAGCATTAAACTTTTGAGAGAGCAGCAGGAAGAATTAGAGAGGAAGCTGGTCATGTTTCAGAGAGATATGCTGACGCTGCAAAACGGCGTTCAAAATATATCACAGGCGTCGAATTCTATTCCGCAGCAACGCTGCGAAGGAGAATCATGCGAGACGGTTGAACTTGTTCAGAATTTCCTGGGACCAACGGGAAGCACATAATGCACGTACACGATAATTATCACATCATTCGTGTCAAAGACACCTCTGCGATCAAACATGCAGCCATTATCAAAATCCAAGAGTAAAGAAGAAAACCGCGGCCATAAGAAGCAACAACTTGTTGAGGAATTGCATGCTCCAGCTCGAAGACACTTCCCACGGAGGCGCGTCATAGTGCATGGATATGATGATCTGTGGCAAGCTGACGTTGTAGAAATGCGTCCATACTCGCGATTCAACCAAGGTTACCACTACATACTCACCGTCATCGATGTATTGAGCAAGTATGCATGGGCGTTGCCGCTCAAGACTAAAAGTGGTGTTGAGGTGACTAAAGCGTTTGCAAATATATTTAGAGATCGATATCCAAAAAATTTGCAAACTGATCAAGGAAAAGAATTTTACAACGTCGATGTGCAGAAACTCTTGACAAAACATGATATTAATCATTATTCGACGTATTCGGTGATGAAGGCCTCCGTCGTAGAACGTTTCAATCGAACTTTGAAGAACAATATGTGGAAACTGTTTACGCTCAATGGAACCTATAAATGGACCGATGCGCTACCGCGTCTACTTGCAGAATATAACGCACGAAAACATAGAACCATCAAAATGTGTCCTCGCGATGTTACCCCTGCGATCGCCGATAAGCTGCTAGCCACCGTATACAGCAATATAAAGATCGCTGCTCCAGCGAGATTCAAATTGGGCGAGTTTGTGCGCGTAAGCAAATTTAAAACCATCTTCGATAAAGGCTATACGCCGAATTGGACAACGGAGGTGTTCAAGATAGACAAAGTACAGGCAACTAATCCCGCGACGTATCTGCTCGTCGATTCCTGTGGAAAACCAGTCGCCGGAGGATTCTATGATCACGAGCTGCAGCGCGTCACCGATCCTGATGTGTATCTGGTGGAAAAAGTGTTGCGTAGGAAGGGGGATAAGGTATACGTTAAGTGGCTGGGGTTTGATAAATCACACAATTCATGGATAAATAAAAATAATGTATTGTAAAAAAATAAATGCATGGTTCAATAAAAATAATGTATTGGTAAAATAAATACATGTGTACAATTTTATTTGATATAATTCCACTATTTATAAGGATGAGTTAATAAATACAATTGTATGTTCTATACATGTATGTACAGTCAGTGTCTGTATACAGAATTTTACAATTTTGAGCGAGCAGGGGAGACATGTACTCATAATGTCGCGTGCACTGCTACAGGTTGCGATAGTGGATAATGTAACGCTGCTTATCGTATAATGTCGCGAGTAACTTGTTCTGTCTGCTACCAGGTGGTTTGGCACGCGTCGGGCAGAACGGTAGATCTGCATGAGCATCATGCAGACGTTGCGGATATTCCAGATCTATTTAGACGATACACGTTCAGAGTGGTACCATGCACGTTCGATTCACGTTCGATACACGTTCAGAGTGATACCATACACGTTCAATTCACGTTCGATAGATGTTCAAAATGGTATCATACACGTTCGATAGATGTTCAAAGTGGTTCGATACACGTTCGATTCACGTTCAGAGTGGTACGATTCACGTTCAATTCACGTTTAGAGCGGTTCGATATACGTTCGATAGATGTTCAAAGTGGTACGATACATGTTCGATAGATGTTCAGAGTAGTACGATTCACGTTCAATTCACGTTCAGAGTGGTATCATACATGTTCAATTCACGTTCAGAGTGGTACAATTCACGTTCGATTAGCGTTCATAGTTGTACGATTCATGTTCGATACACGTTCAGAGTGATACCATACACGTTCGATTCACGTTCGATTCACGTTCGATTCACGTTCGATTCACGTTCACAGTGGTACGATTCATGTTCAAAGTGGTGCAATTCACGTTCGATTCACGTTCAGAGTGGTGTGATACACGATCAAAGTGGTTCAATATACGTTCGATAGATGTTCAAAGTGGTTCGATACGTTCCTTCTTCGCACCATGAAAATGACCTCATCCTGCACGACTGCTCCAGAGGAGTCAAATTACGCGTAATCGCGCGATACGCTGCGATGTTAAATTGGAACGCTTTAGAATGCTGCATATTTGTTTGAAAAAATATGTGTGTTTTCTACGTAATGGTTCGCTGAATCATTGATTAAAAATTATTATTTCTCTGCGTTTGGGGAGAAAGTATCTGTTGGTTTGGAAAAAATATTCTGGCGGTAGATCTGATTTAAAAAAAATATTTGGGGAAAAAAATTTCTGTGGTTGGATCGAGTCTGAAAAAAGTTTTATTTCATACAAGACCCGACCCCAGAAATTTTTTAGAGGATCCGATAAAGTATTAAACAATTTCAGCTTTATAATGGTTTGAAAAAAATATTTGGGGGTCGTCCGCTTCCTCGGTTAGATATGAAAATATTTTCGGGGGTCATTCCCCCTCTAAAAACACATGTCTAGCGGTGGGTCAATCCCAGAAATTTTTAGAGGGAGGGGACGACCCTCTGCGGAAATTTCTGCCAGTGGGTCAGGTCTGGAGAGATCTCCGCGGCGGCTCGGCCCGGACTGATCCCCTCCACGATTGCGGCTTCCCCCACTCCGCGGCTCGTGCGCGCGCAACCGGTCTTCCACTCCCCATTCTCCCCGCGCCTATAGTTCCCGCCACCGCACTTCCCCGCGCGCCCTCACTTCCCCCCCGCCCCCGCGCTCCCCTCAGAGGACCTGGGTTAGAATCGGCTTTGCCTTACTACTCCTATAGTCTTCGGACATGACGGTAGCGGGCCAATCTAGACCCGAGGTCGTGGGGACGACCCTATAGTCGTCGGACATGTCGGCGGCTGGCCAACTTTGGCCCGGGGTCGTGGGGGCGACCCTATACTCGTCGGACATGTTGGCGGCTTGTCAGCCTAGTCCCGGGGTCGTGGGTACGACCCTACAGTCGTCGGACATTTCGGCGGCTTGCCAACTTTGGCCCGGGGTCGTGGGGACGACCCTATGGTCGTCGGACTTGACGGTGGCGGGCCAATCTAGTCCCGAGGTCCTGGGGACGACCCTATAGTCGTCGGACTTGACGGTGGCGGGCCAATCTAGTCTCTGGGTCGTGGGGACGACCCCATAGTCGTCGGACATGTCGGCGGCTGGCCAACTTTGGCCCGGGGTCGTGGGGACGACTCTATAGTCGTCGGAAATGTCGGCGGCTGGCCAACCTGGACTAGGGGTCGTGGGGACGACCCTACAGTCGCCGGACATTTCGGCGGCTTGCTAACTTTGGCCCGGGGTCGTGGGGACGACCCTATAGTCGTCGGACATGTTGGCGGCTTGTCAGCCTAGTCCCGGGGTCGTGGGTACGACCCTACAGTCGTCGGACATTTCGGCGGCTTGCCAACTTTGGCCCGGGGTCGTGGGGACGACCCTATAGTCGTCGGACTTGACGGTGGCGGGCCAATCTAGTCCCGGGGTTGTGGGGACGACCCTACAGTCGTCGGACATTTCGGCGGCTTGCCAACTTTGGCCCGGAGTCGTGGGGACGACCCTATAGTCGTCGGACTTGACGTTGGCGGGCCAATCTAGTCCCGAGGTCGTGGGGACGACCCTACAGTCGTCGGACATTTCGGCGGCTTGCCAACTTTGGCCCGGGGTCGTGGGGACGACCCTATAGTCGTCGGACATGTCGGCGGCTGGCCAAAATTGGCCCGAGGTCGTGGGGGCGACCCTATAGTCGTCGGACATGTCGGCGGCTGGCCAACCTAGTCCCGAGGTCGTCGGACTTGACGGTGGCGGGCCAATCTAGTCCCGGGGTCGTGGGGACGACCCTATAGTCGTCGGACATGTCGGCGGCTGGCCAACCTTGGCCCGTGGTCGTGGGGACGATCCAATAGTCGTCGGACATGTCGGCGGCTGGCCAGCTTTGGCCCGTGGTCCTGGGGACGACCCTATAGTCGTCGGACATGTCGGCGGCTAGCCAACATTGGCCCGTGGTCGTGGGGACGACCCAATAGTCGATGGAAATATCAGCGGCTGGCCAACTTTGACCCGGTGTCGTGGGGACGACTCTATAGTCGTCGGACATGTCGGTGGCTGGCCAATCTAGTCCCGGGGTCGTGGGGACGACCCTATAGTCTTCGGACATGTCGGCGGCTGGCCAACTTTGGCCCGTGGTCGTGGGGACGATCCAATAGTCGTCGGACATGTCGGCGGCTGGCCAGCTTTGGCCCGGGGTCGTAGGGACGACCCTATAGTCGTCGGACATGTCGGCGATTGGCCAACATTGGCCCGGGGTCGTGGGGACGACCCTATAGTCGTCGGACATGACGGTGGCGGACCAATCTAGTCCCGGGGTCGTGGGGACGACCCTATAGTCGTCGGACATGTCGGCGGCTGGCCAGCTTTGGCCCGGGGTCGTAGGGACGACCCTATAGTCGTCGGACATGTCGGCGATTGGCCAACATTGGCCCGGGGTCGTGGGGACGACCCTATAGTCGTCGGACATGACGGTGGCGGACCAATCTAGTCCCGGGGTCGTGGGGACGACCCTATAGTCGTCGGACATGTCGGCGGCTGGCCAACTTTGGCCCGTGGTCGTGGGGACGATCCAAAAGTCGTCGGACATGTCGGCGGCTGGCCAACTTTGGCGCGTGGTCGTGGGGACGATCCGATTGTCGTCGGACATGTCGGCGGCTGGCCAACTTTGGCCCGGTGTCGTGGGGACGACCCAATAGTCGTCGGACATGTCGGCGGCTGGCCAACTTTGGCCCGGTGTCGTGGGGACGACTCTATATTCGTCGGACATGTCGGCGGCTGGCCAACCTAGACCCGGGGTCGTGGGGACGACCCTATAGTCGTCGGACATGTCGGCGGGTGGCCAACCTAGTCCCGAGGTCGTGGGGACGACCCTATAGTCGTCGGACATGTCGGCGGCTTGCCAACTTTGGCCCGGGGTCGTGGGGACGATCCAATAGTCGTCGGACATGTCGGCGGCTGGTCAACTTTGGCCCGTGGTCGTGGGGACGACCCTATAGTCGTTGGACATGTCGGCGGCTGGCCAACTTTGGCCCGTGGTTGTGGGGACGACCCTATAGTCGTTGGACATGACGGTGGCGGGCCAATCTAGTCCCGGGGTCGTGGGGACGACCCTATAGTCGTCGGACAAGACGGCGGCTGGACATCTTTGGCCCGGGGTCGTGGGGACGACCCTATAGTCGTCGGACATGTTGGCGGCTTGTCAGCCTAGTCCCGGGGTCGTGGGTACGACCCTATAGTCGTCGGACAAGTCGGCGGCTGGCCAACCTAGACCCGGGGTCGAGGGGACGACCCTACAGTCGTCGGACATTTCGGCGGCTTGCCAACTTTGGCCCGCGGTCGTGGGGACGACCCTATAGTCGTCGGACATGTCGGCGGCTGGCTAACTTTGGCCCGTGGTCGTGGGGACGACCCAATAGTCGTTGGACATATCAGCGGCTGGCCAACTTTGGCCCATGGTCGTGGGGACGACCCTATAGTCGTTGGACATGACGGTGGCGGGCCAATCTAGTCCCGGGGTCGTAGGGACGACCCTATAGTCGTCGGACATGTCGGCAATTGGCCAACATTGGCCCGGGGTCGTGGGGACGACCCTATAGTCGTCGGAGAAGACGACGGCTTGACATCTTTGGCCCGCGGTCCTGGGGACGACCCTATAGTCGTCGGCCATTTCGGCGGCATGCCATCTTTGGCCCGGGGTCGTGGGGACGACCCTATAGTCGTCGAACAAGTCGGCGGCGGGCCAAGCTTGTCCCGGGGTCGTGGGGACGACCCTATAATCGTCGGACATGACGGTGGCGGGCCAATCTAGTCGCGGGGTCGTGGGGACGACCCTATAGTCGTCGGACATGTCGGCGGCTGGCCAACTTTGGCCCGGTGTCGTGGGGACGACTCTATAGTCGTCGGAAGTGTCGGCGGCTGGCCAACCTGGACGCGGGGTCGTGGAGACGACCCTATTGTCGTCGGACATGACGGTGGCGGGCCAATCTAGTCTCGGGGTCGTGGGGACGACCCTATAGTCGTCGGACATGTCGGCGGCTGGCCAACTTTGGCCCGGGGTCGTGGGGACGACCCTATAGTCGTCGGACAAGACGGTGGCGGACCAATCTAGTCCTGGAGTCGTGGGGACGACCTTACAGTCGTCGGACATTTCGGCGCCTTGCCAACTTTGGCCCGGGGTCGTGGGGACGACCCTATAGTCGTCAGACTTGACGGTGGCGGGCCAATCTAGTCCCGGGGTCGTGGGGACGACCCTATAGTCGTCGGACATTTCGGCGGCAGGCCAACTTTGGCCCGGGGTCGTGGGGACGACCCTATAATCGTCGGACATGACGGTGGCGGGCCAATCTAGTCCCGGGGTCGTAGGGACGACCCTATAGTCGTCGGACATGTTGGCGATTGGCCAACATTGGCCCGGGGTCGTCGGGACGACCCTATAGTCGTCGGACATATCTGCGGCTGGCCAACCTAGTCCCGGGGTCGTGGGGACGACCCTATAGTCGTCGGACATGACGGTGGCGGACCAATCTAGTCCCGGGGTCGTGGGGACGACCCTATAGTCGTCGGACATGTCGGCGGCTGGCCAACCTTGGTCCGTGGTCGTGGGGACGATCCAATAGTCGTCGGACATGTCGGCGGCTGGCCAGCTTTGGCCCGTGGTCCTGGGGACGACCCTATAGTCGTCGGACATGTCGGCGGCTAGCCAACATTGGCCCGTGGTCGTGGGGACGACCCAATAGTCGATGGAAATATCAGCGGCTGGCCAACTTTGACCCGGTGTCGTGGGGACGACTCTATAGTCGTCGGATATGTCGGTGGCTGGCCAATCTAGTCCCGGGGTCGTGGGGACGACCCTATAGTCTTCGGACATGTCGGCGGCTGGCCAACTTTGGCCCGTGGTCGTGGGGACGATCCAATAGTCGTCGGACATGTTGGCGGCTGGCCAGCTTTGGCCCGGGGTCGTAGGGACGACCCTATAGTCGTCGGACATGTCGGCGATTGGCCAACAATGGCCCGGGGTCGTGGGGACGACCCTATAGTCGTCGGACATGAGGTGGCGGACCAATCTAGTCCCGGGGTCGTGGGGACGACCCTATAGTCGTCGGACATGTCGGCGGCTTGCCAACTTTGGCCCGGGGTCGTGGGGACGACCCTATAGTCGTCGGACATGTCGGCATTTGGCCAACAATGGTCCGGGGTCGTGGGGACGACCCTATAGTCGTCGGACATGACGGTGGCGGACCAATCTAGTCCCGGGGTCGTGGGGACGACCCTATAATCGTCGGACATGTCGGCGGCTTGCCAACTTTGGCCCGGGGTCGTGGGGACGACCCTATAGTCGTCGGACATGACGGTGGCGGGCCAATCTAGTCCCGGGGACGTGGGGACGACCCTATAGTCGTCGGACATGTCGGCGGCTGGCCAACTTTGGCCCGGTGTCGTGGGGACGACTCTATAGTCGTCGGAAATGTCGGCGGCTGGCCAACCTGAACCCGGGGTCGTGGGGACGACCCTATTTTCGTCGGACATGACGGTGGCGGGCCAATCTAGTCTCGGGGTCGTGGGGACGACCCTATAGTCGTCGGACATGTCGGCGGCTGGCCAACTTTGGCCCGGGGTCGTGGGGACGACCCTATAGTCGTCGGACATGACGATGGCGGGCCAATCTAGTCCCGGGGTCGTGGGGACGACCCTATAGTCGTCGGACATGTCGGCGGCTGGCCAACTTTGGCCCGGTGTCGTGGGGACGACTCTATAGTCGTCGGAAATGTCGGCGGCTGGCCAACCTGAACCCGGGGTCGTGGGGACGACCCTATTTTCGTCGGACATGACGGTGGCGGGCCAATCTAGGCTCGGGGTCGTGGGGACGACCCTATAGTCGTCGGACATGTCGGCGGCTGGCCAACTTTGGCCCGTGGTCGTGGGGACGATCCGATAGTCGTTGGACATGACGGTGGCGGGCCAATCTAGTCCCGGGGTCGTGGGGACGACCCTATAGTCGTCGGACTTGTCGGTGGCGGGCCAATCTAGTCCGGGGGTCGTGGGGACGACCCTACAGTCGTCGGACATTTCGGCGGCTTGCCAACTTTGGCCCGGGGTCGTGGGGACGACCCTATAGTCGTCGGACTTGACGGTGGCGGGCCAATCTAGTCCCGGGGTTGTGGGGACGACCCAACAGTCGTCGGACATTTCGGCGGCTTGCCAACTTTGGCCCGGGGTCGTGGGGACGACCCTATAGTCGTCGGACTTGACGGTGGCGGGCCAATCTAGTCCCGAGGTCGTGGGAACGACCCTACAGTCGTCGGACATTTCGGCGGCTTGCCAACTTTGGCCCGGGGTCGTGGGGACGACCCTATAGTCGTCGGATATGTCGGCGGCTGGCCAACTTTGACCCGTGGTCGTGGGGACGACCCTATTGTCGTCGGAAATGACGGTGGCGGGCCAATCTATTCCCGGGGTCGTGGGGACGACCCTATAGTCGTCGGACAAGTCGGCAGCTTGCCAACTTTGGCACGGAGTCGTGGGGACGACCCTACAGTCGTCGGACATTTCGGCGGCTTGCCAACTTTGGCCCGGGGTCGTGGGGACGACCCTATAGTCGTCGGACTTGACGGTGGCGGGCCAATCTAGTCCCGGGGTTGTGGGGACGACCCTACAGTTGTCGGACATTTCGGCGGCTTGCCAACTTTGGCCCGGGGTCGTGGGGACGACCCTATAGTCGTCGGACATGTCGGCGGCTGGCCAAAATTGGCCCGAGGTCGTGGGGACGACCCTATAGTCGTCGGACATGTCGGCGGCTGGCCAACCTAGTCCCGAGGTCGTCGGACTTGACGGTGGCGGGCCAGTCTAGTCCCGGGTCATGGGGACGACCCTATAGTCGTTGGACAAGTCGGCGGCTGGCCAACTTTGGCCCGTGGTCGTGGGGACGACCCTATAGTCGTCGGAAATGTCGGTGGCTGTCCAACTTTGGCCCGGGGGTCGTGGGGACGACCCTATAGTCGTCGGACATGTCGGCGGCGAGCCAACATTGACCCGGGGTCGTGGGGACGACTCTATAGTCGGCGGACATGTCGGTGGCGGGCCAGTCTAGTCCCGGGGTCGTGGGGACGACCCTATAATCGTTGGACATGACGGTGGCGGGCCAATCTAGTCCCGGGGACGTAGGGACGACCCTATAGTCGTCGGACATGGCGATTGGCCAACATTGGCCCGGGGTCGTCGGACATGTCGGCGGCTGGCCAACCTAGTCCCGGGGTCGTGGGGACGACCCTATAGTCGTCGGTCAAGTCGGCGGCGGGCCAAGCTTGTCCCGGGGTCGTGGGGACGACCCTATAATCATCGGACATGACGGTGGCGGGCCAATCTAGTCGCGGGGTCGTGGGGACGACCCTATAGTCGTCGGACATGTCGGCGGCTGGCCAACTTTGGCCCGTGGTCGTGGGGTCGACCCTATAATCGTCGGACATAACGGTGGCGGGCCACTCTAGTCCCCGGGTCGTGGGGACGACCCTATAGTCGTCGGACAAGTCGGCGGCGGGCCAACCTAGTCCCGGGGTCGTGGGGACGACCCTATAATCGTCGGGCAAGCCGGTGACTGGCCAACTTTGGCCCGTGGTCGTGGGGACGACCCTATAGTCGTCGGACAAGTCGGCGGCTGTCCAACTTTGGCCCGGGGTCGTGGGGACGATCCTATAGTCGTCGGGCTTGAAGGAGGCGGGCCAGTCTAGTCCCGGGTCGTGGGGACGACCCTATAGTCGTCGGACATGTCGGTGGCGAGCCAACCTAGTCACGGGGTCGTAGGGACGACCCAATAATCGTCGGACATGTCGGCGGCTGGCCAACTTTGGCCCGTGGTCGTGGGGAGGACCCTATACTCGTCGGAAATGACGGTGGCGGGCCAATCTAGTCCCGGGGTCGTGGGGACGACCCTACAGTCGTCGGACAAGTCGGCGGCGAGCCAATCTAGTCCCGCGGTCGTGTGGACGACCCTATAGTCGTCGGACAAGTCAGCGGCTGGCCAACCTAGACCCGGGGTCGTGGGGACGACCCTATTGTCGTCGGACATGACGGTGGCGGGCCACTCTAGTCCCGGGTCGTGGGGACGACCCTATAGTCGTCGGACATGTCGGCGGCTGGCCAACCTAGACCCGGGTCGTGGGGACGACCCTATTGTCGTCGGACATGGCGGTGGCTGGCCAATCTAGTCCCGTGGTCGTGGGGACGACCCTATAGTCTTCGGACATGACGGTAGCGGGCCAATCTAGACCCGAGGTCGTGGGGACGACCCTATAGCAGTCGGACATGTCGGCGGCTGTCCAACTTTGGCCCGGTGTCGTGGGGACGACTCTATAGTCGTCGGACATGTCGGCGGCTGGCCAACCTAGACCCGGGGTCGTGGGGACGACCCTATAATCGTTGGACATGACGGTGGCGGGCCAATCTAGCCCCGGGGTCGTGGGGACGACCCTATAGTCGTCGGACATGTCGGCGGCTGGCCAACTTTGGCCCGGTGTCGTGGGGACGACTCTATAGTCGTCGGAAATGTCGGCGGCTGGCCAACCTGGACCCGGGGTCGTGGGGACGACCCTATTTTCGTCGGACATGACGGTGGCGCGCCAATCTAGTCTCGGGGTCGTGGGGACGACCCTATAGTCGTCGGACATGTCGGCGGCTGGCCAACTTTGGCCCGGGGTCGTGGGGACGACCCTATAGTCGTCGGACATGACGGTAACGGGCCATCTAGACCCGAGGTCGTGGGGACGACCCTATAGTCGTCGGACATGTCGGCGGCTGGCCAACTTTGGCCCGGGGTCGTGGGGGCGACCCTATACTCGTCGGACATGTTGGCGGCTTGTCAGCCTAGTCCTGGGGTCGTGGGTACGACCCTACAGTCGTCGGACATTTCGGCGGCTTGCCAACTTTGGCCCGGGGTCGTGGGGACGACCCTATGGTCGTCGGACTTGACGGTGGCGGGCCAATCTAGTCCCGAGTTCCTGGGGACGGCCCTATAGTCGTCGGACTTGACGGTGGCGGGCCAATCTAGTCCCGGTGTCGTGGGGACGACCCTACAGTCGTCGGACATTTCGGCGGCTTGCCAACTTTGGCCCGTGGTCGTGGGGACGATCCAATAATCGTCGGACATGTCGGCGGCTGGCCAACTTTGGCCCGTGGTTGTGGGGACGACCCTATAGTCGTTGGACATGACGGTGGCGGGCCAATCTAGTCCCGGGGTCGTGGGGACGACCCTATAGTCGTCGGTCAAGACGGCGGCTGGACATCTTTGGCCCGTGGTTGTGGCGACGACCCTATAGTCGTCGGACATGTCGGCGGCTGGCCAACTTTGGCCCGTGGTCGTGGGGAGGACCCTATACTCGTCGGACAAGTCGGCGGCGAGCCAACCTAGTCCGGGGGTCGTGGGGACGACCCTATAGTCGTCGGAGAAGTCTGCGGCGGGCCAACCTAGTCCCGGGGTCGTAGGGACGACCCTATAGTCGTCGGACATGTCGCCGGCTGGCCAACTTTGGCCCGTGGTCGTGGGGACGACCCTATAGTCGTCGGACAAGTCGGCGGCTGGCCAACTTTGGCCCGTGGTCGTGGGGTCGACCCTATAGTCGTCAGACATGACGGTGGCGAGCCAACCTAGACCCGGGGTCGTGGGGACGACTCTATAGTCGTCGGAAATGTCGGCGGCTGGCCAACCTGGACCCGGGGTCGTGGGGACGACCCTATTTTCATCGGACATGACGGTGGCGCGCCAATCTAGTCTCGGGGTCGTGGGGACGACCCTATAGTCGTCGGACATGTCGGCGGCTGGCCAACTTTGGCCCGGGGTCGTGGGGACGACCCTATAGTCGTCGGACATGACGGTAACGGGCCATCTAGACCCGAGGTCGTGGGGACGACCCTATAGTCGTCGGACATGTCGGCGGCTGGCCAACTTTGGCCCGGGGTCGTGGGGGCGACCCTATACTCGTCGGACATGTTGGCGGCTTGTCAGCCTAGTCCTGCGGTCGTGGGTACGACCCTACAGTCGTCGGACATTTCGGCGGCTTGCCAACTTTGGCCCGGGGTCGTGGGGACGACCCTATGGTCGTCGGACTTGACGGTGGCGGGCCAATCTAGTCCCGAGTTCCTGGGGACGGCCCTATAGTCGTCGGACTTGACGGTGGCGGGCCAATCTAGTCCCGGTGTCGTGGGGACGACCCTACAGTCGTCGGACATTTCGGCGGCTTGCCAACTTTGGCCCGTGGTCGTGGGGACGATCCAATAATCGTCGGACATGTCGGCGGCTGGCCAACTTTGGCCCGTGGTTGTGGGGACGACCCTATAGTCGTTGGACATGACGGTGGCGGGCCAATCTAGTCCCGGGGTCGTGGGGACGACCCTATAGTCGTCGGACAAGACGGCGGCTGGACATCTTTGGCCCGTGGTTGTGGCGACGACCCTATAGTCGTCGGACATGTCGGCGGCTGGCCAACTTTGGCCCGTGGTCGTGGGGAGGACCCTATACTCGTCGGACAAGTCGGCGGCGAGCCAACCTAGTCCGGGGGTCGTGGGGACGACCCTATAGTCGTCGGAGAAGTCTGCGGCGGGCCAACCTAGTCCCGGGGTCGTAGGGACGACCCTATAGTCGTCGGACATGTCGCCGGCTGGCCAACTTTGGCCCGTGGTCGTGGGGACGACCCTATAGTCGTCGGACAAGTCGGCGGCTGGCCAACTTTGGCCCGTGGTCGTGGGGTCGACCCTATAGTCGTCAGACATGACGGTGGCGAGCCAACCTAGTCCCGGGGTCGTGGGGACGACCCTATAGTCGTCGGACATGTCGGAGGCTCGCCAACCTGGACCCGGGGTCGTGGGGACGACCCTATTGTCGTCGGACATGACGGTGGCGGGCCAATCTAGTCTCGCGGTCGTGGGGACGACCCTATAATCGTCGGACATGACGGTGGCGGGCCAATCTAGTCCCGGGGTCGTGCGGACGACCCTATAGTCGTCGGAAATGACGGTGGCGGGCCAATCTAGTCCCGGGGTCATGGGGACGACCCTACAGTCGTCGGACAAGTCGGCGGCGAGCCAATCTAGTCCCGCGGTCTTGGGGACGACCCTATAGTCGTCGGACAAGTCAGCGGCTGGCCAACATTGGCCCGTGGTCGTGGGGACGACTATATAGTCGTCGGACATGACGGTGGCGGGCCACCGTCATGTCCCGGGTCGTGGGGACGACCCTATAGTCGAACATGTCGGCGGCTGGCCAACTTTGGCCCGTGGTCGTGGGGACGATCCAATAGTCGTCGGACATGACGGTGGCGGGCCAATCTAGTCCCGGGGTCGTGGGGACGACCCTATAGTCGTCGAACAAGTCGGCGGCGGGCCAAGCTTGTCCCGGGGTCGTGGGGACGACCCTATACTCGTCGGACATTTCGGCGGCTTGCCAACTTTGGCCCGGGTTCGTGGGGACGACCCTATAGTCGTCGGACATGTCGGCGGCTGGCCAACTTTGGACCGGTGTCGTGGGGACGACCCAATAGTGGTCGGACATGTCGGCGGCTGGCCAACCTAGTCCCGAGGTCGTGGGGACGACCCTATAGTCGTCGGACTTGACGGTGGCGGACCAATCTAGTCCCGGGGTCGTGGGGACCACCCTATAGTCGAACATGTCGGCGGCTGGCCAACTTTGGCCCGTGGTCGTGGGGACGATCCAATAGTCGTCGGACATGACGGTGGCGGGCCAATCTAGTCCCGGGGTCGTGGGGACGACCCTATAGTCGTCGAACAAGTCGGCGGCGGGCCAAGCTTGTCCCGGGGTCGTGGGGACGACCCTATAGTCGTCGGACATTTCGGCGGCTTGCCAACTTTGGCCCGGGTTCGTGGGGACGACCCTATAGTCGTCGGACATGTCGGCGGCTGGCCAACTTTGGACCGGTGTCGTGGGGACGACCCTATAAGTAGTAAGGCAAAGCCGATTCTAACCCAGGTCCTCTGAGGGGAGCGCGGGGCGGGGGGAGGAAGTGAGGGCGCGCGGGGGAGTGCGGTGGAGGGAACTATGGGCGCGGGGAGAGCTGGGGAGTGGAAGACCGGTTGCGCGCGCACGAACCGCAGAGTGGGGGAAGCTGTAATCGTGGTGGGGATCAGTCCGGGCCGAGCCGCCGCGGAGACCTCTCCAGACCTGACCCATTGTTGGAAAATTTTCAGAGGGTCGTCCCCTCCCTCTAAAAATTTCTGGGGCCGGGTCTTGTATGAAAAAATCTTTTTTTCAGACTCGATCCGGCCCCCAGAAATTTTTTCCCCCAAATATTGGTTCTAAATCAGATCTACCGCCAGAATATTTTTTTCCAAACCAACCGAGCAAACAAATATGCATCATACATTCTAAAGCTACCAATTTTTCAAACTCCAGCAAACAAATATGCATCATGCATTCATAGCACTGTGAAGAAATGGTATCATCTCAGCGTTCCGATTTAACATCGCAGCATATCGCGCGATTATGCGTAATTTGACTCCTCTGGAGCAGTCGTGCAGGATGTCATTTTCGCGGCGCGAAGAACGTACGAATCACAGAAAGAATTATGCAGCGTCGGCAGAAATGTTTTTTCCATACATATATATGATATAAATTTTTCCCCAACGCAGAGAAATAATACTTTTTAGAAACGTTGAATCTTAAAATTAGGTGGCGAGAAGGAGGAAGGTGGGTAAATAAAATGTAGAGGAAAGAAGGAGGATGGATGACGAGTAAATAAATAATACTTTTCATATTAAGGAGGTTTTTAAATCAGATCTACCGCCAGAATATTTTTTCCAAACCAACAGATACTTTCTCCCCAAACGCAGAGAAATAATAATTTTTAATCAATGATTCAGCGAACCATTACGTAGAAAACACACATATTTTTTCAAACAAATATGCAGCATTCTAAAGCGTTCCAATTTAACATCGCAGCGTATCGCGCGATTACGCGTAATTTGACTCCTCTGGAGCAGTCGTGCAGGATGAGGTCATTTTCATGGTGCGAAGAAGGAACGAACGAAATATGATTATGCGGCGTCAGCAGAAATGTTTTTTCCATACATATATGTGATGGAAATTTTCCCCCAACGCAGAGAAATAATAATTTTGAAACGTCGAATCGGGAGACGGGTAAATAAAATGAAGAAATAATATACGTTTAAGAAATTATATATTGTTACATAGAATATAAAATTAAAAATATAAATATAAATATTTTATTTATGCAATTCTCTCTGGTGTTTAGACCACCAGTTGAATATTTTAAATACATTTTGCAAAGCACAATGCTTCGCGTGTCTGCCACATCGCAGAGTATTAATTACATTTAGCTTATTTAGAGATTTGATATTCTCATAGTCAATGTCCAGCGTCTCAATGATCACATCCGCTCTCGTATTTTCATCGAGGAAATCCACAAGCCAGTCGCGTTTCTGCAACCCTTTAACGTATACGATATAGGGTGTGTCATCTTCTTCATCGATCGCATCAGCTACAGCTTTCGTAATTAGCTGTTTAGCCATACTGTATGGAACGTCTCCATCATCCCACCGTAGTCCATGATGTTTTGCCACCAACCATCGGATGCTTGATTTGTCGGATTTTGTAAGAAGATATTGCGGCATCGAACTCCCAAAAATATAGTGCGAGAGAATTGTTCCCATTCGTAGGACAGCCACTTCCTTGACAACAAATCTTCCATCGACGATGAACCCTTGCAGGTCAACAAATGTTGGTACGACCATTGTCGATACAATTTTAGAGGTCAGCTCGCTTCCAAGACAGATGAGAGAATGAATTCTTTCTCGTAAAGCATCTCGATTTTTTACGATGAAATGTTTGTACGAATTTGACACAGGAGAGGGCGGGGCAAGTAGTATGGCAATTTAATTTATTTTGCGCACCACGTTTGTTAGCGGATTGTATTCAACCACCCGGTCGTGCAGAATCAGACAGTAGGCCGTAGTATTTGCAGGTACATTCTCTTTACATTCAAATTCTATGCGCACGTCCACGGTACCATTTTTAATCGACTCATTTTGTCGCGAGCAATCAATCACCACGAGGGGACCAAATTGTAAAAATTCAGCCACAGTGAATAATGCCTCGTTGCAACTATGTCCATAATACGATTTACGGAAATGTGTATACATGTGAAACAAGATGGCATGCTTATTCTTATCAAAGTCCAAGTTCAAGTCATCATATGGATAAAATTCCGAGTTGAGAAAAAGTTTTACATTGGTCAATTTACAGTGGTCAAACCGAGTAGCATCTTCGGTCATCACATTCTTTCGAGCAGTCTGTAGAGCAAAGATAACGTATCGCGGCTTCTCCAGCTGTGCAGCTGCCTTCACGGCCCACGAATGCTTGGTTGTGCTCTGTAAGAGAGGATACTCGTACAGATCCCACGAGCGAAAACTAATGCTTAGGTTTTGTCCACTTTCCAAAGCATGTAGCAACGATAGCTTATTAACATCGTTCAGCGTCACATGAGGCATTCGCCATTGCACTTTAAGTAATTCAATTTCTGGTTCCAACATCGGCGATCCTATTAGAGAATTGTTATCGTTGCGCGATCGTATTAAAATCAATTCGTGACGTGCATTAATAAGCATGCGTTTGTAGTCCTCGCAAAATCCCAACAAATATTTGAGTGGGATGCAAAAATTGAAATGATTTTTCACTATTAGTCCATCATGTCGTTTCAAGCCCCATCCGGCATTCTCCATATTTTTGTCTTCGTCAGATGTCAGCGATACATAGTTTTTAAGCGTGCTAGTTATTCCAACGTTTCTATTGCGGTCAATCTCCACACCATTCAGCTCGTACCGAATCTCATCAAATATGAACGCCATGCAATTATTTCCCAACGTTGTCGTTGATGCATCGTTTGGCTTATTTATCACCAATTTTCCCTCCACGTAGAGGAAACTTTCACATGGTAATGTGTATAAATCCTGCTGCTGTATAGGTATTCTTATCTCATCACTGTATCCAAACGTCGTGTTGACGTATGGGTTGTACGTATGAGTCTCGAGCTTGACGATGCAATCATCAAACATCGGCTTCCCTCCAATGCTTAGAATGTCGGCCATTTTTTCAACTTATATGCGTACAATAAATCCCAATGATTTCAAAAATGTAATGTTCGCAGCACTGAGTCTCTTCTTTTTAGCATAATCAGAGCTGTTGCAGGTGTTGTTGTTGTTGTTGTTGTTGTTGTTGTTGTTGCAAACAATTTCACTTGGAAGAAACGGATTTCTGGAGTCGTTCAACACAAGCATTTCTTTCATTCGCACCACATGTATTATCGACGTCGTCGCACGTGCAGTCTGATGGTAATCTCTTCACCTCGAAAATCGAGCAACCGTCCGTCTTGATCCACAACGCGTATCGTTAGATCCGTAATGACCCGTGCGGTGATCGGAAGGTAAATGATCTGCGCGGGCGTTTCCGATAT
>CAWVQO010000371.1:30000-31566 GCA_963932275.1 Andrena praecox | reverse complement strand
CCGCCGAAAAATAAGCTTTTCCGTGGACTGGACGACCGGTGAGACGCGCGGTGGTCTCGTACACGATCGACCAACAACGCGACAAAGACAATGCGGCGCGCGATCGGGGAGACTCGTTCTTCCATTCTACGAATGAAGAGTCTCTCCCTCTCTTGCGCATTTCGCGCGGCATCAGCGCCTCTCGGTTCGTCGAAAGTTCCAGAAATCGCTCAGCCGCGCCAAGGAGGATTCCGGGGGTACAGAAACGTTAAGAAAAGCGACGAGTGTGGAGCAATCTCTCTTCATCGGATGTTTGGCGCAAACACTCTTTTGTGTGTCGACGGAACGTGGCCATAGGGAGAAAATGAATAGGGCTAGGCGAGGACACGCGCAACTACGGGGAAATACATCGACCCGATATCCTGTTGACGCGTGGTTTATTTATCATCCCGCACAGCGCCTCTATTTTCTCATTGTACACCCTTGGATCTTCACGGCGTCCCGAAGAACGAGTGTGTGTTGTGCCCTCGGTGTTATATAGATTGACTGACAACACTTCTCTCACTTGTCAACGACGACCCTCCTCTTTATAAAATCCCTGGGGCCGCGTGAACCCGACGATATAGATCGATCGGCGCACGATATGCCGCGCACTGCTCTTTCCTCTCTTCTCTATCATCTCTCGCTGCTGCTCTCCCCTTTTCTCTTTGGTCTCTTTCTCAGGACAAATTTTTCATTTCAGGCGACGTCGGGAGCACGGTAAAAGATCTCGCGCGGAACGTGAAGGCAAATCTACACACACCCCGGTGCGAGCGGAGAGGCTGCTCTGTGTGTGATGATCCAGGGAGCGGTGCCAAGCACACGGGCGGTCGTTGTAAAACAACGACGCACGACGCCGTGAAAGCACGCACGCGAGTCCGCACGATCATTCTCATCACATTCGCCTCTCTCTGCTTCTCGCACGGGAGAGAGAGAGTACACGCTTCACGCGATTCTCACGCGAGCCGTGGCAAACACCGACGAACGGCCCAACTTTCGCTCGTACGTCGCGTATCTCGCGTGTACCATCGACCCGACTCCGAAACGCGTTACATCGTCGGAAACGCGAGACGGCGAGGATGATATTATATACGGAGAACCGACGCAAGCAGTCTTTTGTATGCGATAACGACCCTCAGCCAGGCGTGGTCCAGGAATTGTATCCGTGGACCGCAATGTGCGTTCGAAATGTCGATGTTCATGTGTCCTGCAGTTCACACGTTGACGCGCAATTAGCTGCGTTCTTCATCGACCCACGAGCCAAGTGATCCACCGTTCAGGGTAATCGTGTTATTAAATATGTTCGTTATATCTTTGTTCTCGGTTCGGATGAAGCCGAGGCCCGTGGCGCCTCCAACCAGCGCGCGAAGGAGGTCCGGGCGTCGCCAGCGTTGACGACACTGTGTGAGATTTGTGTCCAGGACGGGAACCGTCGAAGCGTAACGCGGAAACACCGCGCGACACGTCCGACGGCCGAGCGTACAAATTCATTTAAAAACCTTCGAGATACACGGATTACGAGAACCGTAAAATCGCGTACTCTGCGGG
>CAWVQO010000371.1:10000-20000 GCA_963932275.1 Andrena praecox | reverse complement strand
TCGTTTCGGCCCCAAGGCCTCTAATCATTCGCTTTACCAGATGAAACTCGCACACGTTCGCGTAGGAACGAGCGAGTGCCAGCTATCCTGAGGGAAACTTCGGAGGGAACCAGCTACTAGATGGTTCGATTAGTCTTTCGCCCCTATACCCAGTTCCGACGATCGATTTGCACGTCAGAATCGCTACGGACCTCCATCAGGGTTTCCCCTGACTTCGTCCTGACCAGGCATAGTTCACCATCTTTCGGGTCCCAACGTGTACGCTCTAGGTGCGCCTCTTCTCGCAATGAGAACGAGACGCCCCGGGAGTGCGAGGCCGCATCGTAACGCGGCCGATCCTCCCTCGGTCGACGCGAAGGTCGACCTTCACTTTCATTCCGCCTTTAGGTTTCTTTCTCCCAATGACTCGCGCACATGTTAGACTCCTTGGTCCGTGTTTCAAGACGGGTCCTGAGAGTACCCAAAGCAGTAGCGTCGCCGACCGGTAATTCGAAGCTTGGCCAGTCCAAGGACACCGCCTGCTAACAGCTGGCCAGGCCCGGGGACGGCACCAGGTCCGTGCCTCCGGGTAAGAACTGACCGGGCTTGCGGCGGGCCTGACGCACACACATTCGAAAATGGATTGGTTGCGGCCCGATACCGTCAGAGTACCGTCGCGCAGCCGGCCGGGCGGCCGAGGGTCTGTCGCGTGCTCTGGGAGCAACGAAACAGGCAACCGCTCGGGCCGTAGACCGACACGCAACGGGTCGCGACGTTCTACTAGGGGAGAAGTGCACGACTACGTGGCCGGAACATTCGCCGCCGGTGGTGTACCCTCGGTAATGGTACCACGAAGGTCCACACCCGGAGTATCGCGCACCGACGGGAGCCAGCCTCGTCGACGATGAATCTCCCCATTCGATCTTTTGGGTTTCTCAGGTTTACCCCTGAACGGTTTCACGTACTCTTGAACTCTCTCTTCAAAGTTCTTTTCAACTTTCCCTCACGGTACTTGTTCGCTATCGGTCTCGTGGTTGTATTTAGCCTTAGATGGAGTTTACCACCCACTTAGGGTTGCACTCTCAAGCAACCCGACTCTATGGAGAGATCCTCCCGAAACGCGTACCGGTCGCTACGGGCCTGGCACCCTCTGCGGGTAAGTGGCCCCATTCAAGATGGACTTGGACGCGGTGCGACGTCACGGGATAAACGGATCCTCCTGAACACTACAATTCCCTGCGGCGGAACCGCGGGATTCAGTGCTGGGCTAATTCCTGTTCGCTCGCCGCTACTAAGGAAATCCTTGTTAGTTTCTTTTCCTCCGCTTAGTAATATGCTTAAATTCAGCGGGTAATCTCGCCTACTCTGAGGTCGTCGTCAATCGTTTTATTATATATTTGTGCCACCAGAGAAAAATAGGCTGAGAGAGACCGTGAAATGAAGAGAAGATATTTTGGAGAAGCGCGCGCGCGCGCTGCCTCCGGAATTATAAAATCGTGCTCCCTCTTTTGGATATTATTGTACCTCGAACGGGTCTCCCGGCGGGAGTACGGGGTGTGCGCGTAGTGGCGGTATCATCCCCGTACACATCCCGGCTCGTAGCCCGACGACGACGGATCGATGTGGATCGATCTCGTTGTATTATATATCCAGAGGTGCCATCGCACGATTCCAGAGGAAAGGTGTCTTTTCGTCGCGCACCGTCGATTCGATCCGCGAGACACTCGCGGAACGAGCACCGGTTTTTACTTTAACGTCCGTCCGCTATATTAGCTTTGAGATTCCGCTGTCCCTCACGCCTCGAGCAGTGTGACTCGAGCAGAGGGAACCGCCGAAAAATAAGCTTTTCCGTGGACTGGACGACCGGTGAGACGCGCGGTGGTCTCGTACACGATCGACCAACAACGCGACAAAGACAATGCGGCGCGCGATCGGGGAGACTCGTTCTTCCATTCTACGAATGAAGAGTCTCTCCCTCTCTTGCGCATTTCGCGCGGCATCAGCGCCTCTCGGTTCGTCGAAAGTTCCAGAAATCGCTCAGCCGCGCCAAGGAGGATTCCGGGGGTACAGAAACGTTAAGAAAAGCGACGAGTGTGGAGCAATCTCTCTTCATCGGATGTTTGGCGCAAACACTCTTTTGTGTGTCGACGGAACGTGGCCATAGGGAGAAAATGAATAGGGCTAGGCGAGGACACGCGCAACTACGGGGAAATACATCGACCCGATATCCTGTTGACGCGTGGTTTATTTATCATCCCGCACAGCGCCTCTATTTTCTCATTGTACACCCTTGGATCTTCACGGCGTCCCGAAGAACGAGTGTGTGTTGTGCCCTCGGTGTTATATAGATTGACTGACAACACTTCTCTCACTTGTCAACGACGACCCTCCTCTTTATAAAATCCCTGGGGCCGCGTGAACCCGACGATATAGATCGATCGGCGCACGATATGCCGCGCACTGCTCTTTCCTCTCTTCTCTATCATCTCTCGCTGCTGCTCTCCCCTTTTCTCTTTGGTCTCTTTCTCAGGACAAATTTTTCATTTCAGGCGACGTCGGGAGCACGGTAAAAGATCTCGCGCGGAACGTGAAGGCAAATCTACACACACCCCGGTGCGAGCGGAGAGGCTGCTCTGTGTGTGATGATCCAGGGAGCGGTGCCAAGCACACGGGCGGTCGTTGTAAAACAACGACGCACGACGCCGTGAAAGCACGCACGCGAGTCCGCACGATCATTCTCATCACATTCGCCTCTCTCTGCTTCTCGCACGGGAGAGAGAGAGTACACGCTTCACGCGATTCTCACGCGAGCCGTGGCAAACACCGACGAACGGCCCAACTTTCGCTCGTACGTCGCGTATCTCGCGTGTACCATCGACCCGACTCCGAAACGCGTTACATCGTCGGAAACGCGAGACGGCGAGGATGATATTATATACGGAGAACCGACGCAAGCAGTCTTTTGTATGCGATAACGACCCTCAGCCAGGCGTGGTCCAGGAATTGTATCCGTGGACCGCAATGTGCGTTCGAAATGTCGATGTTCATGTGTCCTGCAGTTCACACGTTGACGCGCAATTAGCTGCGTTCTTCATCGACCCACGAGCCAAGTGATCCACCGTTCAGGGTAATCGTGTTATTAAATATGTTCGTTATATCTTTGTTCTCGGTTCGGATGAAGCCGAGGCCCGTGGCGCCTCCAACCAGCGCGCGAAGGAGGTCCGGGCGTCGCCAGCGTTGACGACACTGTGTGAGATTTGTGTCCAGGACGGGAACCGTCGAAGCGTAACGCGGAAACACCGCGCGACACGTCCGACGGCCGAGCGTACAAATTCATTTAAAAACCTTCGAGATACACGGATTACGAGAACCGTAAAATCGCGTACTCTGCGGGCGGGCCACCGCACGCGTCAGCGTCCTCCCCACACGCTCCCCCGAGAGCGGACGCACGGCCGGGGCTTCGATCGGTCCAATCGGACTTTCGCTATCGAAGCTTCACAGCCGGTCCTTTTTTGGCTATCGGGGCGCGATTAAGCGAGCGGTACCGGGGACGCACGTCCACGCGATGGATGTGCGAGCCGCCCTAGGTTACCCGCCGGGTCCTCTCCGAGGAGAGGGTCCGTCGTGTCACAGGACTTCTTTTCGGAGAGCGCGACCAAAACTGAGGAAGCGGGATGCGAGTGGAAGAAGCGTCGTGTCGAGAGAGAGAGATCGCGAAACGTCGCGAAGCACAGGAGGCTTCGACGGCGGCTCGTTCCTCTGCCCTCTCCTCTCTCGCGCGCTTTACTTAACCCCACTCGGGGCGCTTGCGGTGTGTTTTCATCCCTGTCTTGGGTCGCGAGTGACTCTCCTTTCTCGATACGAGCGTACACGCTCGCGCAGACACACGCGCAGACGGTAAGTATCGTGTGTACATAACACGGCGGCACACGCCTCCGATACGAGGTGAACGCGAATCGACGAGGCGGCGGATTACCGGAGGCACGATCGCAACGACGGGTCTTGTTTTGCTTCCCGATCCAGTTAACGACGGCCTCTCGAGAAACCTCGCGCGAGCGCACTCGTGATTGCGTTCGTATTATCGTCCCGTTCTCATAGAGGGGGCGCCGCGGTCTGGCGGTCTGGCGCGCTTCGGCTCTTTGCGCTTCACCGATGGCAGCGGACGGGAGCGTCGCGGTGAGAAACCAGGTTCTCCGTCCGTAGCGACCTCCGCGGCGTAAGCCGTGCCACGCGGTGCTATAATATATACAGAAATGCGTTCGCATTTCGTTTTTGGTATCTGTTTAAATGCATCCGCATTTAGTTTTTGGTATCTGTTTATAAATGCATTCGCATTTATATTAGTTTTTGCATAGTTACGATTCAAGCTTTTTGCTTTTTTGCTCTCTGAGCCTTGTTAATGATCCTTCCGCAGGTTCACCTACGGAAACCTTGTTACGACTTTTACTTCCTCTAAATGATCAAGTTTGGTCATCTTCCCGGCAACATCGGCAATGCCGAGACATTGCCGCGCACCAGTCCGAAGACCTCACTAAATCATTCAATCGGTAGTAGCGACGGGCGGTGTGTACAAAGGGCAGGGACGTAATCAACGCGAGCTTATGACTCGCGCTTACTGGGAATTCCTCGTTCATGGGGAATAATTGCAAGCCCCAATCCCTAGCACGAAGGAGGTTCAGCGGGTTACCCGGGCCTTTCGGCCAGGGAAAACACGCTGATTCCTTCAGTGTAGCGCGCGTGCGGCCCAGAACATCTAAGGGCATCACAGACCTGTTATTGCTCAATCTCGTGCGGCTAGAAGCCGCCTGTCCCTCTAAGAAGATTTGTTTGTACGTTGGTAGTAAAAACCCACCGACCGAAGTCGGGGACCTTCGTGATACCATAAGTTACGTCTATTTAGCAGGCTAGAGTCTCGTTCGTTATCGGAATTAACCAGACAAATCGCTCCACCAACTAAGAACGGCCATGCACCACCACCCACCGAATCAAGAAAGAGCTATAAATCTGTCAATCCTTCCGGTGTCCGGGCCTGGTGAGGTTTCCCGTGTTGAGTCAAATTAAGCCGCAGGCTCCACTCCTGGTGGTGCCCTTCCGTCAATTCCTTTAAGTTTCAGCTTTGCAACCATACTTCCCCCGGAACCCAAAAGCTTTGGTTTCCCGGAAGCTGCCCGCCGAGTCATCGGAGGAACTTCGGCGGATCGCTAGCTGGCATCGTTTATGGTTAGAACTAGGGCGGTATCTGATCGCCTTCGAACCTCTAACTTTCGTTCTTGATTAATGAAAACATTTTTGGCAAATGCTTTCGCTTCTGTCCGTCTTGCGACGATCCAAGAATTTCACCTCTAACGTCGCAATACGAATGCCCCCATCTGTCCCTATTAATCATTACCTCGGGGTTCCGAAAACCAACAAAATAGAACCGAGGTCCTATTCCATTATTCCATGCACACAGTATTCAGGCGAAGGTAGCCTGCTTTGAGCACTCTAATTTGTTCAAAGTAAACGTACCGGCCCACCTCGACACTCAGTGAAGAGCACCGCGATGGGATATTAGTTGGACCGCCCCGTGAAGAGCTAAGCCCACCGGTAGGACGTACCACATAATGCCAGTTAAACACCGCGAGCGGTGAACCGACACTGTGACACACAGATTCAACTACGAGCTTTTTAACCGCAACAACTTTAATATACGCTATTGGAGCTGGAATTACCGCGGCTGCTGGCACCAGACTTGCCCTCCAATGGATCCTTGTTAAAGGATTTAAAGTGTACTCATTCCGATTACGGGGCCTCGGATGAGTCCCGTATCGTTATTTTTCGTCACTACCTCCCCGTGCCGGGAGTGGGTAATTTGCGCGCCTGCTGCCTTCCTTGGATGTGGTAGCCGTTTCTCAGGCTCCCTCTCCGGAATCGAACCCTGATTCCCCGTTACCCGTTACAACCATGGTAGGCGCAGAACCTACCATCGACAGTTGATAAGGCAGACATTTGAAAGATGCGTCGCCGGTGCTAGATGACCATGCGATCAGCACAAAGTTATTCAGAGTCACCAAAGCAAACGATGGGACGGACGGCAAACCATCCGCCACCGATTGGTTTTGATCTAATAAAAGCGTTCCTTCCATCTCTGGTCGGAACTCTGTTTTGCATGTATTAGCTCTAGAATTACCACAGTTATCCAAGTAAATGTGGGTACGATCTAAGGAACCATAACTGATTTAATGAGCCATTCGCGGTTTCACCTTAATACGGTATGTACTGAGACATGCATGGCTTAATCTTTGAGACAAGCATATGACTACTGGCAGGATCAACCAGGGAGCTTCGCGAAGCTTCCCTCTCTCTTCGAATTCACACACACTTTCGTGTTCTTTCCGTTCTCATCGCGTCGTCCGCTCTTTTAGAGACGGATCGACGATGCCCCATTCATTTTTGATTTTATAAAACTTGCACAACAGCGTGCAGTTTTAGACACATCAATATCCTCGATTTGTTCCACAAATTCTCTATCTCGGATATGTGCGCCTCCAGAGACACCCAACATATCACACCCAGGATTTTCCACTGACTAACTCCTCGGATGATACGTGGTGTGCCTTCTCTCCACTCTCCCTCTTATTCTACTTCTCTTCCAGACACCATATACATCCTAGATTTTCCACTGACTAATTCGGATAATATGTGCCTTTCTCTCTCCACACTCCTTTTAATTATATCATACTTCGAGGCATCATATCGTTTCGATTTTTCCACTGACTAAAATTTTAATCGGATATGTGCCTTTCATATATACGTTCACAGAAAGATCTCAGTTACAGACAAAATTCATTATATTTCCTTCATAAATATAAGGATGGCATCGGATGCTCGATAAAGCGCGTATCACGCGTGCCGCTGCATCCACCGGGAAGCACGGAGTACACGCACGCTAGCATCCACCGTAGAAGCACGGACCACTACACGCTGGACAAATCGACAAAGCGCGTATCATTCACGCTGGTCATGTACGTAATAGCGCGGACAAGTGCATGCTGAGCAAACGGGAAAGCGCGGACCGTGCCATGCTGGTCATAACGAGTTGGCACGTAATGTGCGCGCTAGGCATATCGAGATCTGACACCTCTTGGGTTTGTATCTACTTTCTCCCTCTTTCAAAGTTCGAACTTTTATAGTTCGATACTTTATATGTACCCGACGCTAGCCTTCCTTAGCGTTTTGTTAAAGTTTAAATCGTCCATCTGCGTGGATAAAGAGTTGAATGCATAAGGTCGTACAAGCATACACATAAGTGCATACGTGTCACCAACGTCACTTTTGGACGCTCACCACATAAGGGCCATTCGGTCTTAGACACCGACCCGTGGTAATGCTGTGTGGAGAAATCCGAAACGCAACACGGCAAGAACAGTCGAGACAGAATCTCGAGGAGCGGTGACTGCTTCTCAACCGAGGTCATAGAATAGCCACGCGCCCAACGCTGCTCCGACCGAGACGCTCGGACCGTCGCTCTCCCTTATAGATACCGAACGGCCGGCCGGAACGCCGGCGCCGCCGTACCTTACGCACGGGCGCTTATGGGTGTAAACCGCCGCTACAACAGCCCGTTCGCCTGGCACGCTGGGACTTAGCCGCGGAGAGCGCCGGGGCCAAGAGTGAACCGACTGAACGAATTATTATAAACAATCGCCGCGACCATTAACACGATAAATACACGGTCCGAAACAACATTCGAAAATAATTTCTCGGGACTTTGAAATTTTCGGAGCGATTGGAGTTTTTCGCGATTATCTCGAAAACGAGCACGACGACCGCGGTCGAACCATTAGAGAAATACGTTCGCAATGCAACGGGGAACAAGGATCGACGGTTGTTTCGAAGATTGGTCGAATTTGATGGTCGGTCGGACGACGGTGCCGAAGGACTGAAATCTGTCGGGACTTTGAAATTTTCGGAGCGATTGGAGTTTTTCGCGATTATCTCGAAAACGAGCACGACGACCGCGGTCGAACCATTAGAGAAATACGTTCGCAATGCAACGGGGAACAAGGATCGATGGTTGTTTCGAAGATTGGTCGAGTTTGGTGGTCGGTCGGACGGCGGTGCCGAAGGACTGAGATGTGTCGGGACTTTGAAATTTTCGGAGCGATTGGAGTTTTTCGCGATTATCTCGAAACCGAGCACGACGACCGCGGTCGAACCATTAGAGAAATACGTTCGCAATGCAACGGGGAACAAGGATCGATGGTTGTTTCGAAGATTGGTCGAGTTTGGTGGTCGGTCGGACGGCGGTGCCGAAGGACTGAGATGTGTCGGGACTTTGAAATTTTCGGAGCGATTGGAGTTTTTCGCGATTATCTCGAAACCGAGCACGACGACCGCGGTCGAACCATTAGAGAAATACGTTCGCAATGCAACGGGGAACAAGGATCGATGGTTGTTTCGAAGATTGGTCGAGTTTGGTGGTCGGTCGGACGGCGGTGCCGAAGGACTGAGATGTGTCGGGACTTTGAAATTTTCGGAGCGATTGGAGTTTTTCGCGATTATCTCGAAACCGAGCACGACGACCGCGGTCGAACCATTAGAGAAATACGTTCGCAATGCAACGGGGAACAAGGATCGACGGTTGTTTCGAAGATTGGTCGAGTTTGGTGGTCGGTCGGACCACGGTGCCGAAGGACTGAAATCTGTCGGGACTTTGAAATTTTCGGAGCGATTGGAGTTTTTCCCGATTATCTCGAAAACGAGCACGACGACCGCGGTCGAACCATTAGAGAAATACGTTCGCAATGCAACGGGGAACAAGGATCGACGGTTGTTTCGAAGATTGGTCGAGTTTGGTGGTCGGTCGGACCACGGTGCCGAAGGACTGAAATCTGTCGGGACTTTGAAATTTTCGGAGCGATTGGAGTTTTTCCCGATTATCTCGAAAACGAGCACGACGACCGCGGTCGAACCATTAGAGAAATACGTTCGCAATGCAACGGGGAACAAGGATCGACGGTTGTTTCGAAGATTGGTCGAATTTGATGGTCGGTCGGACGACGGTGCCGAAGGACTGAAATCTGTCGGGACTTTGAAATTTTCGGAGCGATTGGAGTTTTTCGCGATTATCTCGAAAACGAGCACGACGACCGCGGTCGAACCATTAGAGAAATACGTTCGCAATGCAACGGGGAACAAGGATCGATGGTTGTTTCGAAGATTGGTCGAGTTTGGTGGTCGGTCGGACGGCGGTGCCGAAGGACTGAGATGTGTCGGGACTTTGAAATTTTCGGAGCGATTGGAGTTTTTCGCGATTATCTCGAAACCGAGCACGACGACCGCGGTCGAACCATTAGAGAAATACGTTCGCAATGCAACGGGGAACAAGGATCGATGGTTGTTTCGAAGATTGGTCGAGTTTGGTGGTCGGTCGGACGGCGGTGCCGAAGGACTGAGATGTGTCGGGACTTTGAAATTTTCGGAGCGATTGGAGTTTTTCGCGATTATCTCGAAACCGAGCACGACGACCGCGGTCGAACCATTAGAGAAATACGTTCGCAATGCAACGGGGAACAAGGATCGATGGTTGTTTCGAAGATTGGTCGAGTTTGGTGGTCGGTCGGACGGCGGTGCCGAAGGACTGAGATGTGTCGGGACTTTGAAATTTTCGGAGCGATTGGAGTTTTTCGCGATTATCTCGAAACCGAGCACGACGACCGCGGTCGAACCATTAGAGAAATACGTTCGCAATGCAACGGGGAACAAGGATCGACGGTTGTTTCGAAGATTGGTCGAGTTTGGTGGTCGGTCGGACCACGGTGCCGAAGGACTGAAATCTGTCGGGACTTTGAAATTTTCGGAGCGATTGGAGTTTTTCCCGATTATCTCGAAAACGAGCACGACGACCGCGGTCGAACCATTAGAGAAATACGTTCGCAATGCAACGGGGAACAAGGATCGATGGTTGTTTCGAAGATTGGTCGAGTTTGGTGGTCGGTCGGACGACGGTGCCGAAGGACTGAGATGTGTCGGGACTTTG
>CAWVQO010000371.1:0-5000 GCA_963932275.1 Andrena praecox | reverse complement strand
CCCCTATACCCAGTTCCGACGATCGATTTGCACGTCAGAATCGCTACGGACCTCCATCAGGGTTTCCCCTGACTTCGTCCTGACCAGGCATAGTTCACCATCTTTCGGGTCCCAACGTGTACGCTCTAGGTGCGCCTCTTCTCGCAATGAGAACGAGACGCCCCGGGAGTGCGAGGCCGCATCGTAACGCGGCCGATCCTCCCTCGGTCGACGCGAAGGTCGACCTTCACTTTCATTCCGCCTTTAGGTTTCTTTCTCCCAATGACTCGCGCACATGTTAGACTCCTTGGTCCGTGTTTCAAGACGGGTCCTGAGAGTACCCAAAGCAGTAGCGTCGCCGACCGGTAATTCGAAGCTTGGCCAGTCCAAGGACACCGCCTGCTAACAGCTGGCCAGGCCCGGGGACGGCACCAGGTCCGTGCCTCCGGGTAAGAACTGACCGGGCTTGCGGCGGGCCTGACGCACACACATTCGAAAATGGATTGGTTGCGGCCCGATACCGTCAGAGTACCGTCGCGCAGCCGGCCGGGCGGCCGAGGGTCTGTCGCGTGCTCTGGGAGCAACGAAACAGGCAACCGCTCGGGCCGTAGACCGACACGCAACGGGTCGCGACGTTCTACTAGGGGAGAAGTGCACGACTACGTGGCCGGAACATTCGCCGCCGGTGGTGTACCCTCGGTAATGGTACCACGAAGGTCCACACCCGGAGTATCGCGCACCGACGGGAGCCAGCCTCGTCGACGATGAATCTCCCCATTCGATCTTTTGGGTTTCTCAGGTTTACCCCTGAACGGTTTCACGTACTCTTGAACTCTCTCTTCAAAGTTCTTTTCAACTTTCCCTCACGGTACTTGTTCGCTATCGGTCTCGTGGTTGTATTTAGCCTTAGATGGAGTTTACCACCCACTTAGGGTTGCACTCTCAAGCAACCCGACTCTATGGAGAGATCCTCCCGAAACGCGTACCGGTCGCTACGGGCCTGGCACCCTCTGCGGGTAAGTGGCCCCATTCAAGATGGACTTGGACGCGGTGCGACGTCACGGGATAAACGGATCCTCCTGAACACTACAATTCCCTGCGGCGGAACCGCGGGATTCAGTGCTGGGCTAATTCCTGTTCGCTCGCCGCTACTAAGGAAATCCTTGTTAGTTTCTTTTCCTCCGCTTAGTAATATGCTTAAATTCAGCGGGTAATCTCGCCTACTCTGAGGTCGTCGTCAATCGTTTTATTATATATTTGTGCCACCAGAGAAAAATAGGCTGAGAGAGACCGTGAAATGAAGAGAAGATATTTTGGAGAAGCGCGCGCGCGCGCTGCCTCCGGAATTATAAAATCGTGCTCCCTCTTTTGGATATTATTGTACCTCGAACGGGTCTCCCGGCGGGAGTACGGGGTGTGCGCGTAGTGGCGGTATCATCCCCGTACACATCCCGGCTCGTAGCCCGACGACGACGGATCGATGTGGATCGATCTCGTTGTATTATATATCCAGAGGTGCCATCGCACGATTCCAGAGGAAAGGTGTCTTTTCGTCGCGCACCGTCGATTCGATCCGCGAGACACTCGCGGAACGAGCACCGGTTTTTACTTTAACGTCCGTCCGCTATATTAGCTTTGAGATTCCGCTGTCCCTCACGCCTCGAGCAGTGTGACTCGAGCAGAGGGAACCGCCGAAAAATAAGCTTTTCCGTGGACTGGACGACCGGTGAGACGCGCGGTGGTCTCGTACACGATCGACCAACAACGCGACAAAGACAATGCGGCGCGCGATCGGGGAGACTCGTTCTTCCATTCTACGAATGAAGAGTCTCTCCCTCTCTTGCGCATTTCGCGCGGCATCAGCGCCTCTCGGTTCGTCGAAAGTTCCAGAAATCGCTCAGCCGCGCCAAGGAGGATTCCGGGGGTACAGAAACGTTAAGAAAAGCGACGAGTGTGGAGCAATCTCTCTTCATCGGATGTTTGGCGCAAACACTCTTTTGTGTGTCGACGGAACGTGGCCATAGGGAGAAAATGAATAGGGCTAGGCGAGGACACGCGCAACTACGGGGAAATACATCGACCCGATATCCTGTTGACGCGTGGTTTATTTATCATCCCGCACAGCGCCTCTATTTTCTCATTGTACACCCTTGGATCTTCACGGCGTCCCGAAGAACGAGTGTGTGTTGTGCCCTCGGTGTTATATAGATTGACTGACAACACTTCTCTCACTTGTCAACGACGACCCTCCTCTTTATAAAATCCCTGGGGCCGCGTGAACCCGACGATATAGATCGATCGGCGCACGATATGCCGCGCACTGCTCTTTCCTCTCTTCTCTATCATCTCTCGCTGCTGCTCTCCCCTTTTCTCTTTGGTCTCTTTCTCAGGACAAATTTTTCATTTCAGGCGACGTCGGGAGCACGGTAAAAGATCTCGCGCGGAACGTGAAGGCAAATCTACACACACCCCGGTGCGAGCGGAGAGGCTGCTCTGTGTGTGATGATCCAGGGAGCGGTGCCAAGCACACGGGCGGTCGTTGTAAAACAACGACGCACGACGCCGTGAAAGCACGCACGCGAGTCCGCACGATCATTCTCATCACATTCGCCTCTCTCTGCTTCTCGCACGGGAGAGAGAGAGTACACGCTTCACGCGATTCTCACGCGAGCCGTGGCAAACACCGACGAACGGCCCAACTTTCGCTCGTACGTCGCGTATCTCGCGTGTACCATCGACCCGACTCCGAAACGCGTTACATCGTCGGAAACGCGAGACGGCGAGGATGATATTATATACGGAGAACCGACGCAAGCAGTCTTTTGTATGCGATAACGACCCTCAGCCAGGCGTGGTCCAGGAATTGTATCCGTGGACCGCAATGTGCGTTCGAAATGTCGATGTTCATGTGTCCTGCAGTTCACACGTTGACGCGCAATTAGCTGCGTTCTTCATCGACCCACGAGCCAAGTGATCCACCGTTCAGGGTAATCGTGTTATTAAATATGTTCGTTATATCTTTGTTCTCGGTTCGGATGAAGCCGAGGCCCGTGGCGCCTCCAACCAGCGCGCGAAGGAGGTCCGGGCGTCGCCAGCGTTGACGACACTGTGTGAGATTTGTGTCCAGGACGGGAACCGTCGAAGCGTAACGCGGAAACACCGCGCGACACGTCCGACGGCCGAGCGTACAAATTCATTTAAAAACCTTCGAGATACACGGATTACGAGAACCGTAAAATCGCGTACTCTGCGGGCGGGCCACCGCACGCGTCAGCGTCCTCCCCACACGCTCCCCCGAGAGCGGACGCACGGCCGGGGCTTCGATCGGTCCAATCGGACTTTCGCTATCGAAGCTTCACAGCCGGTCCTTTTTTGGCTATCGGGGCGCGATTAAGCGAGCGGTACCGGGGACGCACGTCCACGCGATGGATGTGCGAGCCGCCCTAGGTTACCCGCCGGGTCCTCTCCGAGGAGAGGGTCCGTCGTGTCACAGGACTTCTTTTCGGAGAGCGCGACCAAAACTGAGGAAGCGGGATGCGAGTGGAAGAAGCGTCGTGTCGAGAGAGAGAGATCGCGAAACGTCGCGAAGCACAGGAGGCTTCGACGGCGGCTCGTTCCTCTGCCCTCTCCTCTCTCGCGCGCTTTACTTAACCCCACTCGGGGCGCTTGCGGTGTGTTTTCATCCCTGTCTTGGGTCGCGAGTGACTCTCCTTTCTCGATACGAGCGTACACGCTCGCGCAGACACACGCGCAGACGGTAAGTATCGTGTGTACATAACACGGCGGCACACGCCTCCGATACGAGGTGAACGCGAATCGACGAGGCGGCGGATTACCGGAGGCACGATCGCAACGACGGGTCTTGTTTTGCTTCCCGATCCAGTTAACGACGGCCTCTCGAGAAACCTCGCGCGAGCGCACTCGTGATTGCGTTCGTATTATCGTCCCGTTCTCATAGAGGGGGCGCCGCGGTCTGGCGGTCTGGCGCGCTTCGGCTCTTTGCGCTTCACCGATGGCAGCGGACGGGAGCGTCGCGGTGAGAAACCAGGTTCTCCGTCCGTAGCGACCTCCGCGGCGTAAGCCGTGCCACGCGGTGCTATAATATATACAGAAATGCGTTCGCATTTCGTTTTTGGTATCTGTTTAAATGCATCCGCATTTAGTTTTTGGTATCTGTTTATAAATGCATTCGCATTTATATTAGTTTTTGCATAGTTACGATTCAAGCTTTTTGCTTTTTTGCTCTCTGAGCCTTGTTAATGATCCTTCCGCAGGTTCACCTACGGAAACCTTGTTACGACTTTTACTTCCTCTAAATGATCAAGTTTGGTCATCTTCCCGGCAACATCGGCAATGCCGAGACATTGCCGCGCACCAGTCCGAAGACCTCACTAAATCATTCAATCGGTAGTAGCGACGGGCGGTGTGTACAAAGGGCAGGGACGTAATCAACGCGAGCTTATGACTCGCGCTTACTGGGAATTCCTCGTTCATGGGGAATAATTGCAAGCCCCAATCCCTAGCACGAAGGAGGTTCAGCGGGTTACCCGGGCCTTTCGGCCAGGGAAAACACGCTGATTCCTTCAGTGTAGCGCGCGTGCGGCCCAGAACATCTAAGGGCATCACAGACCTGTTATTGCTCAATCTCGTGCGGCTAGAAGCCGCCTGTCCCTCTAAGAAGATTTGTTTGTACGTTGGTAGTAAAAACCCACCGACCGAAGTCGGGGACCTTCGTGATACCATAAGTTACGTCTATTTAGCAGGCTAGAGTCTCGTTCGTTATCGGAATTAACCAGACAAATCGCTCCACCAACTAAGAACGGCCATGCACCACCACCCACCGAATCAAGAAAGAGCTATAAATCTGTCAATCCTTCCGGTGTCCGGGCCTGGTGAGGTTTCCCGTGTTGAGTCAAATTAAGCCGCAGGCTCCACTCCTGGTGGTGCCCTTCCGTCAATTCCTTTAAGTTTCAGCTTTGCAACCATACTTCCCCCGGAACCCAAAAGCTTTGGTTTCCCGG
>CAWVQO010000370.1:0-151123 GCA_963932275.1 Andrena praecox | reverse complement strand
CAAATAAATTTATTAAAATTTGACACTTCCAACTAAATTTTTTTTCACAATCCTAAAAATTGAAGTTATTTTCATCTAAATTTACTCAAATATACATCCTACACCAAAAATACTCGACAAAATCCAAAAAAATCGAAGTTGGTTTCAAATAAATTTATTAAAATTTGACACTTCCAACTAAAATTTTTTTCACAATCCTAAAAATTGAAGTTGTTTCATCTAAATTTACTCAAATATAGATCCTACAAAAAAATACTCAACAAAATCCAAAAAAATCGGAGTTGATTTCAAATAAATTTATTAAAATTTGACACTTGCAACTAAAATTTTTTTCACAATCCTAAAAATTGAAGTTATTTTCATCTAACTTTACTCAAATATACATCCTACAACAAAAATACTCGGCAAAATCCAAAAAAATCGAAGTTGATTTCAAATAAATTAATTAAAATTTGACACTTCCAACTAAAATATTTTTCACAATCCAAAAAATGGTCGTTATTTTCATCTAAATTTACTCAAATATACATCCTACACCAAAAATACTCAACAAAATCCAAAAAAATCGAAGTTGGTCTCAAATAAATTTATTAAAATTTGACACTTCCAACTAAAATTTTTTTCACAATCCTAAAAATTGAAGTTATTTTCATCTAAATTTAGTCAAATATACATCCTACACCAAAAATACTCGACAAAATCCAAAAAAATCGAAGTTGGTTTCAAATTAATTTATTAAATTTGACGCTTCCAACTAAAATTTTTTTCACAATCCTAGAAATTGAAGTTATTTTCATCTAAATTTACTCAAATATACATCCTACACCAAAAATACTCGACAAAATCCAAAAAAAAACGAAGTTGATTTCAAATAAATTTATTAAAATTTGACACTTCCGACTAAAATTTTTTTCACAATCCTAGAAATTGAAGTTATTTTCATCTAAATTTACTCAAATATACATCCTACACCAAAAATACTCGACAAAATCCAAAAAAATCGAAGTTGGTTTCAAATAAATTTATTAAAATTAGACACTTGTAACTAAAATTTTTTTCATAATCCTAGAAATTGAAGTTATTTTCATCTAAATTTACTCAAATATACATCCTACACCAAAAATACTCGACAAAATCCAAAAAAATCGAAGTTGGTTTCAAATTAATTTATTAAAATTTGACGCTTCCAACTAAAATTTTTTTCACAATCCTAGAAATTGAAGTTATTTTCATCTAAATTTACTCAAATATACATCCTACACCAAAAATACTCGACAAAATCCAAAAAAATCGAAGTTGGTTTCAAATAAATTTATTAAAATTTGACACTTCCAACTAAAATTTTTTTCACAATCCTAGAAATTGAAGTTATTTTCATCTAAATTTACTCAAATATACATCCTACACCAAAAATACTCGACAAAATCCAAAAAAATCGAAGTTGGTTTCAAATAAATTTATTAAAATTAGACACTTGTAACTAAAATTTTTTTCAAAATCCTAGAAATTGAAGTTATTTTCATCTAAATTTACTCAAATACACATCCTACACCAAAAATACTCGACAAAATCCAAAAAAATCGAAGTTGGTTTCAAATTAATTTATTAAATTTGACGCTTTCAACTAAAATTTTTTTCACAATCCTAGAAATTGAAGTTATTTTCATCTAAATTTACTCAAATATACATCCTACACCAAAAATACTCGACAAAATCCAAAAAAATCGAAGTTGGTTTCAAATAAATTTATTAAAATTTGACACTTCCGACTAAATTTTTTTTCACAATCCTAGAAATTGAAGTTATTTTCATCTAAATTTACTCAAATATACATCCTACACCAAAAATACTCGACAAAACCCAAAAAAATCGAAGTTGGTTTCAAATAAATTTATTAAAATTTGACACTCCAACTAAAATTTTTTTCACAATCCTAAAAATTGAAGTTATTTTCATCTAAATTTACTCAAATATAGATCCTACAAAAAATACTCAACAAAATCCAAAAAAAACGAAGTTGATTTCAAATAAATTTATTAAAATTTGACACTTCCGACTAAAATTTTTTTCACAATCCTAAAAATTGGAGTTATTTTCATCTAAATTTACTCAAATATACATCCTAAAACAAAAATACTCGACAAAATAAAAAAAAATCGAAGTTGGTTTCAAATAAATTTATTAAAATTTGACACTTCCAACTAAAATTTTTTTCACAATCCTAGAAATTGAAGTTATTTTCATCAAAGTTTACTCAAATATAGATCCTACAAAAAATACTCAACAAAATCCAAAAAAAACCAAGTTGATTTCAAATAAATTTATTAAAATTTGACACTTCCGACTTAAATTTTTTTCACAATCCTAGAAATTGAAGTTATTTTCATCTAAATTTACACAAATATACATCCTACACCAAAAATACTCGACAAAATCCAAAAAAATCGAAGTTGGTTTCAAATAAATTTATTAAAATTAGACACTTGTAAAATATATTTTTTCAAAATCCTAGAAATTGAAGTTATTTTCATCTAAATTTACTCAAATATAGATCCTACAAAAAATATTCAACAAAATCCAAAAAAAACGAAGTTGATTTCAAATAAATTTATTAAAATTTGACACTTCCGACTAAAATTTTTTTCACAATCCTAGAAATTGAAGTTATTTTCATCTAAATTTACTCAAATATACATCCTACACCAAAAATACTCGACAAAATCCAAAAAAATCGAAGTTGGTTTCAAATAAATTTATTAAAATTAGACACTTGTAACTAAAATTTTTTTCATAATCCTAGAAATTGAAGTTATTTTCATCTAAATTTACTCAAATATACATCCTACACCAAAAATACTCGACAAAATCCAAAAAAATCGAAGTTGGTTTCAAATTAATTTATTAAAATTTGACGCTTCCAACTAAAATTTTTTTCACCATCCTAGAAATTGAAGTTATTTTCATCTAAATTTACTCAAATATACATCCTACACCAAAAATACTCGACAAAATCCAAAAAAATCGAAGTTGGTTTCAAATAAATTTATTAAAATTTGACACTTCCAACTAAAATTTTTTTCACAATCCTAGAAATTGAAGTTATTTTCATCAAAGTTTACTCAAATATAGATCCTACAAAAAATACTCAACAAAATCCAAAAAAAACGAAGTTGATTTCAAATAAATTTATTAAAATTTGACACTTCCGACTTAAATTTTTTTCACAATCCTAGAAATTGAAGTTATTTTCATCTAAATTTACACAAATATACATCCTACACCAAAAATACTCGACAAAATCCAAAAAAATCGAAGTTGGTTTCAAATAAATTTATTAAAATTAGACACTTGTAAAATATATTTTTTCAAAATCCTAGAAATTGAAGTTATTTTCATCTAAATTTACTCAAATATAGATCCTACAAAAAATATTCAACAAAATCCAAAAAAAACGAAGTTGATTTCAAATAAATTTATTAAAATTTGACACTTCCGACTAAAATTTTTTTCACAATCCTAGAAATTGAAGTTATTTTCATCTAAATTTACTCAAATATACATCCTACACCAAAAATACTCGACAAAATCCAAAAAAATCGAAGTTGGTTTCAAATAAATTTATTAAAATTAGACACTTGTAACTAAAATTTTTTTCATAATCCTAGAAATTGAAGTTATTTTCATCTAAATTTACTCAAATATACATCCTACACCAAAAATACTCGACAAAATCCAAAAAAATCGAAGTTGGTTTCAAATTAATTTATTAAAATTTGACGCTTCCAACTAAAATTTTTTTCACCATCCTAGAAATTGAAGTTATTTTCATCTAAATTTACTCAAATATACATCCTACACCAAAAATACTCGACAAAATCCAAAAAAATCGAAGTTGGTTTCAAATAAATTTATTAAAATTTGACACTTCCAACTAAAATTTTTTTCACAATCCTAGAAATTGAAGTTATTTTCATCAAAGTTTACTCAAATATAGATCCTACAAAAAATACTCAACAAAATCCAAAAAAAACGAAGTTGATTTCAAATAAATTTATTAAAATTTGACACTTCCGACTAAAATTTTTTTCACAATCCTAGAAATTGAAGTTATTTTCATCTAAATTTACACAAATATACATCCTACACCAAAAATACTCGACAAAATCCAAAAAAATCGAAGTTGGTTTCAAATAAATTTATTAAAATTAGACACTTGTAACTAAATATTTTTTCAAAATCCTAGAAATTGAAGTTATTTTCATCTAAATTTACTCAAATATACATCCTACACCAAAAATACTCGACAAAATCCAAAAAAATCGAAGTTGGTTTCAAATTAATTTATTAAAATTTGACGCTTCCAACTAAAATTTTTTTCACAATCCTAGAAATTGAAGTTATTTTCATCTAAATTTACTCAAATATACATCCTACACCAAAAATACTCGACAAAATCCAAAAAAATCGAAGTTGGTTTCAAATAAATTTATTAAAATTTGACACTTCCAACTAAATTTTTTTTCACAATCCTAGAAATTGAAGTTATTTTCATCTAAATTTACTCAAATATACATCCTACACCAAAAATACTCGACAAAATCCAAAAAAATCGAAGTTGGTTTCAAATAAATTTATTAAAATTAGACACTTGTAACTAAAATTTTTTTCATAATCCTAGAAATTGAAGTTATTTTCATCTAAATTTACTCAAATATACATCCTACACCAAAAATACTCGACAAAATCCAAAAAAATCGAAGTTGGTTTCAAATTAATTTATTAAAATTTGACGCTTCCAACTAAAATTTTTTTCACAATCCTAGAAATTGAAGTTATTTTCATCTAAATTTACTCAAATATACATCCTACACCAAAAATACTCGACAAAATCCAAAAAAATCGAAGTTGGTTTCAAATAAATTTATTAAAATTTGACACTTCCAACTAAAATTTTTTTCACAATCCTAGAAATTGAAGTTATTTTCATCTAAATTTACTCAAATATACATCCTACACCAAAAATACTCGACAAAATCCAAAAAAATCGAAGTTGGTTTCAAATAAATTTATTAAAATTAGACACTTGTAACTAAAATTTTTTTCAAAATCCTAGAAATTGAAGTTATTTTCATCTAAATTTACTCAAATACACATCCTACACCAAAAATACTCGACAAAATCCAAAAAAATCGAAGTTGGTTTCAAATTAATTTATTAAATTTGACGCTTCCAACTAAAATTTTTTTCACAATCCTAGAAATTGAAGTTATTTTCATCTAAATTTACTCAAATATACATCCTACACCAAAAATACTCGACAAAATCCAAAAAAATCGAAGTTGGTTTCAAATAAATTAATTAAAATTTGACACTTCCAACTAAAATATTTTTCACAATCCAAAAAATGGTCGTTATTTTCATCTAAATTTACTCAAATATACATCCTACACCAAAAATACTCAACAAAATCCAAAAAAATCGAAGTTGGTCTCAAATAAATTTATTAAAATTTGACACTTCCAACTAAAATTTTTTTCACAATCCTAAAAATTGAAGTTATTTTCATCTAAATTTAGTCAAATATACATCCTACACCAAAAATACTCGACAAAATCCAAAAAAATCGAAGTTGGTTTCAAATTAATTTATTAAATTTGACGCTTCCAACTAAAATTTTTTTCACAATCCTAGAAATTGAAGTTATTTTCATCTAAATTTACTCAAATATACATCCTACACCAAAAATACTCGACAAAATCCAAAAAAATCGAAGTTGGTTTCAAATAAATTTATTAAAATTTGACACTTCCGACTAAATTTTTTTTCACAATCCTAGAAATTGAAGTTATTTTCATCTAAATTTACTCAAATATACATCCTACACCAAAAATACTCGACAAAACCTAAAAAAATCGAAGTTGGTTTCAAATAAATTTATTAAAATTTGACACTCCAACTAAAATTTTTTTCACAATCCTAAAAATTGAAGTTATTTTCATCTAAATTTACTCAAATATAGATCCTACAAAAAATACTCAACAAAATCCAAAAAAAACGAAGTTGATTTCAAATAAATTTATTAAAATTTGACACTTCCGACTAAAATTTTTTTCACAATCCTAAAAATTGGAGTTATTTTCATCTAAATTTACTCAAATATACATCCTAAAACAAAAATACTCGACAAAATAAAAAAAATCGAAGTTGGATTCAAATAAATTTATTAAAATTTGACACTTCCAACTAAAATTTTTTTCACAATCCTAGAAATTGAAGTTATTTTCATCAAAGTTTACTCAAATATAGATCCTACAAAAAATACTCAACAAAATCCAAAAAAAACGAAGTTGATTTCAAATAAATTTTTTAAAATTTGACACTTCCGACTAAAATTTTTTTCACAATCCTAGAAATTGAAGTTATTTTCATCTAAATTTACACAAATATACATCCTACACCAAAAATACTCGACAAAATCCAAAAAAATCGAAGTTGGTTTCAAATAAATTTATTAAAATTAGACACTTGTAACTAAATATTTTTTCAAAATCCTAGAAATTGAAGTTATTTTCATCTAAATTTACTCAAATATACATCCTACACCAAAAATACTGGACAAAATCCAAAAAAATCGAAGTTGGTTTCAAATTAATTTATTAAAATTTGACGCTTCCAACTAAAATTTTTTTCACAATCCTAGAAATTGAAGTTATTTTCATCTAAATTTACTCAAATATAGATCCTACAAAAAATATTCAACAAAATCCAAAAAAAACGAAGTTGATTTCAAATAAATTTATTAAAATTTGACACTTCCGACTAAAATTTTTTTCACAATCCTAGAAATTGAAGTTATTTTCATCTAAATTTACTCAAATATACATCCTACACCAAAAATACTCGACAAAATCCAAAAAAATCGAAGTTGGTTTCAAATAAATTTATTAAAATTAGACACTTGTAACTAAAATTTTTTTCATAATCCTAGAAATTGAAGTTATTTTCATCTAAATTTACTCAAATATACATCCTACACCAAAAATACTCGACAAAATCCAAAAAAATCGAAGTTGGTTTCAAATTAATTTATTAAAATTTGACGCTTCCAACTAAAATTTTTTTCACAATCCTAGAAATTGAAGTTATTTTCATCTAAATTTACTCAAATATACATCCTACACCAAAAATACTCGACAAAATCCAAAAAAATCGAAGTTGGTTTCAAATAAATTTATTAAAATTTGACACTTCCAACTAAAATTTTTTTCACAATCCTAGAAATTGAAGTTATTTTCATCTAAATTTACTCAAATATACATCCTACACCAAAAATACTCGACAAAATCCAAAAAAATCGAAGTTGGTTTCAAATAAATTTATTAAAATTAGACACTTGTAACTAAAATTTTTTTCATAATCCTAGAAATTGAAGTTATTTTCATCTAAATTTACTCAAATATACATCCTACACCAAAAATACTCGACAAAATCCAAAAAATCGAAGTTGGTTTCAAATTAATTTATTAAAATTTGACGCTTCCAACTAAATTTTTTTTCACAATCCTAGAAATTGAAGTTATTTTCATCTAAATTTACTCAAATATACATCCTACACCAAAATTACTCGACAAAATCCAAAAAAATCGAAGTTGGTTTCAAATAAATTTATTAAAATTTGACACTTCCAACTAAAATTTTTTTCACAATCCTAGAAATTGAAGTTATTTTCATCTAAATTTACTCAAATATAGATCCTACAAAAAAATAGTCAACAAAATCCAAAAAGATCGAAGTTGGTCTCAAATAAATTTATTAAAATTTGACACTTCCAACTAAATTTTTTTTCACAATCCTAAAAATTGAAGTTATTTTCATCTAAATTTACTCAAATATACATCCTACACCAAAAATACTCGACAAAATCCAAAAAAATCGAAGTTGGTTTCAAATAAATTTATTAAAATTTGACACTTCCAACTAAAATTTTTTTCACAATCCTAAAAATTGAAGTTGTTTCATCTAAATTTACTCAAATATAGATCCTACAAAAAAATACTCAACAAAATCCAAAAAAATCGGAGTTGATTTCAAATAAATTTATTAAAATTTGACACTTGCAACTAAAATTTTTTTCACAATCCTAAAAATTGAAGTTATTTTCATCTAACTTTACTCAAATATACATCCTACAACAAAAATACTCGGCAAAATCCAAAAAAATCGAAGTTGATTTCAAATAAATTAATTAAAATTTGACACTTCCAACTAAAATATTTTTCACAATCCAAAAAATGGTCGTTATTTTCATCTAAATTTACTCAAATATACATCCTACACCAAAAATACTCAACAAAATCCAAAAAAATCGAAGTTGGTCTCAAATAAATTTATTAAAATTTGACACTTCCAACTAAAATTTTTTTCACAATCCTAAAAATTGAAGTTATTTTCATCTAAATTTAGTCAAATATACATCCTACACCAAAAATACTCGACAAAATCCAAAAAAATCGAAGTTGGTTTCAAATTAATTTATTAAATTTGACGCTTCCAACTAAAATTTTTTTCACAATCCTAGAAATTGAAGTTATTTTCATCTAAATTTACTCAAATATACATCCTACACCAAAAATACTCGACAAAATCTAAAAAAAAACGAAGTTGATTTCAAATAAATTTATTAAAATTTGACACTTCCGACTAAAATTTTTTTCACAATCCTAGAAATTGAAGTTATTTTCATCTAAATTTACTCAAATATACATCCTACACCAAAAATACTCGACAAAATCCAAAAAAATCGAAGTTGGTTTCAAATAAATTTATTAAAATTAGACACTTGTAACTAAAATTTTTTTCATAATCCTAGAAATTGAAGTTATTTTCATCTAAATTTACTCAAATATACATCCTACACCAAAAATACTCGACAAAATCCAAAAAAATCGAAGTTGGTTTCAAATTAATTTATTAAAATTTGACGCTTCCAACTAAAATTTTTTTCACAATCCTAGAAATTGAAGTTATTTTCATCTAAATTTACTCAAATATACATCCTACACCAAAAATACTCGACAAAATCCAAAAAAATCGAAGTTGGTTTCAAATAAATTTATTAAAATTTGACACTTCCAACTAAAATTTTTTTCACAATCCTAGAAATTGAAGTTATTTTCATCTAAATTTACTCAAATATACATCCTACACCAAAAATACTCGACAAAATCCAAAAAAATCGAAGTTGGTTTCAAATAAATTTATTAAAATTAGACACTTGTAACTAAAATTTTTTTCAAAATCCTAGAAATTGAAGTTATTTTCATCTAAATTTACTCAAATACACATCCTACACCAAAAATACTCGACAAAATCCAAAAAAATCGAAGTTGGTTTCAAATTAATTTATTAAATTTGACGCTTTCAACTAAAATTTTTTTCACAATCCTAGAAATTGAAGTTATTTTCATCTAAATTTACTCAAATATACATCCTACACCAAAAATACTCGACAAAATCCAAAAAAATCGAAGTTGGTTTCAAATAAATTTATTAAAATTTGACACTTCCGACTAAATTTTTTTTCACAATCCTAGAAATTGAAGTTATTTTCATCTAAATTTACTCAAATATACATCCTACACCAAAAATACTCGACAAAACCCAAAAAAATCGAAGTTGGTTTCAAATAAATTTATTAAAATTTGACACTCCAACTAAAATTTTTTTCACAATCCTAAAAATTGAAGTTATTTTCATCTAAATTTACTCAAATATAGATCCTACAAAAAATACTCAACAAAATCCAAAAAAAACGAAGTTGATTTCAAATAAATTTATTAAAATTTGACACTTCCGACTAAAATTTTTTTCACAATCCTAAAAATTGGAGTTATTTTCATCTAAATTTACTCAAATATACATCCTAAAACAAAAATACTCGACAAAATAAAAAAAAATCGAAGTTGGTTTCAAATAAATTTATTAAAATTTGACACTTCCAACTAAAATTTTTTTCACAATCCTAGAAATTGAAGTTATTTTCATCAAAGTTTACTCAAATATAGATCCTACAAAAAATACTCAACAAAATCCAAAAAAAACCAAGTTGATTTCAAATAAATTTATTAAAATTTGACACTTCCGACTAAAATTTTTTTCACAATCCTAGAAATTGAAGTTATTTTCATCTAAATTTACACAAATATACATCCTACACCAAAAATACTCGACAAAATCCAAAAAAATCGAAGTTGGTTTCAAATAAATTTATTAAAATTAGACACTTGTAAAATATATTTTTTCAAAATCCTAGAAATTGAAGTTATTTTCATCTAAATTTACTCAAATATAGATCCTGCAAAAAATATTCAACAAAATCCAAAAAAAACGAAGTTGATTTCAAATAAATTTATTAAAATTTGACACTTCCGACTAAAATTTTTTTCACAATCCTAGAAATTGAAGTTATTTTCATCTAAATTTACTCAAATATACATCCTACACCAAAAATACTCGACAAAATCCAAAAAAATCGAAGTTGGTTTCAAATAAATTTATTAAAATTAGACACTTGTAACTAAAATTTTTTTCATAATCCTAGAAATTGAAGTTATTTTCATCTAAATTTACTCAAATATACATCCTACACCAAAAATACTCGACAAAATCCAAAAAAATCGAAGTTGGTTTCAAATTAATTTATTAAAATTTGACGCTTCCAACTAAAATTTTTTTCACCATCCTAGAAATTGAAGTTATTTTCATCTAAATTTACTCAAATATACATCCTACACCAAAAATACTCGACAAAATCCAAAAAAATCGAAGTTGGTTTCAAATAAATTTATTAAAATTTGACACTTCCAACTAAAATTTTTTTCACAATCCTAGAAATTGAAGTTATTTTCATCTAAATTTACTCAAATATACATCCTACACCAAAAATACTGGACAAAATCAAAAAAAATCGAAGTTGGTTTCAAATTAATTTATTAAAATTTGACGCTTCCAACTAAAATTTTTTTCACAATCCTAGAAATTGAAGTTATTTTCATCTAAATTTACTCAAATATACATCCTACACCAAAAATACTCGACAAAATCCAAAAAAATCGAAGTTGGTTTCAAATAAATTTATTAAAATTAGATACTTGTAACTAAAATTTTTTTCATAATCCTAGAAATTGAAGTTATTTTCATCTAAATTTACTCAAATATACATCCTACACCAAAAATACTCGACAAAATCCAAAAAAATCGAAGTTGGTTTCAAATTAATTTATTAAAATTTGACGCTTCCAACTAAATTTTTTTTCACAATCCTAGAAATTGAAGTTATTTTCATCTAAATTTACTCAAATATACATCCTACACCAAAATTACTCGACAAAATCCAAAAAAATCGAAGTTGGTTTCAAATAAATTTATTAAAATTTGACACTTCCAACTAAAATTTTTTTCACAATCCTAGAAATTGAAGTTATTTTCATCTAAATTTACTCAAATATAGATCCTACAAAAAAATAGTCAACAAAATCCAAAAAGATCGAAGTTGGTCTCAAATAAATTTATTAAAATTTGACACTTCCAACTAAAATTTTTTTCACAATCCTAAAAATTGAAGTTATTTTCATCTAAATTTACTCAAATATACATCCTACACCAAAAATACTCGACAAAATCCAAAAAAATCGAAGTTGGTTTCAAATAAATTTATTAAAATTTGACACTTCCAACTAAAATTTTTTTCACAATCCTAAAAATTGAAGTTGTTTCATCTAAATTTACTCAAATATAGATCCTACAAAAAAATACTCAACAAAATCCAAAAAAATCGGAGTTGATTTCAAATAAATTTATTAAAATTTGACACTTGCAACTAAAATTTTTTTCACAATCCTAAAAATTGAAGTTATTTTCATCTAACTTTACTCAAATATACATCCTACAACAAAAATACTCGGCAAAATCCAAAAAAATCGAAGTTGATTTCAAATAAATTAATTAAAATTTGACACTTCCAACTAAAATATTTTTCACAATCCAAAAAATGGTCGTTATTTTCATCTAAATTTACTCAAATATACATCCTACACCAAAAATACTCAACAAAATCCAAAAAAATCGAAGTTGGTCTCAAATAAATTTATTAAAATTTGACACTTCCAACTAAAATTTTTTTCACAATCCTAAAAATTGAAGTTATTTTCATCTAAATTTAGTCAAATATACATCCTACACCAAAAATACTCGACAAAATCCAAAAAAATCGAAGTTGGTTTCAAATTAATTTATTAAATTTGACGCTTCCAACTAAAATTTTTTTCACAATCCTAGAAATTGAAGTTATTTTCATCTAAATTTACTCAAATATACATCCTACACCAAAAATACTCGACAAAATCCAAAAAAAAACGAAGTTGATTTCAAATAAATTTATTAAAATTTGACACTTCCGACTAAAATTTTTTTCACAATCCTAGAAATTGAAGTTATTTTCATCTAAATTTACTCAAATATACATCCTACACCAAAAATACTCGACAAAATCCAAAAAAATCGAAGTTGGTTTCAAATAAATTTATTAAAATTAGACACTTGTAACTAAAATTTTTTTCATAATCCTAGAAATTGAAGTTATTTTCATCTAAATTTACTCAAATATACATCCTACACCAAAAATACTCGACAAAATCCAAAAAAATCGAAGTTGGTTTCAAATTAATTTATTAAAATTTGACGCTTCCAACTAAAATTTTTTTCACAATCCTAGAAATTGAAGTTATTTTCATCTAAATTTACTCAAATATACATCCTACACCAAAAATACTCGACAAAATCCAAAAAAATCGAAGTTGGTTTCAAATAAATTTATTAAAATTTGACACTTCCAACTAAAATTTTTTTCACAATCCTAGAAATTGAAGTTATTTTCATCTAAATTTACTCAAATATACATCCTACACCAAAAATACTGGACAAAATCCAAAAAAATCGAAGTTGGTTTCAAATTAATTTATTAAAATTTGACGCTTCCAACTAAAATTTTTTTCACAATCGTAGAAATTGAAGTTATTTTCATCTAAATTTACTCAAATATACATCCTACACCAAAAATACTCGACAAAATCCAAAAAAATCGAAGTTGGTTTCAAATAAATTTATTAAAATTAGACACTTGTAACTAAAATTTTTTTCATAATCCTAGAAATTGAAGTTATTTTCATCTAAATTTACTCAAATATACATCCTACACCAAAAATACTCGACAAAATCCAAAAAAATCGAAGTTGGTTTCAAATTAATTTATTAAAATTTGACGCTTCCAACTAAATTTTTTTTCACAATCCTAGAAATTGAAGTTATTTTCATCTAAATTTACTCAAATATACATCCTACACCAAAATTACTCGACAAAATCCAAAAAAATCGAAGTTGGTTTCAAATAAATTTATTAAAATTTGACACTTCCAACTAAAATTTTTTTCACAATCCTAGAAATTGAAGTTATTTTCATCTAAATTTACTCAAATATAGATCCTACAAAAAAATAGTCAACAAAATCCAAAAAGATCGAAGTTGGTCTCAAATAAATTTATTAAAATTTGACACTTCCAACTAAAATTTTTTTCACAATCCTAAAAATTGAAGTTATTTTCATCTAAATTTACTCAAATATACATCCTACACCAAAAATACTCGACAAAATCCAAAAAAATCGAAGTTGGTTTCAAATAAATTTATTAAAATTTGACACTTCCAACTAAAATTTTTTTCACAATCCTAAAAATTGAAGTTGTTTCATCTAAATTTACTCAAATATAGATCCTACAAAAAAATACTCAAAAAAATCCAAAAAAATCGGAGTTGATTTCAAATAAATTTATTAAAATTTGACACTTGCAACTAAAATTTTTTTCACAATCCTAAAAATTGAAGTTATTTTCATCTAACTTTACTCAAATATACATCCTACAACAAAAATACTCGGCAAAATCCAAAAAAATCGAAGTTGATTTCAAATAAATTAATTAAAATTTGACACTTCCAACTAAAATATTTTTCACAATCCAAAAAATGGTCGTTATTTTCATCTAAATTTACTCAAATATACATCCTACACCAAAAATACTCAACAAAATCCAAAAAAATCGAAGTTGGTCTCAAATAAATTTATTAAAATTTGACACTTCCAACTAAAATTTTTTTCACAATCCTAAAAATTGAAGTTATTTTCATCTAAATTTAGTCAAATATACATCCTACACCAAAAATACTCGACAAAATCCAAAAAAATCGAAGTTGGTTTCAAATTAATTTATTAAATTTGACGCTTCCAACTAAAATTTTTTTCACAATCCTAGAAATTGAAGTTATTTTCATCTAAATTTACTCAAATATACATCCTACACCAAAAATACTCGACAAAATCCAAAAAAAAACGAAGTTGATTTCAAATAAATTTATTAAAATTTGACACTTCCGACTAAAATTTTTTTCACAATCCTAGAAATTGAAGTTATTTTCATCTAAATTTACTCAAATATACATCCTACACCAAAAATACTCGACAAAATCCAAAAAAATCGAAGTTGGTTTCAAATAAATTTATTAAAATTAGACACTTGTAACTAAAATTTTTTTCATAATCCTAGAAATTGAAGTTATTTTCATCTAAATTTACTCAAATATACATCCTACACCAAAAATACTCGACAAAATCCAAAAAAATCGAAGTTGGTTTCAAATTAATTTATTAAAATTTGACGCTTCCAACTAAAATTTTTTTCACAATCCTAGAAATTGAAGTTATTTTCATCTAAATTTACTCAAATATACATCCTACACCAAAAATACTCGACAAAATCCAAAAAAAATCGAAGTTGGTTTCAAATAAATTTATTAAAATTTGACACTTCCAACTAAAATTTTTTTCACAATCCTAGAAATTGAAGTTATTTTCATCTAAATTTACTCAAATATACATCCTACACCAAAAATACTCGACAAAATCCAAAAAAATCGAAGTTGGTTTCAAATAAATTTATTAAAATTAGACACTTGTAACTAAAATTTTTTTCAAAATCCTAGAAATTGAAGTTATTTTCATCTAAATTTACTCAAATACACATCCTACACCAAAAATACTCGACAAAATCCAAAAAAATCGAAGTTGGTTTCAAATTAATTTATTAAATTTGACGCTTCCAACTAAAATTTTTTTCACAATCCTAGAAATTGAAGTTATTTTCATCTAAATTTACTCAAATATACATCCTACACCAAAATTACTCGACAAAATCCAAAAAAATCGAAGTTGGTTTCAAATAAATTTATTAAAATTTGACACTTCCAACTAAAATTTTTTTCACAATCCTAGAAATTGAAGTTATTTTCATCTAAATTTACTCAAATATAGATCCTACAAAAAAATAGTCAACAAAATCCAAAAAGATCGAAGTTGGTCTCAAATAAATTTATTAAAATTTGACACTTCCAACTAAAATTTTTTTCACAATCCTAAAAATTGAAGTTATTTTCATCTAAATTTACTCAAATATACATCCTACACCAAAAATACTCGACAAAATCCAAAAAAATCGAAGTTGGTTTCAAATAAATTTATTAAAATTTGACACTTCCAACTAAAATTTTTTTCACAATCCTAAAAATTGAAGTTGTTTCATCTAAATTTACTCAAATATAGATCCTACAAAAAAATACTCAACAAAATCCAAAAAAATCGGAGTTGATTTCAAATAAATTTATTAAAATTTGACACTTGCAACTAAAATTTTTTTCACAATCCTAAAAATTGAAGTTATTTTCATCTAACTTTACTCAAATATACATCCTACAACAAAAATACTCGGCAAAATCCAAAAAAATCGAAGTTGATTTCAAATAAATTAATTAAAATTTGACACTTCCAACTAAAATATTTTTCACAATCCAAAAAATGGTCGTTATTTTCATCTAAATTTACTCAAATATACATCCTACACCAAAAATACTCAACAAAATCCAAAAAAATCGAAGTTGGTCTCAAATAAATTTATTAAAATTTGACACTTCCAACTAAAATTTTTTTCACAATCCTAAAAATTGAAGTTATTTTCATCTAAATTTAGTCAAATATACATCCTACACCAAAAATACTCGACAAAATCCAAAAAAATCGAAGTTGATTTCAAATAAATTTATTAAAATTTGACACTTCCGACTAAAATTTTTTTCACAATCCTAGAAATTGAAGTTATTTTCATCTAAATTTACTCAAATATACATCCTACACCAAAAATACTCGACAAAATCCAAAAAAATCGAAGTTGGTTTCAAATAAATTTATTAAAATTAGACACTTGTAACTAAAATTTTTTTCATAATCCTAGAAATTGAAGTTATTTTCATCTAAATTTACTCAAATATACATCCTACACCAAAAATACTCGACAAAATCCAAAAAAATCGAAGTTGGTTTCAAATTAATTTATTAAAATTTGACGCTTCCAACTAAAATTTTTTTCACAATCCTAGAAATTGAAGTTATTTTCATCTAAATTTACTCAAATATACATCCTACACCAAAAATACTCGACAAAATCCAAAAAAATCGAAGTTGGTTTCAAATAAATTTATTAAAATTTGACACTTCCAACTAAAATTTTTTTCACAATCCTAGAAATTGAAGTTATTTTCATCTAAATTTACTCAAATATACATCCTACACCAAAAATACTGGACAAAATCCAAAAAAATCGAAGTTGGTTTCAAATTAATTTATTAAAATTTGACGCTTCCAACTAAAATTTTTTTCACAATCGTAGAAATTGAAGTTATTTTCATCTAAATTTACTCAAATATACATCCTACACCAAAAATACTCGACAAAATCCAAAAAAATCGAAGTTGGTTTCAAATTAATTTATTAAAATTTGACGCTTCCAACTAAATTTTTTTTCACAATCCTAGAAATTGAAGTTATTTTCATCTAAATTTACTCAAATATACATCCTACACCAAAAATACTCGACAAAATCCAAAAAAATCGAAGTTGGTTTCAAATAAATTTATTAAAATTAGACACTTGTAACTAAAATTTTTTTCATAATCCTAGAAATTGAAGTTATTTTCATCTAAATTTACTCAAATATACATCCTACACCAAAAATACTCGACAAAATCCAAAAAAATCGAAGTTGGTTTCAAATTAATTTATTAAAATTTGACGCTTCCAACTAAATTTTTTTTCACAATCCTAGAAATTGAAGTTATTTTCATCTAAATTTACTCAAATATACATCCTACACCAAAATTACTCGACAAAATCCAAAAAAATCGAAGTTGGTTTCAAATAAATTTATTAAAATTTGACACTTCCAACTAAAATTTTTTTCACAATCCTAGAAATTGAAGTTATTTTCATCTAAATTTACTCAAATATAGATCCTACAAAAAAATAGTCAACAAAATCCAAAAAGATCGAAGTTGGTCTCAAATAAATTTATTAAAATTTGACACTTCCAACTAAAATTTTTTTCACAATCCTAAAAATTGAAGTTATTTTCATCTAAATTTACTCAAATATACATCCTACACCAAAAATACTCGACAAAATCCAAAAAAATCGAAGTTGGTTTCAAATAAATTTATTAAAATTTGACACTTCCAACTAAAATTTTTTTCACAATCCTAAAAATTGAAGTTGTTTCATCTAAATTTACTCAAATATAGATCCTACAAAAAAATACTCAACAAAATCCAAAAAAATCGGAGTTGATTTCAAATAAATTTATTAAAATTTGACACTTGCAACTAAAATTTTTTTCACAATCCTAAAAATTGAAGTTATTTTCATCTAACTTTACTCAAATATACATCCTACAACAAAAATACTCGGCAAAATCCAAAAAAATCGAAGTTGATTTCAAATAAATTAATTAAAATTTGACACTTCCAACTAAAATATTTTTCACAATCCAAAAAATGGTCGTTATTTTCATCTAAATTTACTCAAATATACATCCTACACCAAAAATACTCAACAAAATCCAAAAAAATCGAAGTTGGTTTCAAATAAATTTATTAAAATTAGACACTTGTAACTAAAATTTTTTTCATAATCCTAGAAATTGAAGTTATTTTCATCTAAATTTACTCAAATATACATCCTACACCAAAAATACTCGACAAAATCCAAAAAAATCGAAGTTGGTTTCAAATTAATTTATTAAAATTTGACGCTTCCAACTAAAATTTTTTTCACAATCCTAGAAATTGAAGTTATTTTCATCTAAATTTACTCAAATATACATCCTACACCAAAAATACTCGACAAAATCCAAAAAAATCGAAGTTGGTTTCAAATAAATTTATTAAAATTTGACACTTCCAACTAAAATTTTTTTCACAATCCTAGAAATTGAAGTTATTTTCATCTAAATTTACTCAAATATACATCCTACACCAAAAATACTGGACAAAATCCAAAAAAATCGAAGTTGGTTTCAAATTAATTTATTAAAATTTGACGCTTCCAACTAAAATTTTTTTCACAATCGTAGAAATTGAAGTTATTTTCATCTAAATTTACTCAAATATACATCCTACACCAAAAATACTCGACAAAATCCAAAAAAATCGAAGTTGGTTTCAAATAAATTTATTAAAATTAGACACTTGTAACTAAATTTTTTTTCATAATCCTAGAAATTGAAGTTATTTTCATCTAAATTTACTCAAATATACATCCTACACCAAAAATACTCGACAAAATCCAAAAAAATCGAAGTTGGTTTCAAATTAATTTATTAAAATTTGACGCTTCCAACTAAATTTTTTTTCACAATCCTAGAAATTGAAGTTATTTTCATCTAAATTTACTCAAATATACATCCTACACCAAAATTACTCGACAAAATCCAAAAAAATCGAAGTTGGTTTCAAATAAATTTATTAAAATTTGACACTTCCAACTAAAATTTTTTTCACAATCCTAGAAATTGAAGTTATTTTCATCTAAATTTACTCAAATATAGATCCTACAAAAAAATAGTCAACAAAATCCAAAAAGATCGAAGTTGGTCTCAAATAAATTTATTAAAATTTGACACTTCCAACTAAAATTTTTTTCACAATCCTAAAAATTGAAGTTATTTTCATCTAAATTTACTCAAATATACATCCTACACCAAAAATACTCGACAAAATCCAAAAAAATCGAAGTTGGTTTCAAATAAATTTATTAAAATTTTGACACTTCCAACTAAAATTTTTTTCACAATCCTAAAAATTGAAGTTGTTTCATCTAAATTTACTCAAATATAGATCCTACAAAAAAATACTCAAAAAAATCCAAAAAAATCGGAGTTGATTTCAAATAAATTTATTAAAATTTGACACTTGCAACTAAAATTTTTTTCACAATCCTAAAAATTGAAGTTATTTTCATCTAACTTTACTCAAATATACATCCTACAACAAAAATACTCGGCAAAATCCAAAAAAATCGAAGTTGATTTCAAATAAATTAATTAAAATTTGACACTTCCAACTAAAATATTTTTCACAATCCAAAAAATGGTCGTTATTTTCATCTAAATTTACTCAAATATACATCCTACACCAAAAATACTCAACAAAATCCAAAAAAATCGAAGTTGGTCTCAAATAAATTTATTAAAATTTGACACTTCCAACTAAAATTTTTTTCACAATCCTAAAAATTGAAGTTATTTTCATCTAAATTTAGTCAAATATACATCCTACACCAAAAATACTCGACAAAATCCAAAAAAATCGAAGTTGGTTTCAAATAAATTTATTAAAATTAGACACTTGTAACTAAATATTTTTTCAAAATCCTAGAAATTGAAGTTATTTTCATCTAAATTTACTCAAATATACATCCTACACCAAAAATACTGGACAAAATCCAAAAAAATCGAAGTTGGTTTCAAATTAATTTATTAAAATTTGACGCTTCCAACTAAAATTTTTTTCACAATCCTAGAAATTGAAGTTATTTTCATCTAAATTTACTCAAATATAGATCCTACAAAAAATATTCAACAAAATCCAAAAAAAACGAAGTTGATTTCAAATAAATTTATTAAAATTTGACACTTCCGACTAAAATTTTTTTCACAATCCTAGAAATTGAAGTTATTTTCATCTAAATTTACTCAAATATACATCCTACACCAAAAATATTCGACAAAATCCAAAAAAATCGAAGTTGGTTTCAAATAAATTTATTAAAATTAGACACTTGTAACTAAATTTTTTTTCAAAATCCTAGAAATTGAAGTTATTTTCATCTAAATTTACTCAAATACACATCCTACACCAAAAATACTCGGCAAAATCCAAAAAAATCGAAGTTGATTTCAAATAAATTAATTAAAATTTGACACTTCCAACTAAAATTTTTTTCACAATCCTAAAAATTGAAGTTATTTTCATCTAAATTTACTCAAATATAGATCCTACAAAAAATACTCAACAAAATAAAAAAAAAACGAAGTTGATTTCAAATAAATTTATTAAAATTTGACACTTCCGACTAAAATTTTTTTCACAATGCTAAAAATTGGAGTTATTTTCATCTAAATTTACTCAAATATACATCCTAAAACAAAAATACTCGACAAAATAAAAAAAAATCGAAGTTGGTTTCAAATAAATTTATTAAAATTTGACACTTCCAACTAAAATTTTTTTCACAATCCTAGAAATTGAAGTTATTTTCATCTAAATTTACTCAAATATAGATCCTACAAAAAAATACTCAACAAAATAAAAAAAAATCGAAGTTGGTTTCAAATAAATTTATTAAAATTTGACACTTCCAACTAAAATTTTTTTCACAATCCTAAAAATTGAAGTTATTTTCATCTAAATTTACTCAAATATACATCCTACACCAAAAATACTCGACAAAATCCAAAAAAATCGTAGTTGGTTTCAAATAAATTTATTAAAATTAGACACTTGTAACTAAAATTTTTTTCAAAATCCTAGAAATTGAAGTTATTTTCATCTAAATTTACTCAAATATACATCCTACACCAAAAATACTGGACAAAATCCAAAAAAATCGAAGTTGGTTTCAAATTAATTTATTAAAATTTGACGCTTCCAACTAAAATTTTTTTCAAAATCCTAGAAATTGAAGTTATTTTCATCTAAATTTACTCAAATATACATCCTACACCAAAAATACTGGACAAAATCCAAAAAAATCGAAGTTGGTTTCAAATTAATTTATTAAAATTTGACGCTTCCAACTAAAATTTTTTTCACAATCCTAGAAATTGAAGTTATTTTCATCTAAATTTACTCAAATATACATCCTACACCAAAAATACTCGACAAAATCCAAAAAAATCGAAGTTGGTTTCAAATAAATTTATTAAAATTTGACACTTCCAACTAAAATTTTTTTCACAATCCTAGAAATTGAAGTTATTTTCATCTAAATTTACTCAAATATACATCCTACACCAAAAATACTCGACAAAATCCAAAAAAATCGAAGTTGGTTTCAAATAAATTTATTAAAATTAGACACTTGTAACTAAATTTTTTTTCAAAATCCTAGAAATTGAAGTTATTTTCATCTAAATTTACTCAAATACACATCCTACACCAAAAATACTCGGCAAAATCCAAAAAAATCGAAGTTGATTTCAAATAAATTAATTAAAATTTGACACTTCCAACTAAAATTTTTTTCACAATCCTAAAAATTGAAGTTATTTTCATCTAAATTTACTCAAATATAGATCCTACAAAAAATACACAACAAAATAAAAAAAAAACGAAGTTGATTTCAAATAAATTTATTAAAATTTGACACTTCCGACTAAAATTTTTTTCACAATCCTAAAAATTGGAGTTATTTTCATCTAAATTTACTCAAATATACATCCTAAAACAAAAATACTCGACAAAATAAAAAAAAATCGAAGTTGGTTTCAAATAAATTTATTAAAATTTGACACTTCCAACTAAAATTTTTTTCACAATCCTAAAAATTGAAGTTATTTTCATCTAAATTCACTCAAATATACATCCTACACCAAAAATACTCGACAAAATCCAAAAAAATCGAAGTTGGTTTCAAATAAATTAATTAAAATTTGACACTTCCAACTAAAATTTTTTTCACAATCCTAGAAATTGAAGTTATTTTCATCTAAATTTACTCAAATATAGATCCTACTAAAAAATACTCAACAAAATAAAAAAAAATCGAAGTTGGTTTCAAATAAATTAATTAAAATTTGACACTTCCAACTAAAATTTTTTTCACAATCCTAGAAATTGAAGTTATTTTCATCTAAATTTACTCAAATATAGATCCTACTAAAAAATACTCAACAAAATAAAAAAAAATCGAAGTTGGTTTCAAATAAATTTATTAAAATTTGACACTTCCAACTAAAATTTTTTTCAAAATCCTAGAAATTGAAGTTATTTTCATCTAAATTTACTCAAATATACATCCTACACCAAAAATTCTCGACAAAATCCAAAAAAATCGAAGTTGGTTTCAAATAAATTTATTAAAATTAGACACTTGTAACTAAAATTTTTTTCAAAATCCTAGAAATTGAAGTTATTTTCATCTGAATTTACTCAAATATACATCCTACACCAAAAATACTCGACAAAATCCAAAAAAATCGAAGTTGGTTTCAAATTAATTTATTAAAATTTGACGCTTCCAACTAAATTTTTTTTCACAATCCTAGAAATTGAAGTTATTTTCATCTAAATTTACTCAAATATACATCCTACACCAAAAATACACGACAAAATCCAAAAAAATCGAAGTTGGTTTCAATTAAATTTATTAAAATTTGACACTTCCAACTAAAATTTTTTTCACAATCCTAAAAATTGAAGTTATTTTCATCTAAATTTACTCAAATATAGATCCTACAAAAAAATACTTAACAAAATAAAAAAAAATCGAAGTTGGTTTCAAATAAATTTATTAAAATTTGACACTTCCAACTAAAATTTTTTTCACAATCCTAAAAATTGAAGTTATTTTCATCTAAATTTACTCAAATATACATCCTACACCAAAAATACTCGACAAAATCCAAAAAAATCGTAGTTGGTTTCAAATAAATTTATTAAAATTAGACACTTGTAACTAAAATTTTTTTCAAAATCCTAGAAATTGAAGTTATTTTCATCTAAATTTACTCAAATATACATCCTACACCAAAAATACTGGACAAAATCCAAAAAAATCGAAGTTGGTTTCAAATTAATTTATTAAAATTTGACGCTTCCAACTAAAATTTTTTTCAAAATCCTAGAAATTGAAGTTATTTTCATCTAAATTTACTCAAATATACATCCTACACCAAAAATACTGGACAAAATCCAAAAAAATCGAAGTTGGTTTCAAATTAATTTATTAAAATTTGACGCTTCCAACTAAAATTTTTTTCACAATCCTAGAAATTGAAGTTATTTTCATCTAAATTTACTCAAATATACATCCTACACCAAAAATACTCGACAAAATCCAAAAAAATCGAAGTTGGTTTCAAATAAATTTATTAAAATTTGACACTTCCAACTAAAATTTTTTTCACAATCCTAGAAATTGAAGTTATTTTCATCTAAATATACTCAAATATACATCCTACACCAAAAATACTCGACAAAATCCAAAAAAATCGAAGTTGGTTTCAAATAAATTTATTAAAATTAGACACTTGTAACTAAATTTTTTTTCAAAATCCTAGAAATTGAAGTTATTTTCATCTAAATTTACTCAAATACACATCCTACACCAAAAATACTCGGCAAAATCCAAAAAAATCGAAGTTGATTTCAAATAAATTAATTAAAATTTGACACTTCCAACTAAAATTTTTTTCACAATCCTAAAAATTGAAGTTATTTTCATCTAAATTTACTCAAATATAGATCCTACAAAAAATACACAACAAAATAAAAAAAAAACGAAGTTGATTTCAAATAAATTTATTAAAATTTGACACTTCCGACTAAAATTTTTTTCACAATCCTAAAAATTGGAGTTATTTTCATCTAAATTTACTCAAATATACATCCTAAAACAAAAATACTCGACAAAATAAAAAAAAATCGAAGTTGGTTTCAAATAAATTTATTAAAATTTGACACTTCCAACTAAAATTTTTTTCACAATCCTAAAAATTGAAGTTATTTTCATCTAAATTCACTCAAATATACATCCTACACCAAAAATACTCGACAAAATCCAAAAAAATCGAAGTTGGTTTCAAATAAATTAATTAAAATTTGACACTTCCAACTAAAATTTTTTTCACAATCCTAGAAATTGAAGTTATTTTCATCTAAATTTACTCAAATATAGATCCTACTAAAAAATACTCAACAAAATAAAAAAAAATCGAAGTTGGTTTCAAATAAATTTATTAAAATTTGACACTTCCAACTAAAATTTTTTTCAAAATCCTAGAAATTGAAGTTATTTTCATCTAAATTTACTCAAATATACATCCTACACCAAAAATTCTCGACAAAATCCAAAAAAATCGAAGTTGGTTTCAAATAAATTTATTAAAATTAGACACTTGTAACTAAAATTTTTTTCAAAATCCTAGAAATTGAAGTTATTTTCATCTGAATTTACTCAAATATACATCCTACACCAAAAATACTCGACAAAATCCAAAAAAATCGAAGTTGGTTTCAAATTAATTTATTAAAATTTGACGCTTCCAACTAAATTTTTTTTCACAATCCTAGAAATTGAAGTTATTTTCATCTAAATTTACTCAAATATACATCCTACACCAAAAATACTCGACAAAATCCAAAAAAATCGAAGTTGGTTTCAATTAAATTTATTAAAATTTGACACTTCCAACTAAAATTTTTTTCACAATCCTAAAAATTGAATTTATTTTCATCTAAATTTACTCAAATATAGATCCTACAAAAAATACTCAATAAAATCCAAAAAAAACGAAGTTGATTTCAAATAAATTTATTAAAATTTGACACTTCCGACTAAAATTTTTTTCACAATCCTAGAAATTGAAGTTATTTTCATCTAAATTTACTCAAATATACATCCTACACCAAAAATACTGGACAAAATCCAAAAAAATCGAAGTTGGTTTCAAATTAATTTATTAAAATTTGACGCTTCCAACTAAAATTTTTTTCACAATCCTAGAAATTGAAGTTATTTTCATCTAAATTTACTCAAATATACATCCTACACCAAAAATACTCGACAAAATCCAAAAAAATCGAAGTTGGTTTCAAATAAATTTATTAAAATTAGACACTTGTAACTAAATTTTTTTTCATAATCCTAGAAATTGAAGTTATTTTCATCTAAATTTACTCAAATATACATCCTACACCAAAAATACTCGACAAAATCCAAAAAAATCGAAGTTGGTTTCAAATTAATTTATTAAAATTTGACGCTTCCAACTAAAATTTTTTTCACAATCCTAGAAATTGAAGTTATTTTCATCTAAATTTACTCAAATATACATCCTACACCAAAAATACTCGACAAAATCCAAAAAAATCGAAGTTGGTTTCAAATAAATTTATTAAAATTTGACACTTCCAACTAAAATTTTTTTCACAATCCTAGAAATTGAAGTTATTTTCATCTAAATTTACTCAAATATAGATCCTACAAAAAAATAGTCAACAAAATCCAAAAAAATCGAAGTTGGTCTCAAATAAATTTATTAAAATTTGACACTTCCAACTAAAATTTTTTTCACAATCCTAAAAATTGAAGTTATTTTCATCTAAATTTACTCAAATATACATCCTACACCAAAAATACTCGACAAAATCCAAAAAAATCGAAGTTGGTTTCAAATAAATTTATTAAAATTTGACACTTCCAACTAAAATTTTTTTCACAATCCTAAAAATTGAAGTTGTTTCATCTAAATTTACTCAAATATAGATCCTACAAAAAAATACTCAACAAAATCCAAAAAAATCGGAGTTGATTTCAAATAAATTTATTAAAATTTGACACTTGCAACTAAAATTTTTTTCACAATCCTAAAAATTGAAGTTATTTTCATCTAACTTTACTCAAATATACATCCTACAACAAAAATACTCGGCAAAATCCAAAAAAATCGAAGTTGATTTCAAATAAATTAATTAAAATTTGACACTTCCAACTAAAATATTTTTCACAATCCAAAAAATGGTCGTTATTTTCATCTAAATTTACTCAAATATACATCCTACACCAAAAATACTCGACAAAATCCAAAAAAATCGAAGTTGGTTTCAAATAAATTTATTAAAATTTGACGTTTCCAACTAAAATTTTTTTCACAATCCTAGAAATTGAAGTTATTTTCATCTAAATTTACTCAAATATAGATCCTACAAAAAATACTCAACAAAATCAAAAAAAAACGAAGTTGATTTCAAATAAATTTATTAAAATTTGACACTTCCGACTAAAATTTTTTTCACAATCCTAAAAATTGGAGTTATTTTCATCTAAATTTACTCAAATATACATCCTAAAACAAAAATACTCGACAAAATAAAAAAAAATCGAAGTTTGTTTCAAATAAATTTATTAAAATTTGACACTTCCAACTAAAATTTTTTTCACAATCCTAGAAATTGAAGTTATTTTCATCTAAATTTACTCAAATATAGATCCTACAAAAAAATACTCAACAAAATAAAAAAAAATCGAAGTTGGTTTCAAATAAATTTATTAAAATTTGACACTTCCAACTAAATTTTTTTTCACAATCCTAAAAATTGAAGTTATTTTCATCTAAATTTACTCAAATATACATCCTACACCAAAAATACTCGACAAAATCCAAAAAAATCGAAGTTGGTTTCAAATAAATTTATTAAAATTTGACACTTCCAACTAAAATTTTTTTCACAATCCTAGAAATTGAAGTTATTTTCATCTAAATTTACTCAAATATAGATCCTACTAAAAAATACTCAACAAAATAAAAAAAAATCGAAGTTGGTTTCAAATAAATTTATTAAAATTTGACACTTCCAACTAAAATTTTTTTCAAAACCCTAGAAATTGAAGTTATTTTCATCTAAATTTACTCAAATATACATCCTACACCAAAAATTCTCGACAAAATCCAAAAAAATCGAAGTTGGTTTCAAATAAATTTATTAAAATTAGACACTTGTAACTAAAATTTTTTTCAAAATCCTAGAAATTGAAGTTATTTTCATCTGAATTTACTCAAATATACATCCTACACCAAAAATACTCGACAAAATCCAAAAAAATCGAAGTTGGTTTCAAATTAATTTATTAAAATTTGACGCTTCCAACTAAATTTTTTTTCACAATCCTAGAAATTGAAGTTATTTTCATCTAAATTTACTCAAATATACATCCTACACCAAAAATACTCGACAAAATCCAAAAAAATCGAAGTTGGTTTCAATTAAATTTATTAAAATTTGACACTTCCAACTAAAATTTTTTTCACAATCCTAAAAATTGAAGTTATTTTCATCTAAATTTACTCAAATATAGATCCTACAAAAAATACTCAACAAAATAAAAAAAAAACGAAGTTGATTTCAAATAAATTTATTAAAATTTGACACTTCCGACTAAAATTTTTTTCACAATCCTAGAAATTGAAGTTATTTTCATCTAAATTTACTCAAATATACATCCTACACCAAAAATACTCGACAAAATCCAAAAAAATCCAAGTTGGTTTCAAATAAATTTATTAAAATTAGACACTTGTAACTAAAATTTTTTTCAAAATCCTAGAAATTGAAGTTATTTTCATCTAAATTTACTCAAATATACATCCTACACCAAAAATACTGGACAAAATCCAAAAAAATCGAAGTTGGTTTCAAATTAATTTATTAAAATTTGACGCTTCCAACTAAAATTTTTTTCACAATCCTAGAAATTGAAGTTATTTTCATCTAAATTTACTCAAATATACATCCTACACCAAAAATACTCGACAAAATCCAAAAAAATCGAAGTTGGTTTCAAATAAATTTATTAAAATTAGACACTTGTAACTAAAATTTTTTTCATAATCCTAGAAATTGAAGTTATTTTCATCTAAATTTACTCAAATATACATCCTACAAAAAAGTACTCAACAAAATCCAAAAAAATCGGAGTTGATTTCAAATAAATTTATTAAAATTTGACACTTGCAACTAAAATTTTTTTCACAATCCTAAAAATTGAAGTTATTTTCATGTAACTTTACTCAAATATACATCCTACAACAAAAATACTCGGCAAAATCCAAAAAAATCGAAGTTGATTTCAAATAAATTAATTAAAATTTGACACTTCCAACTAAAATATTTTTCACAATCCAAAAAATGGTCGTTATTTTCATCTAAATTTACTCAAATATACATCCTACACCAAAAATACTCGACAAAATCCAAAAAAATCGAAGTTGGTTTCAAATAAATTTATTAAAATTTGACGCTTCCAACTAAAATTTTTTTCACAATCCTAGAAATTGAAGTTATTTTCATCTAAATTTACTCAAATATAGATCCTACAAAAAATACTCAACAAAATAAAAAAAAAACGAAGTTGATTTCAAATAAATTTATTAAAATTTGACACTTCCGACTAAAATTTTTTTCACAATCCTAAAAATTGAAGTTATTTTCATCTAAATTTACTCAAATATACATCCTAAAACAAAAATACTCGACAAAATAAAAAAAAATCGAAGTTGGTTTCAAATAAATTTATTAAAATTTGACACTTCCAACTAAAATTTTTTTCACAATCCTAGAAATTGAAGTTATTTTCATCTAAGTTTACTCAAATATAGATCCTACAAAAAATACTCAACAAAATCCAAAAAAAACGAAGTTGATTTCAAATAAATTTATTAAAATTTGACACTTCCGACTAAAATTTTTTTCACAATCCTAGAAATTGAAGTTATTTTCATCTAAATTTACACAAATATACATCCTACACCAAAAATACTCGACAAAATCCAAAAAAATCGAAGTTGGTTTCAAATAAATTTATTAAAATTAGACACTTGTAACTAAATATTTTTTCAAAATCCTAGAAATTGAAGTTATTTTCATCTAAATTTACTCAAATATACATCCTACACCAAAAATACTCGACAAAATCCAAAAAAATCGAAGTTGGTTTCAAATTAATTTATTAAAATTTGACGCTTCCAACTAAAATTTTTTTCACAATCCTAGAAATTGAAGTGATTTTCATCTAAATTTACTCAAATATACATCCTACACCAAAATTACTCGACAAAATCCAAAAAAATCGAAGTTGGTTTCAAATAAATTTATTAAAATTTGACACTTCCAACTAAAATTTTTTTCACAATCCTAGAAATTGAAGTTATTTTCATCTAAATTTACTCAAATATAGATCCTACAAAAAAATAGTCAACAAAATCCAAAAAAATCGAAGTTGGTCTCAAATAAATTTATTAAAATTTGACACTTCCAACTAAAATTTTTTTCACAATCCTAAAAATTGAAGTTATTTTCATCTAAATTTACTCAAATATACATCCTACACCAAAAATACTCGACAAAATCCAAAAAAATCGAAGTTGGTTTCAAATAAATTTATTAAAATTTGACACTTCCAACTAAAATTTTTTTCACAATCCTAAAAATTGAAGTTGTTTCATCTAAATTTACTCAAATATAGATCTTACAAAAAAATACTCAACAAAATCCAAAAAAATCGGAGTTGATTTCAAATAAATTTATTAAAATTTGACACTTGCAACTAAAATTTTTTTCACAATCCTAAAAATTGAAGTTATTTTCATCTAACTTTACTCAAATATACATCCTACAACAAAAATACTCGGCAAAATCCAAAAAAATCGAAGTTGATTTCAAATAAATTAATTAAAATTTGACACTTCCAACTAAAATATTTTTCACAATCCAAAAAATGGTCGTTATTTTCATCTAAATTTACTCAAATATACATCCTACACCAAAAATACTCGACAAAATCCAAAAAAATCGAAGTTGGTTTCAAATAAATTTATTAAAATTTGACGCTTCCAACTAAAATTTTTTTCACAATCCTAGAAATTGAAGTTATTTTCATCTAAATTTACTCAAATATAGATCCTACAAAAAATACTCAACAAAATCAAAAAAAAACGAAGTTGATTTCAAATAAATTTATTAAAATTTGACACTTCCGACTAAAATTTTTTTCACAATCCTAAAAATTGGAGTTATTTTCATCTAAATTTACTCAAATATACATCCTAAAACAAAAATACTCGACAAAATAACAAAAAATCGAAGTTTGTTTCAAATAAATTTATTAAAATTTGACACTTCCAACTAAAATTTTTTTCACAATCCTAGAAATTGAAGTTATTTTCATCTAAATTTACTCAAATATAGATCCTACAAAAAAATACTCAACAAAATAAAAAAAAATCGAAGTTGGTTTCAAATAAATTTATTAAAATTTGACACTTCCAACTAAATTTTTTTTCACAATCCTAAAAATTGAAGTTATTTTCATCTAAATTTACTCAAATATACATCCTACACCAAAAATACTCGACAAAATCCAAAAAAATCGAAGTTGGTTTCAAATAAATTTATTAAAATTTGACACTTCCAACTAAAATTTTTTTCACAATCCTAGAAATTGAAGTTATTTTCATCTAAATTTACTCAAATATAGATCCTACTAAAAAATACTCAACAAAATAAAAAAAAATCGAAGTTGGTTTCAAATAAATTTATTAAAATTTGACACTTCCAACTAAAATTTTTTTCAAAATCCTAGAAATTGAAGTTATTTTCATCTAAATTTACTCAAATATACATCCTACACCAAAAATTCTCGACAAAATCCAAAAAAATCGAAGTTGGTTTCAAATAAATTTATTAAAATTAGACACTTGTAACTAAAATTTTTTTCAAAATCCTAGAAATTGAAGTTATTTTCATCTGAATTTACTCAAATATACATCCTACACCAAAAATACTCGACAAAATCCAAAAAAATCGAAGTTGGTTTCAAATTAATTTATTAAAATTTGACGCTTCCAACTAAATTTTTTTTCACAATCCTAGAAATTGAAGTTATTTTCATCTAAATTTACTCAAATATACATCCTACACCAAAAATACTCGACAAAATCCAAAAAAATCGAAGTTGGTTTCAATTAAATTTATTAAAATTTGACACTTCCAACTAAAATTTTTTTCACAATCCTAAAAATTGAAGTTATTTTCATCTAAATTTACTCAAATATAGATCCTACAAAAAATACTCAACAAAATAAAAAAAAAACGAAGTTGATTTCAAATAAATTTATTAAAATTTGACACTTCCGACTAAAATTTTTTTCACAATCCTAGAAATTGAAGTTATTTTCATCTAAATTTACTCAAATATACATCCTACACCAAAAATACTCGACAAAATCCAAAAAAATCCAAGTTGGTTTCAAATAAATTTATTAAAATTTGACGCTTCCAACTAAAATTTTTTTCACAATCCTAGAAATTGAAGTTATTTTCATCTAAATTTACTCAAATATAGATCCTACAAAAAATACTCAACAAAATAAAAAAAAAACGAAGTTGATTTCAAATAAATTTATTAAAATTTGACACTTCCGACTAAAATTTTTTTCACAATCCTAAAAATTGGAGTTATTTTCATCTAAATTTACTCAAATATACATCCTAAAACAAAAATACTCGACAAAATAAAAAAAAATCGAAGTTTGTTTCAAATAAATTTATTAAAATTTGACACTTCCAACTAAAATTTTTTTCACAATCCTAAAAATTGAAGTTATTTTCATCTAAATTTACTCAAATATAGATCCTACAAAAATACTCAACAAAATAAAAAAAAAACGAAGTTGATTTCAAATAAATTTATTAAAATTTGACACTTCCGACTAAAATTTTTTTCACAATCCTAGAAATTGAAGTTATTTTCATCTAAATTTACTCAAATATACATCCTACACCAAAAATACTCGACAAAATCCAAAAAAATCCAAGTTGGTTTCAAATAAATTTATTAAAATTTGACGCTTCCAACTAAAATTTTTTTCACAATCCTAGAAATTGAAGTTATTTTCATCTAAATTTACTCAAATATAGATCCTACAAAAAATACTCAACAAAATCAAAAAAAAACGAAGTTGATTTCAAATAAATTTATTAAAATTTGACACTTCCGACTAAAATTTTTTTCACAATCCTAAAAATTGGAGTTATTTTCATCTAAATTTACTCAAATATACATCCTAAAACAAAAATACTCGACAAAATAAAAAAAAATCGAAGTTGGTTTCAAATAAATTTATTAAAATTAGACACTTGTAACTAAATATTTTTTCAAAATCCTAGAAATTGAAGTTATTTTCATCTAAATTTACTCAAATATACATCCTACACCAAAAATACTCGACAAAATCCAAAAAAATCGAAGTTGGTTTCAAATTAATTTATTAAAATTTGACGCTTCCAACTAAATTTTTTTTCACAAACCTAGAAATTGAAGTTATTTTCATCTAAATTTACTCAAATATACATCCTACACCAAAAATACTCGACAAAATCCAAAAAAATCGAAGTTGGTTTCAATTAAATTTATTAAAATTTGACACTTCCAACTAAAATTTTTTTCACAATCCTAAAAATTGAAGTTATTTTCATCTAAATTTACTCAAATATAGATCCTACAAAAAATACTCAACAAAATAAAAAAAAAACGAAGTTGATTTCAAATAAATTTATTAAAATTTGACACTTCCGACTAAAATTTTTTTCACAATCCTAGAAATTGAAGTTATTTTCATCTAAATTTACTCAAATATACATCCTACACCAAAAATACTCGACAAAATCCAAAAAAATCCAAGTTGGTTTCAAATAAATTTATTAAAATTAGACACTTGTAACTAAAATTTTTTTCAAAATCCTAGAAATTGAAGTTATTTTCATCTAAATTTACTCAAATATACATCCTACAAAAAAGTACTCAACAAAATCCAAAAAAATCGGAGTTGATTTCAAATAAATTTATTAAAATTTGACACTTGCAACTAAAATTTTTTTCACAATCCTAAAAATTGAAGTTATTTTCATCTAACTTTACTCAAATATACATCCTACAACAAAAATACTCGGCAAAATCCAAAAAAATCGAAGTTGATTTCAAATAAATTAATTAAAATTTGACACTTCCAACTAAAATATTTTTCACAATCCAAAAAATGGTCGTTATTTTCATCTAAATTTACTCAAATATACATCCTACACCAAAAATACTCGACAAAATCCAAAAAAATCGAAGTTGGTTTGAAATAAATTTATTAAAATTTGACGCTTCCAACTAAAATTTTTTTCACAATCCTAGAAATTGAAGTTATTTTCATCTAAATTTACTCAAATATAGATCCTACAAAAAATACTCAACAAAATAAAAAAAAAACGAAGTTGATTTCAAATAAATTTATTAAAATTTGACACTTCCGACTAAAATTTTTTTCACAATCCTAAAAATTGGAGTTATTTTCATCTAAATTTACTCAAATATACATCCTAAAACAAAAATACTCGACAAAATAAAAAAAAATCGAAGTTGGTTTCAAATAAATTTATTAAAATTTGACACTTCCAACTAAAATTTTTTTCACAATCCTAGAAATTGAAGTTATTTTCATCTAAGTTTACTCAAATATAGATCCTACAAAAAATACTCAACAAAATCCAAAAAAAACGAAGTTGATTTCAAATAAATTTATTAAAATTTGACACTTCCGACTAAAATTTTTTTCACAATCCTAGAAATTGAAGTTATTTTCATCTAAATTTACACAAATATACATCCTACACCAAAAATACTCGACAAAATCCAAAAAAATCGAAGTTGGTTTCAAATAAATTTATTAAAATTAGACACTTGTAACTAAATATTTTTTCAAAATCCTAGAAATTGAAGTTATTTTCATCTAAATTTACTCAAATATACATCCTACACCAAAAATACTCGACAAAATCCAAAAAAATCGAAGTTGGTTTCAAATTAATTTATTAAAATTTGACGCTTCCAACTAAAATTTTTTTCACAATCCTAGAAATTGAAGTGATTTTCATCTAAATTTACTCAAATATACATCCTACACCAAAATTACTCGACAAAATCCAAAAAAATCGAAGTTGGTTTCAAATAAATTTATTAAAATTTGACACTTCCAACTAAAATTTTTTTCACAATCCTAGAAATTGAAGTTATTTTCATCTAAATTTACTCAAATATAGATCCTACAAAAAAATAGTCAACAAAATCCAAAAAAATCGAAGTTGGTCTCAAATAAATTTATTAAAATTTGACACTTCCAACTAAAATTTTTTCACAATCCTAAAAATTGAAGTTATTTTCATCTAAATTTACTCAAATATACATCCTACACCAAAAATACTCGACAAAATCCAAAAAAATCGAAGTTGGTTTCAAATAAATTTATTAAAATTTGACACTTCCAACTAAAATTTTTTTCACAATCCTAAAAATTGAAGTTGTTTCATCTAAATTTACTCAAATATAGATCTTACAAAAAAATACTCAACAAAATCCAAAAAAATCGGAGTTGATTTCAAATAAATTTATTAAAATTTGACACTTGCAACTAAAATTTTTTTCACAATCCTAAAAATTGAAGTTATTTTCATCTAACTTTACTCAAATATACATCCTACAACAAAAATACTCGGCAAAATCCAAAAAAATCGAAGTTGATTTCAAATAAATTAATTAAAATTTGACACTTCCAACTAAAATATTTTTCACAATCCAAAAAATGGTCGTTATTTTCATCTAAATTTACTCAAATATACACCCTACACCAAAAATACTCGACAAAATCCAAAAAAATCGAGGTTGGTTTCAAATAAATTTATTAAAATTTGACGCTTCCAACTAAAATTTTTTTCACAATCCTAGAAATTGAAGTTATTTTCATCTAAATTTACTCAAATATAGATCCTACAAAAAATACTCAACAAAATAAAAAAAAAACGAAGTTGATTTCAATTAAATTTATTAAAATTTGACACTTCCGACTAAAATTTTTTTCACAATCCTAAAAATTGGAGTTATTTTCATCTAAATTTACTCAAATATACATCCTAAAACAAAAATACTCGACAAAATAAAAAAAAATCGAAGTTTGTTTCAAATAAATTTATTAAAATTTGACACTTCCAACTAAAATTTTTTTCACAATCCTAGAAATTGAAGTTATTTTCATCTAAATTTACTCAAATATAGATCCTACAAAAAAATACTCAACAAAATAAAAAAAAATCGAAGTTGGTTTCAAATAAATTTATTAAAATTTGACACTTCCAACTAAAATTTTTTTCACAATCCTAAAAATTGAAGTTATTTTCATCTAAATTTACTCAAATGTACATCCTACACCAAAAATACTCGACAAAATCCAAAAAAATCGAAGTTGGTTTCAAATAAATTTATTAAAATTTGACACTTCCAACTAAAATTTTTTTCACAATCCTAGAAATTGAAGTTATTTTCATCTAAATTTACTCAAATATCGATCCTACTAAAAAATACTCAACAAAATAAAAAAAAATCGAAGTTGGTTTCAAATAAATTTATTAAAATTTGACACTTCCAACTAAAATTTTTTTCAAAATCCTAGAAATTGAAGTTATTTTCATCTAAATTTACTCAAATATACATCCTACACCAAAAATTCTCGACAAAATCCAAAAAAATCGAAGTTGGTTTCAAATAAATTTATTAAAATTAGACACTTGTAACTAAAATTTTTTTCAAAATCCTAGAAATTGAAGTTATTTTCATCTGAATTTACTCAAATATACATCCTACACCAAAAATACTCGACAAAATCCAAAAAAATCGAAGTTGGTTTCAAATTAATTTATTAAAATTTGACGCTTCCAACTAAATTTTTTTTCACAATCCTAGAAATTGAAGTTATTTTCATCTAAATTTACTCAAATATACATCCTACACCAAAAATACTCGACAAAATCCAAAAAAATCGAAGTTGGTTTCAATTAAATTTATTAAAATTTGACACTTCCAACTAAAATTTTTTTCACAATCCTAAAAATTGAAGTTATTTTCATCTAAATTTACTCAAATATAGATCCTACAAAAAATACTCAACAAAATAAAAAAAAAACGAAGTTGATTTCAAATAAATTTATTAAAATTTGACACTTCCGACTAAAATTTTTTTCACAATCCTAGAAATTGAAGTTATTTTCATCTAAATTTACTCAAATATACATCCTACACCAAAAATACTCGACAAAATCCAAAAAAATCGAAGTTGGTTTCAAATAAATTTATTAAAATTAGACACTTGTAACTAAAATTTTTTTCAAAATCCTAGAAATTGAAGTTATTTTCATCTAAATTTACTCAAATATACATCCTACACCAAAAATACAGGACAAAATCCAAAAAAATCGAAGTTGGTTTCAAATTAATTTATTAAAATTTGACGCTTCCAACTAAAATTTTTTTCACAATCCTAGAAATTGAAGTTATTTTCATCTAAATTTACTCAAATATACATCCTACACCAAAAATACTCGACAAAATCCAAAAAAATCGAAGTTGGTTTCAAATAAATTTATTAAAATTAGACACTTGTAACTAAAATTTTTTTCATAATCCTAGAAATTGAAGTTATTTTCATCTAAATTTACTCAAATATACATCCTACACCAAAAATACTCGACAAAATCCAAAAAAATCGAAGTTGGTTTCAAATTAATTTATTAAAATTTGACGCTTCCAACTAAAATTTTTTTCACAATCCTAGAAATTGAAGTTATTTTCATCTAAATTTACTCAAATATACATCCTACACCAAAAATACTCGACAAAATCCAAAAAAATCGAAGTTGGTTTCAAATAAATTTATTAAAATTAGACACTTGTAACTAAAATTTTTTTCAAAATCCTAGAAATTGAAGTTATTTTCATCTGAATTTACTCAAATATACATCCTACACCAAAAATACTCGACAAAATCCAAAAAAATCGAAGTTGGTTTCAAATAAATTTACTAAAATTTGACACTTCCAACTAAAATTTTTTTCACAATCCTAAAAATTGAAGTTGTTTCATCTAAATTTACTCAAATAGAGATCCTACAAAAAAGTACTCAACGAAATCCAAAAAAATCGGAGTTGGTCTCAAATAAATTTATTAAAATTTGACACTTCCAACTAAAATTTTTTTCACAATCCTAAAAATTGAAGTTATTTTCATCTAAATTTACTCAAATATACATCCTACACCAAAAATACTCGACAAAATCCAAAAAAATCGAAGTTGGTTTCAAATAAATTTACTAAAATTTGACACTTCCAACTAAATTTTTTTTCACAATCCTAAAAATTGAAGTTGTTTCATCTAAATTTACTCAAATATAGATCCTACAAAAAAGTACTCAACGAAATCCAAAAAAATCGGAGTTGATTTCAAATAAATTTATTAAAATTTGACACTTGCAACTAAAATTTTTTTCACAATCCTAAAAATTGAAGTTATTTTCATCTAACTTTACTCAAATATACATCCTACAACAAAAATACTCGGCAAAATCCAAAAAAATCGAAGTTGATTTCAAATAAATTAATTAAAATTTGACACTTCCAACTAAAATATTTTTCACAATCCAAAAAATGGTCGTTATTTTCATCTAAATTTACTCAAATATACATCCTACACCAAAAATACTCGACAAAATCCAAAAAAATCGAAGTTGGTTTCAAATAAATTTATTAAAATTTGACGCTTCCAACTAAAATTTTTTTCACAATCCTAGAAATTGAAGTTATTTTCATCTAAATTTACTCAAATATAGATCCTACAAAAAATACTCAACAAAATAAAAAAAAAAACGAAGTTGATTTCAAATAAATTTATTAAAATTTGACACTTCCGACTAAAATTTTTTTCACAATCCTAAAAATTGGAGTTATTTTCATCTAAATTTACTCAAATATACATCCTAAAACAAAAATACTCGACAAAATAAAAAAAAATCGAAGTTGGTTTCAAATAAATTTATTAAAATTTGACACTTCCAACTAAAATTTTTTTCACAATCCTAGAAATTGAAGTTATTTTCATCTAAGTTTACTCAAATATAGATCCTACAAAAAATACTCAACAAAATCCAAAAAAAACGAAGTTGATTTCAAATAAATTTATTAAAATTTGACACTTCCGACTAAAATTTTTTTCACAATCCTAGAAATTGAAGTTATTTTCATCTAAATTTACACAAATATACATCCTACACCAAAAATACTCGACAAAATCCAAAAAAATCGAAGTTGGTTTCAAATAAATTTATTAAAATTAGACACTTGTAACTAAATATTTTTTCAAAATCCTAGAAATTGAAGTTATTTTCATCTAAATTTACTCAAATATACATCCTACACCAAAAATACTCGACAAAATCCAAAAAAATCGAAGTTGGTTTCAAATTAATTTATTAAAATTTGACGCTTCCAACTAAAATTTTTTTCACAATCCTAGAAATTGAAGTGATTTTCATCTAAATTTACTCAAATATACATCCTACACCAAAATTACTCGACAAAATCCAAAAAAATCGAAGTTGGTTTCAAATAAATTTATTAAAATTTGACACTTCCAACTAAAATTTTTTTCACAATCCTAGAAATTGAAGTTATTTTCATCTAAATTTACTCAAATATAGATCCTACAAAAAAATAGTCAACAAAATCCAAAAAAATCGAAGTTGGTCTCAAATAAATTTATTAAAATTTGACACTTCCAACTAAAATTTTTTTCACAATCCTAGAAATTGAAGTTATTTTCATCTAAATTTACTCAAATATAGATCCTACAAAAAATACTCAACAAAATAAAAAAAAAACGAAGTTGATTTCAATTAAATTTATTAAAATTTGACACTTCCGACTAAAATTTTTTTCACAATCCTAAAAATTGGAGTTATTTTCATCTAAATTTACTCAAATATACATCCTAAAACAAAAATACTCGACAAAATAAAAAAAAATCGAAGTTTGTTTCAAATAAATTTATTAAAATTTGACACTTCCAACTAAAATTTTTTTCACAATCCTAGAAATTGAAGTTATTTTCATCTAAATTTACTCAAATATAGATCCTACAAAAAAATACTCAACAAAATAAAAAAAAATCGAAGTTGGTTTCAAATAAATTTATTAAAATTTGACACTTCCAACTAAAATTTTTTTCACAATCCTAAAAATTGAAGTTATTTTCATCTAAATTTACTCAAATGTACATCCTACACCAAAAATACTCGACAAAATCCAAAAAAATCGAAGTTGGTTTCAAATAAATTTATTAAAATTTGACACTTCCAACTAAAATTTTTTTCACAATCCTAGAAATTGAAGTTATTTTCATCTAAATTTACTCAAATATCGATCCTACTAAAAAATACTCAACAAAATAAAAAAAAATCGAAGTTGGTTTCAAATAAATTTATTAAAATTTGACACTTCCAACTAAAATTTTTTTCAAAATCCTAGAAATTGAAGTTATTTTCATCTAAATTTACTCAAATATACATCCTACACCAAAAATTCTCGACAAAATCCAAAAAAATCGAAGTTGGTTTCAAATAAATTTATTAAAATTAGACACTTGTAACTAAAATTTTTTTCAAAATCCTAGAAATTGAAGTTATTTTCATCTGAATTTACTCAAATATACATCCTACACCAAAAATACTCGACAAAATCCAAAAAAATCGAAGTTGGTTTCAAATTAATTTATTAAAATTTGACGCTTCCAACTAAATTTTTTTTCACAATCCTAGAAATTGAAGTTATTTTCATCTAAATTTACTCAAATATACATCCTACACCAAAAATACTCGACAAATTCCAAAAAAATCGAAGTTGGTTTCAATTAAATTTATTAAAATTTGACACTTCCAACTAAAATTTTTTTCACAATCCTAAAAATTGAAGTTATTTTCATCTAAATTTACTCAAATATAGATCCTACAAAAAATACTCAACAAAATAAAAAAAAAACGAAGTTGATTTCAAATAAATTTATTAAAATTTGACACTTCCGACTAAAATTTTTTTCACAATCCTAGAAATTGAAGTTATTTTCATCTAAATTTACTCAAATATACATCCTACACCAAAAATACTCGACAAAATCCAAAAAAATCGAAGTTGGTTTCAAATAAATTTATTAAAATTAGACACTTGTAACTAAAATTTTTTTCAAAATCCTAGAAATTGAAGTTATTTTCATCTAAATTTACTCAAATATACATCCTACACCAAAAATACTGGACAAAATCCAAAAAAATCGAAGTTGGTTTCAAATTAATTTATTAAAATTTGACGCTTCCAACTAAAATTTTTTTCACAATCCTAGAAATTGAAGTTATTTTCATCTAAATTTACTCAAATATACATCCTACACCAAAAATACTCGACAAAATCCAAAAAAATCGAAGTTGGTTTCAAATAAATTTATTAAAATTAGACACTTGTAACTAAAATTTTTTTCATAATCCTAGAAATTGAAGTTATTTTCATCTAAATTTACTCAAATATACATCCTACACCAAAAATACTCGACAAAATCCAAAAAAATCGAAGTTGGTTTCAAATTAATTTATTAAAATTTGACGCTTCCAACTAAAATTTTTTTCACAATCCTAGAAATTGAAGTTATTTTCATCTAAATTTACTCAAATATACATCCTACACCAAAAATACTCGACAAAATCCAAAAAAATCGAAGTTGGTTTCAAATAAATTTATTAAAATTAGACACTTGTAACTAAAATTTTTTTCAAAATCCTAGAAATTGAAGTTATTTTCATCTGAATTTACTCAAATATACATCCTACACCAAAAATACTCGACAAAATCCAAAAAAATCGAAGTTGGTTTCAAATAAATTTACTAAAATTTGACACTTCCAACTAAAATTTTTTTCACAATCCTAAAAATTGAAGTTGTTTCATCTAAATTTACTCAAATATAGATCCTACAAAAAAGTACTCAACGAAATCCAAAAAAATCGGAGTTGGTCTCAAATAAATTTATTAAAATTTGACACTTCCAACTAAAATTTTTTTCACAATCCTAAAAATTGAAGTTATTTTCATCTAAATTTACTCAAATATACATCCTACACCAAAAATACTCGACAAAATCCAAAAAAATCGAAGTTGGTTTCAAATAAATTTACTAAAATTTGACACTTCCAACTAAATTTTTTTTCACAATCCTAAAAATTGAAGTTGTTTCATCTAAATTTACTCAAATATAGATCCTACAAAAAAGTACTCAACGAAATCCAAAAAAATCGGAGTTGATTTCAAATAAATTTATTAAAATTTGACACTTGCAACTAAAATTTTTTTCACAATCCTAAAAATTGAAGTTATTTTCATCTAACTTTACTCAAATATACATCCTACAACAAAAATACTCGGCAAAATCCAAAAAAATCGAAGTTGATTTCAAATAAATTAATTAAAATTTGACACTTCCAACTAAAATATTTTTCACAATCCAAAAAATGGTCGTTATTTTCATCTAAATTTACTCAAATATACATCCTACACCAAAAATACTCGACAAAATCCAAAAAAATCGAAGTTGGTTTCAAATAAATTTATTAAAATTAGACACTTGTAACTAAATATTTTTTCAAAATCCTAGAAATTGAAGTTATTTTCATCTAAATTTACTCAAATATACATCCTACACCAAAAATACTCGACAAAATCCAAAAAAATCGAAGTTGGTTTCAAATTAATTTATTAAAATTTGACGCTTCCAACTAAAATTTTTTTCACAATCCTAGAAATTGAAGTGATTTTCATCTAAATTTACTCAAATATACATCCTACACCAAAATTACTCGACAAAATCCAAAAAAATCGAAGTTGGTTTCAAATAAATTTATTAAAATTTGACACTTCCAACTAAAATTTTTTTCACAATCCTAGAAATTGAAGTTATTTTCATCTAAATTTACTCAAATATAGATCCTACAAAAAAATAGTCAACAAAATCCAAAAAAATCGAAGTTGGTCTCAAATAAATTTATTAAAATTTGACACTTCCAACTAAAATTTTTTTCACAATCCTAGAAATTGAAGTTATTTTCATCTAAATTTACTCAAATATAGATCCTACAAAAAATACTCAACAAAATAAAAAAAAAACGAAGTTGATTTCAATTAAATTTATTAAAATTTGACACTTCCGACTAAAATTTTTTTCACAATCCTAAAAATTGGAGTTATTTTCATCTAAATTTACTCAAATATACATCCTAAAACAAAAATACTCGACAAAATAAAAAAAAATCGAAGTTTGTTTCAAATAAATTTATTAAAATTTGACACTTCCAACTAAAATTTTTTTCACAATCCTAGAAATTGAAGTTATTTTCATCTAAATTTACTCAAATATAGATCCTACAAAAAAATACTCAACAAAATAAAAAAAAATCGAAGTTGGTTTCAAATAAATTTATTAAAATTTGACACTTCCAACTAAAATTTTTTTCACAATCCTAAAAATTGAAGTTATTTTCATCTAAATTTACTCAAATGTACATCCTACACCAAAAATACTCGACAAAATCCAAAAAAATCGAAGTTGGTTTCAAATAAATTTATTAAAATTTGACACTTCCAACTAAAATTTTTTTCACAATCCTAGAAATTGAAGTTATTTTCATCTAAATTTACTCAAATATCGATCCTACTAAAAAATACTCAACAAAATAAAAAAAAATCGAAGTTGGTTTCAAATAAATTTATTAAAATTTGACACTTCCAACTAAAATTTTTTTCAAAATCCTAGAAATTGAAGTTATTTTCATCTAAATTTACTCAAATATACATCCTACACCAAAAATTCTCGACAAAATCCAAAAAAATCGAAGTTGGTTTCAAATAAATTTATTAAAATTAGACACTTGTAACTAAAATTTTTTTCAAAATCCTAGAAATTGAAGTTATTTTCATCTGAATTTACTCAAATATACATCCTACACCAAAAATACTCGACAAAATCCAAAAAAATCGAAGTTGGTTTCAAATTAATTTATTAAAATTTGACGCTTCCAACTAAATTTTTTTTCACAATCCTAGAAATTGAAGTTATTTTCATCTAAATTCACTCAAATATACATCCTACACCAAAAATACTCGACAAAATCCAAAAAAATCGAAGTTGGTTTCAATTAAATTTATTAAAATTTGACACTTCCAACTAAAATTTTTTTCACAATCCTAAAAATTGAAGTTATTTTCATCTAAATTTACTCAAATATAGATCCTACAAAAAATACTCAACAAAATAAAAAAAAAACGAAGTTGATTTCAAATAAATTTATTAAAATTTGACACTTCCGACTAAAATTTTTTTCACAATCCTAGAAATTGAAGTTATTTTCATCTAAATTTACTCAAATATACATCCTACACCAAAAATACTCGACAAAATCCAAAAAAATCGAAGTTGGTTTCAAATAAATTTATTAAAATTAGACACTTGTAACTAAAATTTTTTTCAAAATCCTAGAAATTGAAGTTAATTTCATCTAAATTTACTCAAATATACATCCTACACCAAAAATACTGGACAAAATCCAAAAAAATCGAAGTTGGTTTCAAATTAATTTATTAAAATTTGACGCTTCCAACTAAAATTTTTTTCACAATCCTAGAAATTGAAGTTATTTTCATCTAAATTTACTCAAATATACATCCTACACCAAAAATACTCGACAAAATCCAAAAAAATCGAAGTTGGTTTCAAATAAATTTATTAAAATTAGACACTTGTAACTAAAATTTTTTTCATAATCCTAGAAATTGAAGTTATTTTCATCTAAATTTACTCAAATATACATCCTACACCAAAAATACTCGACAAAATCCAAAAAAATCGAAGTTGGTTTCAAATTAATTTATTAAAATTTGACGCTTCCAACTAAAATTTTTTTCACAATCCTAGAAATTGAAGTTATTTTCATCTAAATTTACTCAAATATACATCCTACACCAAAAATACTCGACAAAATCCAAAAAAATCGAAGTTGGTTTCAAATAAATTTATTAAAATTAGACACTTGTAACTAAAATTTTTTTCAAAATCCTAGAAATTGAAGTTATTTTCATCTGAATTTACTCAAATATACATCCTACACCAAAAATACTCGACAAAATCCAAAAAAATCGAAGTTGGTTTCAAATAAATTTACTAAAATTTGACACTTCCAACTAAAATTTTTTTCACAATCCTAAAAATTGAAGTTGTTTCATCTAAATTTACTCAAATATAGATCCTACAAAAAAGTACTCAACGAAATCCAAAAAAATCGGAGTTGGTCTCAAATAAATTTATTAAAATTTGACACTTCCAACTAAAATTTTTTTCACAATCCTAAAAATTGAAGTTATTTTCATCTAAATTTACTCAAATATACATCCTACACCAAAAATACTCGACAAAATCCAAAAAAATCGAAGTTGGTTTCAAATAAATTTACTAAAATTTGACACTTCCAACTAAAATTTTTTTCACAATCCTAAAAATTGAAGTTGTTTCATCTAAATTTACTCAAATATAGATCCTACAAAAAAGTACTCAACGAAATCCAAAAAAATCGGAGTTGATTTCAAATAAATTTATTAAAATTTGACACTTGCAACTAAAATTTTTTTCACAATCCTAAAAATTGAAGTTATTTTCATCTAACTTTACTCAAATATACATCCTACAACAAAAATACTCGGCAAAATCCAAAAAAATCGAAGTTGATTTCAAATAAATTAATTAAAATTTGACACTTCCAACTAAAATATTTTTCACAATCCAAAAAATGGTCGTTATTTTCATCTAAATTTACTCAAATATACATCCTACACCAAAAATACTCGACAAAATCCAAAAAAATCGAAGTTGGTTTCAAATAAATTTATTAAAATTTGACGCTTCCAACTAAAATTTTTTTCACAATCCTAGAAATTGAAGTTATTTTCATCTAAATTTACTCAAATATAGATCCTACAAAAAATACTCAACAAAATAAAAAAAAAAACGAAGTTGATTTCAAATAAATTTATTAAAATTTGACACTTCCGACTAAAATTTTTTTCACAATCCTAAAAATTGGAGTTATTTTCATCTAAATTTACTCAAATATACATCCTAAAACAAAAATACTCGACAAAATAAAAAAAATCGAAGTTGGTTTCAAATAAATTTATTAAAATTTGACACTTCCAACTAAAATTTTTTTCACAATCCTAGAAATTGAAGTTATTTTCATCTAAGTTTACTCAAATATAGATCCTACAAAAAATACTCAACAAAATCCAAAAAAAACGAAGTTGATTTCAAATAAATTTATTAAAATTTGACACTTCCGACTAAAATTTTTTTCACAATCCTAGAAATTGAAGTTATTTTCATCTAAATTTACACAAATATACATCCTACACCAAAAATACTCGACAAAATCCAAAAAAATCGAAGTTGGTTTCAAATAAATTTATTAAAATTAGACACTTGTAACTAAATATTTTTTCAAAATCCTAGAAATTGAAGTTATTTTCATCTAAATTTACTCAAATATACATCCTACACCAAAAATACTCGACAAAATCCAAAAAAATCGAAGTTGGTTTCAAATTAATTTATTAAAATTTGACGCTTCCAACTAAAATTTTTTTCACAATCCTAGAAATTGAAGTGATTTTCATCTAAATTTACTCAAATATACATCCTACACCAAAATTACTCGACAAAATCCAAAAAAATCGAAGTTGGTTTCAAATAAATTTATTAAAATTAGACACTTGTAACTAAAATTTTTTTCAAAATCCTAGAAATTGAAGTTATTTTCATCTGAATTTACTCAAATATACATCCTACACCAAAAATACTCGACAAAATCCAAAAAAATCGAAGTTGGTTTCAAATTAATTTATTAAAATTTGACGCATCCAACTAAATTTTTTTTCACAATCCTAGAAATTGAAGTTATTTTCATCTAAATTTACTCAAATATACATCCTACACCAAAAATACTCGACAAAATCCAAAAAAATCGAAGTTGGTTTCAATTAAATTTATTAAAATTTGACACTTCCAACTAAAATTTTTTTCACAATCCTAAAAATTGAAGTTATTTTCATCTAAATTTACTCAAATATAGATCCTACAAAAAATACTCAACAAAATTAAAAAAAAACGAAGTTGATTTCAAATAAATTTATTAAAATTTGACACTTCCGACTAAAATTTTTTTCACAATCCTAGAAATTGAAGTTATTTTCATCTAAATTTACTCAAATATACATCCTACACCAAAAATACTCGACAAAATCCAAAAAAATCGTAGTTGGTTTCAAATAAATTTATTAAAATTAGACACTTGTAACTAAAATTTTTTTCAAAATCCTAGAAATTGAAGTTATTTTCATCTAAATTTACTCAAATATACATCCTACACCAAAAATACTGGACAAAATCCAAAAAAATCGAAGTTGGTTTCAAATTAATTTATTAAAATTTGACGCTTCCAACTAAAATTTTTTTCACAATCCTAGAAATTGAAGTTATTTTCATCTAAATTTACTCAAATATACATCCTACACCAAAAATACTCGACAAAATCCAAAAAAATCGAAGTTGGTTTCAAATAAATTTATTAAAATTAGACACTTGTAACTAAAATTTTTTTCATAATCCTAGAAATTGAAGTTATTTTCATCTAAATTTACTCAAATATACATCCTACACCAAAAATACTCGACAAAATCCAAAAAAATCGAAGTTGGTTTCAAATTAATTTATTAAAATTTGACGCTTCCAACTAAAATTTTTTTCACAATCCTAGAAATTGAAGTTATTTTCATCTAAATTTACTCAAATATACATCCTACACCAAAAATACTCGACAAAATCCAAAAAAATCGAAGTTGGTTTCAAATAAATTTATTAAAATTTGACACTTCCAACTAAAAATTTTTTTCACAATCCTAGAAATTGAAGTTATTTTCATCTAAATTTACTCAAATATAGATCCTACAAAAAAATAGTCAACAAAATCCAAAAAAATCGAAGTTGGTCTCAAATAAATTTATTAAAATTTGACACTTCCAACTAAAATTTTTTTCACAATCCTAAAAATTGAAGTTGTTTCATCTAAATTTACTCAAATATAGATCCTACAAAAAATACTCAACAAAATCCAAAAAAATCGGAGTTGATTTCAAATAAATTTATTAAAATTTGACACTTGCAACTAAAATTTTTTTCACAATCCTAAAAATTGAAGTTATTTTCATCTAACTTTACTCAAATATACATCCTACAACAAAAATACTCGGCAAAATCCAAAAAAATCGAAGTTGATTTCAAATAAATTAATTAAAATTTGACACTTCCAACTAAAATATTTTTCACAATCCAAAAAATGGTCGTTATTTTCATCTAAATTTACTCAAATATACATCCTACACCAAAAATACTCGACAAAATCCAAAAAAATCGAAGTTGGTTTCAAATAAATTTATTAAAATTTGACGCTTCCAACTAAAATTTTTTTCACAATCCTAGAAATTGAAGTTATTTTCATCTAAATTTACTCAAATATAGATCCTACAAAAAATACTCAACAAAATAAAAAAAAAACGAAGTTGATTTCAAATAAATTTATTAAAATTTGACACTTCCGACTAAAATTTTTTTCACAATCCTAAAAATTAGAGTTATTTTCATCTAAATTTACTCAAATATACATCCTAAAACAAAAATACTCGACAAAATAAAAAAAAATCGAAGTTTGTTTCAAATAAATTTATTAAAATTTGACACTTCCAACTAAAATTTTTTTCACAATCCTAGAAATTGAAGTTATTTTCATCTAAATTTACTCAAATATAGATCCTACAAAAAAATAGTCAACAAAATCCAAAAAAATCGAAGTTGGTCTCAAATAAATTTATTAAAATTTGACACTTCCAACTAAAATTTTTTTCACAATCCTAAAAATTGAAGTTATTTTCATCTAAATTTACTCAAATATACATCCTACACCAAAAATACTCGACAAAATCCAAAAAAATCGAAGTTGGTTTCAAATAAATTTATTAAAATTTGACACTTCCAACTAAAATTTTTTTCACAATCCTAAAAATTGAAGTTGTTTCATCTAAATTTACTCAAATATAGATCCTACAAAAAAATACTCAACAAAATCCAAAAAAATCGGAGTTGATTTCAAATAAATTTATTAAAATTTGACACTTGCAACTAAAATTTTTTTCACAATCCTAAAAATTGAAGTTATTTTCATCTAACTTTACTCAAATATACATCCTACAACAAAAATACTCGGCAAAATCCAAAAAAATCGAAGTTGATTTCAAATAAATTAATTAAAATTTGACACTTCCAACTAAAATTTTTTTCACAATCCTAAAAATTGAAGTTATTTTCATCTCAATTTACTCAAATATAGATCCTACAAAAAATACTCAACAAAATAAAAAAAAAACGAAGTTGATTTCAAATAAATTTATTAAAATTTGACACTTCCGACTAAAATTTTTTTCACAATCCTAAAAATTGGAGTTATTTTCATCTAAATTTACTCAAATATACATCCTAAAACAAAAATACTCGACAAAATAAAAAAAAATCGAAGTTGGTTTCAAATAAATTTATTAAAATTTGACACTTCCAACTAAAATTTTTTTCACAATCCTAGAAATTGAAGTTATTTTCATCTAAATTTACTCAAATATAGATCCTACAAAAAAATACTCAACAAAATAAAAAAAAATCGAAGTTGGTTTCAAATAAATTTATTAAAATTTGACACTTCCAACTAAAATTTTTTTCACAATCCTAAAAATTGAAGTTATTTTCATCTAAATTTACTCAAATATACATCCTACACCAAAAATACTCGACAAAATCCAAAAAAATCGAAGTTGGTTTCAAATAAATTAATTAAAATTTGACACTTCCAACTAAAATTTTTTTCACAATCCTAGAAATTGAAGTTATTTTCATCTAAATTTACTCAAATATAGATCCTACTAAAAAATACTCAACAAAATAAAAAAAAATCGAAGTTGGTTTCAAATAAATTTATTAAAATTTGACACTTCCAACTAAAATTTTTTTCAAAATCCTAGAAATTGAAGTTATTTTCATCTAAATTTACTCAAATATACATCCTACACCAAAAATTCTCGACAAAATCCAAAAAAATCGAAGTTGGTTTCAAATAAATTTATTAAAATTAGACACTTGTAACTAAAATTTTTTTCAAAATCCTAGAAATTGAAGTTATTTTCATCTGAATTTACTCAAATATACATCCTACACCAAAAATACTCGACAAAATCCAAAAAAATCGAAGTTGGTTTCAAATTAATTTATTAAAATTTGACGCTTCCAACTAAATTTTTTTTCACAATCCTAGAAATTGAAGTTATTTTCATCTAAATTTACTCAAATATAGATCCTACAAAAAATACTCAACAAAATCCAAAAAAAACGAAGTTGATTTCAAATAAATTTATTAAAATTTGACACTTCCGACTAAAATTTTTTTCACAATCCTAGAAATTGAAGTTATTTTCATCTAAATTTACTCAAATATACATCCTACACCAAAAATACTCGACAAAATCCAAAAAAATCGTAGTTGGTTTCAAATAAATTTATTAAAATTTGACACTTGTAACTAAAATTTTTTTCAAAATCCTAGAAATTGAAGTTATTTTCATCTAAATTTACTCAAATATACATCCTACACCAAAAATACTGGACAAAATCCAAAAAAATCGAAGTTGGTTTCAAATTAATTTATTAAAATTTGACGCTTCCAACTAAAATTTTTTTCACAATCCTAGAAATTGAAGTTATTTTCATCTAAATTTACTCAAATATACATCCTACACCAAAAATACTCGACAAAATCCAAAAAAATCGAAGTTGGTTTCAAATAAATTTATTAAAATTAGACACTTGTAACTAAAATTTTTTTCATAATCCTAGAAATTGAAGTTAATTTCATCTAAATTTACTCAAATATACATCCTACACCAAAAATACTCGACAAAATCCAAAAAAATCGAAGTTGGTTTCAAATTAATTTATTAAAATTTGACGCTTCCAACTAAAATTTTTTTCACAATCCTAGAAATTGAAGTTATTTTCATCTAAATTTACTCAAATATACATCCTACACCAAAAATACTCGACAAAATCCAAAAAAATCGAAGTTGGTTTCAAATAAATTTATTAAAATTTGACACTTCCAACTAAAATTTTTTTCACAATCCTAGAAATTGAAGTTATTTTCATCTAAATTTACTCAAATATAGATCCTACAAAAAAATAGTCAACAAAATCCAAAAAAATCGAAGTTGGTCTCAAATAAATTTATTAAAATTTGACACTTCCAACTAAAATTTTTTTCACAATCCTAAAAATTGAAGTTATTTTCATCTAAATTTACTCAAATATACATCCTACACCAAAAATACTCGACAAAATCCAAAAAAATCGAAGTTGGTTTCAAATAAATTTATTAAAATTTGACACTTCCAACTAAAATTTTTTTCACAATCCTAAAAATTGAAGTTGTTTCATCTAAATTTACTCAAATATAGATCCTACAAAAAAATACTCAACAAAATCCAAAAAAATCGGAGTTGATTTCAAATAAATTTATTAAAATTTGACACTTGCAACTAAAATTTTTTTCACAATCCTAAAAATTGAAGTTATTTTCATCTAACTTTACTCAAATATACATCCTACAACAAAAATACTCGGCAAAATCCAAAAAAATCGAAGTTGATTTCAAATAAATTAATTAAATTTTGACACTTCCAACTAAAATATTTTTCACAATCCAAAAAATGGTCGTTATTTTCATCTAAATTTACTCAAATATACATCCTACACCAAAAATACTCGACAAAATCCAAAAAAATCGAAGTTGGTTTCAAATAAATTTATTAAAATTTGACACTTCCAACTAAAATTTTTTTCACAATCCTAAAAATTGAAGTTGTTTCATCTAAATTTACTCAAATATAGATCCTACAAAAAAATACTCAACAAAATCCAAAAAAATCGGAGTTGATTTCAAATAAATTTATTAAAATTTGACACTTGCAACTAAATTTTTTTTCACAATCCTAAAAATTGAAGTTATTTTCATCTAACTTTACTCAAATATACATCCTACAACAAAAATACTCGGCAAAATCCAAAAAAATCGAAGTTGATTTCAAATAAATTAATTAAAATTTGACACTTCCAACTAAAATATTTTTCACAATCCAAAAAATGGTCGTTATTTTCATCTAAATTTACTCAAATATACATCCTACACCAAAAATACTCGACAAAATCCAAAAAAATCGAAGTTGGTTTCAAATAAATTTATTAAAATTTGACGCTTCCAACTAAAATTTTTTTCACAATCCTAGAAATTGAAGTTATTTTCATCTAAATTTACTCAAATATAGATCCTACAAAAAATACTCAACAAAATAAAAAAAAAACGAAGTTGATTTCAAATAAATTTATTAAAATTTGACACTTCCGACTAAAATTTTTTTCACAATCCTAAAAATTGGAGTTATTTTCATCTAAATTTACTCAAATATACATCCTAAAACAAAAATACTCGACAAAATAAAAAAAAATCGAAGTTTGTTTCAAATAAATTTATTAAAATTTGACACTTCCAACTAAAATTTTTTTCACAATCCTAGAAATTGAAGTTATTTTCATCTAAATTTACTCAAATATAGATCCTACAAAAAAATAGTCAACAAAATCCAAAAAAATCGAAGTTGGTCTCAAATAAATTTATTAAAATTTGACACTTCCAACTAAAATTTTTTTCACAATCCTAAAAATTGAAGTTATTTTCATCTAAATTTACTCAAATATACATCCTACACCAAAAATACTCGACAAAATCCAAAAAAATCGAAGTTGGTTTCAAATAAATTTATTAAAATTTGACACTTCCAACTAAAATTTTTTTCACAATCCGAAAAATTGAAGTTGTTTCATCTAAATTTACTCAAATATAGATCCTACAAAAAAATACTCAACAAAATCCAAAAAAATCGGAGTTGATTTCAAATAAATTTATTAAAATTTGACACTTGCAACTAAAATTTTTTTCACAATCCTAAAAATTGAAGTTATTTTCATCTAACTTTACTCAAATATACATCCTACAACAAAAATACTCGGCAAAATCCAAAAAAATTGAAGTTGATTTCAAATAAATTAATTAAAATTTGACACTTCCAACTAAAATTTTTTTCACAATCCTAAAAATTGAAGTTATTTTCATCTAAATTTACTCAAATATAGATCCTACAAAAAATACTCAACAAAATAAAAAAAAAACGAAGTTGATTTCAAATAAATTTATTAAAATTTGACACTTCCGACTAAAATTTTTTTCACAATCCTAAAAATTGGAGTTATTTTCATCTAAATTTACTCAAATATACATCCTAAAACAAAAATACTCGACAAAATAAAAAAAAATCGAAGTTGGTTTCAAATAAATTTATTAAAATTTGACACTTCCAACTAAAATTTTTTTCACAATCCTAGAAATTGAAGTTATTTTCATCTAAATTTACTCAAATATAGATCCTACAAAAAAATACTCAACAAAATAAAAAAAAATCGAAGTTGGTTTCAAATAAATTTATTAAAATTTGACACTTCCAACTAAAATTTTTTTCACAATCCTAGAAATTGAAGTTATTTTCATCTAAATTTACTCAAATATAGATCCTACAAAAAAATAGTCAACAAAATCCAAAAAAATCGAAGTTGGTCTCAAATAAATTTATTAAAATTTGACACTTCCAACTAAAATTTTTTTCACAATCCTAAAAATTGAAGTTATTTTCATCTAAATTTACTCAAATATACATCCTACACCAAAAATACTCGACAAAATCCAAAAAAATCGAAGTTGGTTTCAAATAAATTTATTAAAATTTGACACTTCCAACTAAAATTTTTTTCACAATCCTAAAAATTGAAGTTGTTTCATCTAAATTTACTCAAATATAGATCCTACAAAAAAATACTCAACAAAATCCAAAAAAATCGGAGTTGATTTCAAATAAATTTATTAAAATTTGACACTTGCAACTAAAATTTTTTTCACAATCCTAAAAATTGAAGTTATTTTCATCTAACTTTACTCAAATATACATCCTACAACAAAAATACTCGGCAAAATCCAAAAAAATCGAAGTTGATTTCAAATAAATTAATTAAAATTTGACACTTCCAACTAAAATATTTTTCACAATCCAAAAAATGGTCGTTATTTTCATCTAAATTTACTCAAATATACATCCTACACCAAAAATACTCGACAAAATCCAAAAAAATCGAAGTTCGTTTCAAATTAATTTATTAAAATTTGACGCTTCCAACTAAAATTTTTTTCACAATCCTAGAAATTGAAGTTATTTTCATCTAAATTTACTCAAATATACATCCTACACCAAAAATACTCGACAAAATCCAAAAAAATCGAAGTTGGTTTCAAATAAATTTATTAAAATTTGACACTTCCAACTAAAATTTTTTTCACAATCCAAAAAATGGTCGTTATTTTCATCTAAATTTACTCAAATATACATCCTACACCAAAAATACTCGACAAAATCCAAAAAAATCGAAGTTGGTTTCAAATAAATTTATTAAAATTTGACACTTCCAACTAAAATTTTTTTCACAATCCTAAAAATTGAAGTTGTTTCATCTAAATTTACTCAAATATAGATCCTACAAAAAAATACTCAACAAAATCCAAAAAAATCGGAGTTGATTTCAAATAAATTTATTAAAATTTGACACTTGCAACTAAAATATTTTTCACAATCCAAAAAATGGTCGTTATTTTCATCTAAATTTACTCAAATATACATCCTACACCAAAAATACTCGACAAAATCCAAAAAAATCGAAGTTGGTTTCAAATAAATTTATTAAAATTTGACACTTCCAACTAAAATTTTTTTCACAATCCTAAAAATTGAAGTTGTTTCATCTAAATTTACTCAAATATAGATCCTACAAAAAAATACTCAACAAAATCCAAAAAAATCGGAGTTGATTTCAAATAAATTTATTAAAATTTGACACTTGCAACTAAATTTTTTTTCACAATCCTAAAAATTGAAGTTATTTTCATCTAACTTTACTCAAATATACATCCTACAACAAAAATACTCGGCAAAATCCAAAAAAATCGAAGTTGATTTCAAATAAATTAATTAAAATTTGACACTTCCAACTAAAATATTTTTCACAATCCAAAAAATGGTCGTTATTTTCATCTAAATTTACTCAAATATACATCCTACACCAAAAATACTCGACAAAATCCAAAAAAATCGAAGTTGGTTTCAAATAAATTTATTAAAATTTGACGCTTCCAACTAAAATTTTTTTCACAATCCTAGAAATTGAAGTTATTTTCATCTAAATTTACTCAAATATAGATCCTACAAAAAATACTCAACAAAATAAAAAAAAAACGAAGTTGATTTCAAATAAATTTATTAAAATTTGACACTTCCGACTAAAATTTTTTTCACAATCCTAAAAATTGGAGTTATTTTCATCTAAATTTACTCAAATATACATCCTAAAACAAAAATACTCGACAAAATAAAAAAAAATCGAAGTTTGTTGCAAATAAATTTATTAAAATTTGACACTTCCAACTAAAATTTTTTTCACAATCCTAGAAATTGAAGTTATTTTCATCTAAATTTACTCAAATATAGATCCTACAAAAAAATAGTCAACAAAATCCAAAAAAATCGAAGTTGGTCTCAAATAAATTTATTAAAATTTGACACTTCCAACTAAAATTTTTTTCACAATCCTAAAAATTGAAGTTATTTTCATCTAAATTTACTCAAATATACATCCTACACCAAAAATACTCGACAAAATCCAAAAAAATCGAAGTTGGTTTCAAATAAATTTATTAAAATTTGACACTTCCAACTAAAATTTTTTTCACAATCCTAAAAATTGAAGTTGTTTCATCTAAATTTACTCAAATATAGATCCTACAAAAAAATACTCAACAAAATCCAAAAAAATCGGAGTTGATTTCAAATAAATTTATTAAAATTTGACACTTGCAACTAAAATTTTTTTCACAATCCTAAAAATTGAAGTTATTTTCATCTAACTTTACTCAAATATACATCCTACAACAAAAATACTCGGCAAAATCCAAAAAAATTGAAGTTGATTTCAAATAAATTAATTAAAATTTGACACTTCCAACTAAAATTTTTTTCACAATCCTAAAAATTGAAGTTATTTTCATCTAAATTTACTCAAATATAGATCCTACAAAAAATACTCAACAAAATAAAAAAAAAACGAAGTTGATTTCAAATAAATTTATTAAAATTTGACACTTCCGACTAAAATTTTTTTCACAATCCTAAAAATTGGAGTTATTTTCATCTAAATTTACTCAAATATACATCCTAAAACAAAAATACTCGACAAAATAAAAAAAAATCGAAGTTGGTTTCAAATAAATTTATTAAAATTTGACACTTCCAACTAAAATTTTTTTCACAATCCTAGAAATTGAAGTTATTTTCATCTAAATTTACCCAAATATACATCCTACACCAAAAATACTCGACAAAATCCAAAAAAATCGAAGTTGGTTTCAAATAAATTAATTAAAATTTGACACTTCCAACTAAAATTTTTTTCACAATCCTAGAAATTGAAGTTATTTTCATCTAAATTTACTCAAATATAGATCCTACTAAAAAATACTCAACAAAATAAAAAAAAATCGAAGTTGGTTTCAAATAAATTTATTAAAATTTGACACTTCCAACTAAAATTTTTTTCAAAATCCTAGAAATTGAAGTTATTTTCATCTAAATTTACTCAAATATACATCCTACACCAAAAATTCTCGACAAAATCCAAAAAAATCGAAGTTGGTTTCAAATAAATTTATTAAAATTAGACACTTGTAACTAAAATTTTTTTCAAAATCCTAGAAATTGAAGTTATTTTCATCTGAATTTACTCAAATATACATCCTACACCAAAAATACTCGACAAAATCCAAAAAAATCGAAGTTGGTTTCAAATTAATTTATTAAAATTTGACGCTTCCAACTAAATTTTTTTTCACAATCCTAGAAATTGAAGTTATTTTCATCTAAATTTACTCAAATATGGATCCTACAAAAAATACTCAACAAAATCCAAAAAAAACGAAGTTGATTTCAAATAAATTTATTAAAATTTGACACTTCCGACTAAAATTTTTTTCACAATCCTAGAAATTGAAGTTATTTTCATCTAAATTTACTCAAATATACATCCTACACCAAAAATACTCGACAAAATCCAAAAAAATCGTAGTTGGTTTCAAATAAATTTATTAAAATTAGACACTTGTAACTAAAATTTTTTTCAAAATCCTAGAAATTGAAGTTATTTTCATCTAAATTTACTCAAATATACATCCTACACCAAAAATACTGGACAAAATCCAAAAAAATCGAAGTTGGTTTCAAATTAATTTATTAAAATTTGACGCTTCCAACTAAAATTTTTTTCACAATCCTAGAAATTGAAGTTATTTTCATCTAAATTTACTCAAATATACATCCTACACCAAAAATACTCGACAAAATCAAAAAAAATCGAAGTTGGTTTCAAATAAATTTATTAAAATTAGACACTTGTAACTAAAATTTTTTTCATAATCCTAGAAATTGAAGTTAATTTCATCTAAATTTACTCAAATATACATCCTACACCAAAAATTCTCGACAAAATCCAAAAAAATCGAAGTTGGTTTCAAATAAATTTATTAAAATTAGACACTTGTAACTAAAATTTTTTTCAAAATCCTAGAAATTGAAGTTATTTTCATCTGAATTTACTCAAATATACATCCTACACCAAAAATACTCGACAAAATCCAAAAAAATCGAAGTTGGTTTCAAATTAATTTATTAAAATTTGACGCTTCCAACTAAATTTTTTTTCACAATCCTAGAAATTGAAGTTATTTTCATCTAAATTTACTCAAATATACATCCTACACCAAAAATACTCGACAAAATCCAAAAAAATCGAAGTTGGTTTCAATTAAATTTATTAAAATTTGACACTTCCAACTAAAATTTTTTTCACAATCCTAAAAATTGAAGTTATTTTCATCTAAATTTACTCAAATATAGATCCTACAAAAAATACTCAACAAAATCCAAAAAAAACGAAGTTGATTTCAAATAAATTTATTAAAATTTGACACTTCCGACTAAAATTTTTTTCACAATCCTAGAAATTGAAGTTATTTTCATCTAAATTTACTCAAATATACATCCTACACCAAAAATACTCGACAAAATCCAAAAAAATCGAAGTTGGTTTCAAATAAATTTATTAAAATTAGACACTTGTAACTAAAATTTTTTTCAAAATCCTAGAAATTGAAGTTATTTTCATCTAAATTTACTCAAATATACATCCTACACCAAAAATACTGGACAAAATCCAAAAAAATCGAAGTTGGTTTCAAATTAATTTATTAAAATTTGACGCTTCCAACTAAAATTTTTTTCACAATCCTAGAAATTGAAGTTATTTTCATCTAAATTTACTCAAATATACATCCTACACCAAAAATACTCGACAAAATCCAAAAAAATCGAAGTTGGTTTCAAATTAATTTATTAAAATTTTACGCTTCCAACTAAAATTTTTTTCACAATCCTAGAAATTGAAGTTATTTTCATCTAAATTTACTCAAATATACATCCTACACCAAAATTACTCGACAAAATCCAAAAAAATCGAAGTTGGTTTCAAATAAATTTATTAAAATTTGACACTTCCAACTAAAATTTTTTTCACAATCCTAGAAATTGAAGTTATTTTCATCTAAATTTACTCAAATATAGATCCTACAAAAAAATAGTCAACAAAATCCAAAAAAATCGAAGTTGGTCTCAAATAAATTTATTAAAATTTGACACTTCCAACTAAAATTTTTTTCACAATCCTAAAAATTGAAGTTATTTTCATCTAAATTTACTGAAATATACATCCTACACCAAAAATACTCGACAAAATCCAAAAAAATCGAAGTTGGTTTCAAATAAATTTATTAAAATTTGACACTTCCAACTAAAATTTTTTTCACAATCCTAAAAATTGAAGTTGTTTCATCTAAATTTACTCAAATATAGATCCTACAAAAAAATACTCAACAAAATCCAAAAAAATCGGAGTTGATTTCAAATAAATTTATTAAAATTTGACACTTGCAACTAAAATTTTTTTCACAATCCTAAAAATTGAAGTTATTTTCATCTAACTTTACTCAAATATACATCCTACAACAAAAATACTCGGCAAAATCCAAAAAAATCGAAGTTGATTTCAAATAAATTAATTAAAATTTGACACTTCCAACTAAAATATTTTTCACAATCCAAAAAATGGTCGTTATTTTCATCTAAATTTACTCAAATATACATCCTACACCAAAAATACTCGACAAAATCCAAAAAAATCGAAGTTGGTTTCAAATAAATTTATTAAAATTTGACGCTTCCAACTAAAATTTTTTTCACAATCCTAGAAATTGAAGTTATTTTCATCTAAATTTACTCAAATATAGATCCTACAAAAAATACTCAACAAAATAAAAAAAAAACGAAGTTGATTTCAAATAAATTTATTAAAATTTGACACTTCCGACTAAAATTTTTTTCACAATCCTAAAAATTGGAGTTATTTTCATCTAAATTTACTCAAATATACATCCTAAAACAAAAATACTCGACAAAATAAAAAAAAATCGAAGTTTGTTTCAAATAAATTTATTAAAATTTGACACTTCCAACTAAAATTTTTTTCACAATCCTAGAAATTGATGTTATTTTCATCTAAATTTACTCAAATATAGATCCTACAAAAAAATACTCAACAAAATAAAAAAAAATCGAAGTTGGTTTCAAATAAATTTATTAAAATTTGACACTTCCGACTAAAATTTTTTTCACAATCCTAGAAATTGAAGTTATTTTCATCTAAATTTACCGAAATATACATCCTACACCAAAAATACTCGACAAAATCCAAAAAAATCGAAGTTGGTTTCAAATTAATTTATTAAAATTTGACGCTTCCAACTAAATTTTTTTTCACAATCCTAGAAATTGAAGTTATTTTCATCTAAATTTACTCAAATATACATCCTACACCAAAAATACTCGACAAAATCCAAAAAAATCGAAGTTGGTTTCAATTAAATTTATTAAAATTTGACACTTCCAACTAAAATTTTTTTCACAATCCTAAAAATTGAAGTTATTTTCATCTAAATTTACTCAAATATAGATCCTACAAAAAATACTCAACAAAATCCAAAAAAAACGAAGTTGATTTCAAATAAATTTATTAAAATTTGACACTTCCGACTAAAATTTTTTTCACAATCCTAGAAATTGAAGTTATTTTCATCTAAATTTACTCAAATATACATCCTACACCAAAAATACTCGACAAAATCCAAAAAAATCGAAGTTGGTTTCAAATAAATTTATTAAAATTAGACACTTGTAACTAAAATTTTTTTCAAAATCCTAGAAATTGAAGTTATTTTCATCTAAATTTACTCAAATATACATCCTACACCAAAAATACTGGACAAAATCCAAAAAAATCGAAGTTGGTTTCAAATTAATTTATTAAAATTTGACGCTTCCAACTAAAATTTTTTTCACAATCCTAGAAATTGAAGTTATTTTCATCTAAATTTACTCAAATATACATCCTACACCAAAAATACTCGACAAAATCCAAAAAAATCGAAGTTGGTTTCAAATTAATTTATTAAAATTTGACGCTTCCAACTAAATTTTTTTTCACAATCCTAGAAATTGAAGTTATTTTCATCTAAATTTACTCAAATATACATCCTACACCAAAATTACTCGACAAAATCCAAAAAAATCGAAGTTGGTTTCAAATAAATTTATTAAAATTTGACACTTCCAACTAAAATTTTTTTCACAATCCTAGAAATTGAAGTTATTTTCATCTAAATTTACTCAAATATAGATCCTACAAAAAAATAGTCAACAAAATCCAAAAAAATCGAAGTTGGTCTCAAATAAATTTATTAAAATTTGACACTTCCAACTAAAATTTTTTTCACAATCCTAAAAATTGAAGTTATTTTCATCTAAATTTACTCAAATATACATCCTACACCAAAAATACTCGACAAAATCCAAAAAAATCGAAGTTGGTTTCAAATAAATTTATTAAAATTTGACACGTCCAACTAAAATTTTTTTCACAATCCTAAAAATTGAAGTTGTTTCATCTAAATTTACTCAAATATAGATCCTACAAAAAAATACTCAACAAAATCCAAAAAAATCGGAGTTGATTTCAAATAAATTTATTAAAATTTGACACTTGCAACTAAAAATTTTTTCACAATCCTAAAAATTGAAGTTATTTTCATCTAACTTTACTCAAATATACATCCTACAAAAAATACTCAACAAAATAAAAAAAAAACGAAGTTGATTTCAAATAAATTTATTAAAATTTGACACTTCCGACTAAAATTTTTTTCACAATCCTAAAAATTGGAGTTATTTTCATCTAAATTTACTCAAATATACATCCTAAAACAAAAATACTCGACAAAATAAAAAAAAATCGAAGTTTGTTTCAAATAAATTTATTAAAATTTGACACTTCCAACTAAAATTTTTTTCACAATCCTAGAAATTGATGTTATTTTCATCTAAATTTACTCAAATATAGATCCTACAAAAAAATACTCAACAAAATAAAAAAAAATCGAAGTTGGTTTCAAATAAATTTATTAAAATTTGACACTTCCGACTAAAATTTTTTTCACAATCCTAGAAATTGAAGTTATTTTCATCTAAATTTACCGAAATATACATCCTACACCAAAAATACTCGACAAAATCCAAAAAAATCGAAGTTGGTTTCAAATTAATTTATTAAAATTTGACGCTTCCAACTAAATTTTTTTTCACAATCCTAGAAATTGAAGTTATTTTCATCTAAATTTACTCAAATATACATCCTACACCAAAAATACTCGACAAAATCCAAAAAAATCGAAGTTGGTTTCAATTAAATTTATTAAAATTTGACACTTCCAACTAAAATTTTTTTCACAATCCTAAAAATTGAAGTTATTTTCATCTAAATTTACTCAAATATAGATCCTACAAAAAATACTCAACAAAATCCAAAAAAAACGAAGTTGATTTCAAATAAATTTATTAAAATTTGACACTTCCGACTAAAATTTTTTTCACAATCCTAGAAATTGAAGTTATTTTCATCTAAATTTACTCAAATATACATCCTACACCAAAAATACTCGACAAAATCCAAAAAAATCGAAGTTGGTTTCAAATAAATTTATTAAAATTAGACACTTGTAACTAAAATTTTTTTCAAAATCCTAGAAATTGAAGTTATTTTCATCTAAATTTACTCAAATATACATCCTACACCAAAAATACTGGACAAAATCCAAAAAAATCGAAGTTGGTTTCAAATTAATTTATTAAAATTTGACGCTTCCAACTAAAATTTTTTTCACAATCCTAGAAATTGAAGTTATTTTCATCTAAATTTACTCAAATATACATCCTACACCAAAAATACTCGACAAAATCCAAAAAAATCGAAGTTGGTTTCAAATTAATTTATTAAAATTTGACGCTTCCAACTAAATTTTTTTTCACAATCCTAGAAATTGAAGTTATTTTCATCTAAATTTACTCAAATATACATCCTACACCAAAATTACTCGACAAAATCCAAAAAAATCGAAGTTGGTTTCAAATAAATTTATTAAAATTTGACACTTCCAACTAAAATTTTTTTCACAATCCTAGAAATTGAAGTTATTTTCATCTAAATTTACTCAAATATAGATCCTACAAAAAAATAGTCAACAAAATCCAAAAAAATCGAAGTTGGTCTCAAATAAATTTATTAAAATTTGACACTTCCAACTAAAATTTTTTTCACAATCCTAAAAATTGAAGTTATTTTCATCTAAATTTACTCAAATATACATCCTACACCAAAAATACTCGACAAAATCCAAAAAAATCGAAGTTGGTTTCAAATAAATTTATTAAAATTTGACACTTCCAACTAAAATTTTTTTCACAATCCTAAAAATTGAAGTTGTTTCATCTAAATTTACTCAAATATAGATCCTACAAAAAAATACTCAACAAAATCCAAAAAAATCGGAGTTGATTTCAAATAAATTTATTAAAATTTGACACTTGCAACTAAAATTTTTTTCACAATCCTAAAAATTGAAGTTATTTTCATCTAACTTTACTCAAATATACATCCTACAACAAAAATACTCGGCAAAATCCAAAAAAATCGAAGTTGATTTCAAATAAATTAATTAAAATTTGACACTTCCAACTAAAATATTTTTCACAATCCAAAAAATGGTCGTTATTTTCATCTAAATTTACTCAAATATACATCCTACACCAAAAATACTCGACAAAATCCAAAAAAATCGAAGTTGGTTTCAAATAAATTTATTAAAATTTGACGCTTCCAACTAAAATTTTTTTCACAATCCTAGAAATTGAAGTTATTTTCATCTAAATTTACTCAAATATAGATCCTACAAAAAATACTCAACAAAATAAAAAAAAAAAGAAGTTGATTTCAAATAAATTTATTAAAATTTGACACTTCCGACTAAAATTTTTTTCACAATCCTAAAAATTGGAGTTATTTTCATCTAAATTTACTCAAATATACATCCTAAAACAAAAATACTCGACAAAATAAAAAAAAATCGAAGTTTGTTTCAAATAAATTTATTAAAATTTGACACTTCCAACTAAAATTTTTTTCACAATCCTAGAAATTGATGTTATTTTCATCTAAATTTACTCAAATATAGATCCTACAAAAAAATAGTCAACAAAATCCAAAAAAATCGAAGTTGGTCTCAAATAAATTTATTAAAATTTGACACTTCCAACTAAAATTTTTTTCACAATCCTAAAAATTGAAGTTATTTTCATCTAAATTTACTCAAATATACATCCTACACCAAAAATACTCGACAAAATCCAAAAAAATCGAAGTTGGTTTCAAATAAATTTATTAAAATTTGACACTTCCAACTAAAATTTTTTTCACAATCCTAAAAATTGAAGTTGTTTCATCTAAATTTACTCAAATATAGATCCTACAAAAAAATACTCAACAAAATCCAAAAAAATCGGAGTTGATTTCAAATAAATTTATTAAAATTTGACACTTGCAACTAAAATTTTTTTCACAATCCTAAAAATTGAAGTTATTTTCATCTAACTTTACTCAAATATACATCCTACAACAAAAATACTCGGCAAAATCCAAAAAAATCGAAGTTGATTTCAAATAAATTAATTAAAATTTGACACTTCCAACTAAAATATTTTTCACAATCCAAAAAATGGTCGTTATTTTCATCTAAATTTACTCAAATATACATCCTACACCAAAAATACTCGACAAAATCCAAAAAAATCGAAGTTGGTTTCAAATAAATTTATTAAAATTTGACGCTTCCAACTAAAATTTTTTTCACAATCCTAGAAATTGAAGTTATTTTCATCTAAATTTACTCAAATATAGATCCTACAAAAAATACTCAACAAAATAAAAAAAAAAAGAAGTTGATTTCAAATAAATTTATTAAAATTTGACACTTCCGACTAAAATTTTTTTCACAATCCTAAAAATTGGAGTTATTTTCATCTAAATTTACTCAAATATACATCCTAAAACAAAAATACTCGACAAAATAAAAAAAAATCGAAGTTTGTTTCAAATAAATTTATTAAAATTTGACACTTCCAACTAAAATTTTTTTCACAATCCTAGAAATTGATGTTATTTTCATCTAAATTTACTCAAATATAGATCCTACAAAAAAATACTCAACAAAATAAAAAAAAATCGAAGTTGGTTTCAAATAAATTTATTAAAATTTGACACTTCCGACTAAAATTTTTTTCACAATCCTAGAAATTGAAGTTATTTTCATCTAAATTTACCGAAATATACATCCTACACCAAAAATACTCGACAAAATCCAAAAAAATCGAAGTTGGTTTCAAATAAATTTATTAAAATTAGACACTTGTAACTAAAATTTTTTTCATAATCCTAGAAATTGAAGTTATTTTCATCTAAATTTACTCAAATATACATCCTACACCAAAAATACTCGACAAAATCCAAAAAAATCGAAGTTGGTTTCAAATTAATTTATTAAAATTTGACGCTTCCAACTAAAATTTTTTTCACAATCCTAGAAATTGAAGTTATTTTCATCTAAATTTACTCAAATATACATCCTACACCAAAAATACTCGACAAAATCCAAAAAAATCGAAGTTGGTTTCAAATAAATTTATTAAAATTTGACACTTCCAACTAAAATTTTTTTCACAATCCTAGAAATTGAAGTTATTTTCATCTAAATTTACTCAAATATACATCCTACACCAAAAATACTCGACAAAATCCAAAAAAATCGAAGTTGGTTTCAAATAAATTTATTAAAATTAGACACTTGTAACTAAAATTTTTTTCAAAATCCTAGATATTGAAGTTATTTTCATCTAAATTTACTCAAATATACATCCTACACCAAAAATACTCGACAAAATCCAAAAAAATCGAAGTTGGTTTCAAATTAATTTATTAAATTTGACGCTTCCAACTAAAATTTTTTTCACAATCCTAGAAATTGAAGTTATTTTCATCTAAATTTACTCAAATATACATCCTACACCAAAAATACTCGACAAAATCCTAAAAAATCGAAGTTGGTTTCAAATAAATTTATTAAAATTTGACACTCCAACTAAAATTTTTTTCACAATCCTAAAAATTGAAGTTATTTTCATCTAAATTTACTCAAATATAGATCCTACAAAAAATACTCAACAAAATCCAAAAAAAAAGAAGTTGATTTCAAATAAAGTTATTAAAATTTGACACTTCCGACTAAAATTTTTTTCACAATCCTAAAAATTGGAGTTATTTTCATCTAAATTTACTCAAATATACATCCTAAAACAAAAATACTCGACAAAATAAAAAAAAATCGAAGTTGGTTTCAAATAAATTTATTAAAATTTGACACTTCCAACTAAAATTTTTTTCACAATCCTAGAAATTGAAGTTATTTTCATCTAAATTTACTCAAATATAGATCCTACAAAAAAATACTCAACAAAATCCAGAAAAATCGAAGTTGGTCTCAAATAAATTTATTAAAATTTGACACTTCCAACTAAAATTTTTTTCACAATCCTAAAAATTGAAGTTATTTTCATCTGACTTTACTCAAATATACATCCTACAACAAAAATACTCGACAAAATCCAAAAAAATCGAAGTTGATTTCAAATAAATTAATTAAAATTTGACACTTCCAACTAAAATATTTTTCACAATCCAAAAAATGGTCGTTATTTTCATCTAAATTTACTCAAATATAGATCCTACAAAAAATACTCAACAAAATCCAAAAAAAAAGAAGTTGATTTCAAATAAAGTTATTAAAATTTGACACTTCCGACTAAAATTTTTTTCACAATCCTAGAAATTGAAGTTATTTTCATCTAAATTTACCGAAATATACATCCTACACCAAAAATACTCGACAAAATCCAAAAAAATCGAAGTTGGTTTCAAATAAATTTATTAAAATTAGACACTTGTAACTAAAATTTTTTTCATAATCCTAGAAATTGAAGTTATTTTCATCTAAATTTACTCAAATATACATCCTACACCAAAAATACTCGACAAAATCCAAAAAAATCGAAGTTGGTTTCAAATTAATTTATTAAAATTTGACGCTTCCAACTAAAATTTTTTTCACAATCCTAGAAATTGAAGTTATTTTCATCTAAATTTACTCAAATATACATCCTACACCAAAAATACTCGACAAAATCCAAAAAAATCGAAGTTGGTTTCAAATAAATTTATTAAAATTTGACACTTCCAACTAAAATTTTTTTCACAATCCTAGAAATTGAAGTTATTTTCATCTAAATTTACTCAAATATACATCCTACACCAAAAATACTCGACAAAATCCAAAAAAATCGAAGTTGGTTTCAAATAAATTTATTAAAATTAGACACTTGTAACTAAAATTTTTTTCAAAATCCTAGATATTGAAGTTATTTTCATCTAAATTTACTCAAATATACATCCTACACCAAAAATACTCGACAAAATCCAAAAAAATCGAAGTTGGTTTCAAATTAATTTATTAAATTTGACGCTTCCAACTAAAATTTTTTTCACAATCCTAGAAATTGAAGTTATTTTCATCTAAATTTACTCAAATATACATCCTACACCAAAAATACTCGACAAAATCCTAAAAAATCGAAGTTGGTTTCAAATAAATTTATTAAAATTTGACACTCCAACTAAAATTTTTTTCACAATCCTAAAAATTGAAGTTATTTTCATCTAAATTTACTCAAATATAGATCCTACAAAAAATACTCAACAAAATCCAAAAAAAAAGAAGTTGATTTCAAATAAAGTTATTAAAATTTGACACTTCCGACTAAAATTTTTTTCACAATCCTAAAAATTGGAGTTATTTTCATCTAAATTTACTCAAATATACATCCTAAAACAAAAATACTCGACAAAATAAAAAAAAATCGAAGTTGGTTTCAAATAAATTTATTAAAATTTGACACTTCCAACTAAAATTTTTTTCACAATCCTAGAAATTGAAGTTATTTTCATCTAAATTTACTCAAATATAGATCCTACAAAAAAATACTCAACAAAATCCAGAAAAATCGAAGTTGGTCTCAAATAAATTTATTAAAATTTGACACTTCCAACTAAAATTTTTTTCACAATCCTAAAAATTGAAGTTATTTTCATCTGACTTTACTCAAATATACATCCTACAACAAAAATACTCGACAAAATCCAAAAAAATCGAAGTTGATTTCAAATAAATTAATTAAAATTTGACACTTCCAACTAAAATATTTTTCACAATCCAAAAAATGGTCGTTATTTTCATCTAAATTTACTCAAATATACATCCTACACCAAAAATACTCGACAAAATCCAAAAAAATCGAAGTTGGTTTCAAATAAATTTATTAAAATTAGACACTTGTAACTAAAATTTTTTTCAAAATCCTAGATATTGAAGTTATTTTCATCTAAATTTACTCAAATATACATCCTACACCAAAAATACTCGACAAAATCCAAAAAAATCGAAGTTGGTTTCAAATTAATTTATTAAATTTGACGCTTCCAACTAAAATTTTTTTCACAATCCTAGAAATTGAAGTTATTTTCATCTAAATTTACTCAAATATACATCCTACACCAAAAATCCTAAAAAATCGAAGTTGGTTTCAAATAAATTTATTAAAATTTGACACTTCCGACTAAATTTTTTTTCACAATCCTAGAAATTGAAGTTATTTTCATCTAAATTTACTCAAATATACATCCTACACCAAAAATACTCGACAAAACCCAAAAAAATCGAAGTTGGTTTCAAATAAATTTATTAAAATTTGACACTCCAACTAAAATTTTTTTCACAATCCTAAAAATTGAAGTTATTTTCATCTAAATTTACTCAAATATAGATCCTACAAAAAATACTCAACAAAATCCAAAAAAATCGAAGTTGGTTTCAAATTAATTTATTAAATTTGACGCTTCCAACTAAAATTTTTTTCACAATCCTAGAAATTGAAGTTATTTTCATCTAAATTTACTCAAATATACATCCTACACCAAAAATACTCGACAAAATCCTAAAAAATCGAAGTTGGTTTCAAATAAATTTATTAAAATTTGACACTTCCGACTAAATTTTTTTTCACAATCCTAGAAATTGAAGTTATTTTCATCTAAATTTACTCAAATATACATCCTACACCAAAAATACTCGACAAAACCCAAAAAAATCGAAGTTGGTTTCAAATAAATTTATTAAAATTTGACACTCCAACTAAAATTTTTTTCACAATCCTAAAAATTGAAGTTATTTTCATCTAAATTTACTCAAATATAGATCCTACAAAAAATACTCAACAAAATCCAAAAAAAAAGAAGTTGATTTCAAATAAAGTTATTAAAATTTGACACTTCCGACTAAAATTTTTTTCACAATCCTAAAAATTGGAGTTATTTTCATCTAAATTTACTCAAATATACATCCTAAAACAAAAATACTCGACAAAATAAAAAAAAATCGAAGTTGGTTTCAAATAAATTTATTAAAATTTGACACTTCCAACTAAAATTTTTTTCACAATCCTAGAAATTGAAGTTATTTTCATCTAAATTTACTCAAATATAGATCCTACAAAAAAATACTCAACAAAATCCAAAAAAATCGAAGTTGGTCTCAAATAAATTTATTAAAATTTGACACTTCCAACTAAAATTTTTTTCACAATCCTAAAAATTGAAGTTATTTTCATCTGACTTTACTCAAATATACATCCTACAACAAAAATACTCGACAAAATCCAAAAAAATCGAAGTTGATTTCAAATAAATTAATTAAAATTTGACACTTCCAACTAAAATATTTTTCACAATCCAAAAAATGGTCGTTATTTTCATCTAAATTTACTCAAATATACATCCTACACCAAAAATACTCGACAAAATCCAAAAAAATCGAAGTTGGTTTCAAATAAATTTATTAAAATTTGACAGTTCCAACTAAAATTTTTTTCACAATCCTAAAAATTGAAGTTATTTTCATCTAAATTTACTCAAATATAGATCCTACAAAAAATACTCAACAAAATAAAAAAAAAACGAAGTTGATTTCAAATAAATTTATTAAAATTTGACACTTCCGACTAAAATTTTTTTCACAATCCTAAAAATTGGAGTTATTTTCATCTAAATTTACTCAAATATACATCCTACACCGAAAATACTCGACAAAATCCAAAAAAATCGAAGTTGGTCTCAAATAAATTTATTAAAATTTGACACTTCCAACTAAAATTTTTTTCACAATCCTAGAAATTGAAGTTATTTTCATCTAAATTTACTCAAATATACATCCTACACCAAAAATACTCGACAAAATCCAAAAAAATCGAAGTTGGTTTCAAATAAATTTATTAAAATTTGACACTTCCAACTAAAATTTTTTTCACAATCCTAAAAATTGAAGTTATTTGCATCTAAATTTACTCAAATATAGATCCTACAAATAATACTGAACAAAATCCAAAAAAAACGAAGTTGATTTCAAATAAATTTATTAAAATTTGACACTTCCGACTAAAATTTTTTTCACAATCCTAGAAATTGAAGTTATTTTCATCTAAATTTACTCAAATATACATCCTACACCAAAAATTCTCGACAAAATCCAAAAAAATCGAAGTTGGTTTCAAATAAATTTATTAAAATTAGACACTTGTAACTAAAATTTTTTTCAAAATCCTAGAAATTGAAGTTATTTTCATCTAAATTTACTCAAATATACATCCTACACCAAAAATACTCGACAAAATCCAAAAAAATCGAAGTTGGTTTCAAATAAATTTATTAAAATTTGACACTTCCAACTAAAATTTTTTTCACAATCCTAGAAATTGAAGTTATTTTCATCTAAATTTACTCAAATATACATTCTACACCAAAAATACTCGACAAAATCCAAAAAAATCGAAGTTGGTTTCAAATTAATTTATTAAAATTTGACGCTTCCAACTAAATTTTTTTTCACAATCCTAGAAATTGAAGTTATTTTCATCTAAATTTACTCAAATATACATCCTACACCAAAAATACTCGACAAAATCCAAAAAAATCGAAGTTGGTTTCAATTAAATTTATTAAAATTTGACACTTCCAACTAAAATTTTTTTCACAATCCTAAAAATTGAAGTTATTTTCATCTAAATTTACTCAAATATAGATCCTACAAAAAATACTCAACAAAATCCAAAAAAAACGAAGTTGATTTCAAATAAATTTATTAAAATTTGACACTTCCGACTAAAATTTTTTTCACAATCCTAGAAATTGAAGTTATTTTCATCTAAATTTACTCAAATATACATCCTACACCAAAAATACTCGACAAAATCCAAAAAAATCGAAGTTGGTTTCAAATAAATTTATTAAAATTAGACACTTGTAACTAAAATTTTTTTCAAAATCCTAGAAATTGAAGTTATTTTCATCTAAATTTACTCAAATATACATCCTACACCAAAAATACTGGACAAAATCCAAAAAAATCGAAGTTGGTTTCAAATTAATTTATTAAAATTTGACGCTTCCAACTAAAATTTTTTTCACAATCCTAGAAATTGAAGTTATTTTCATCTAAATTTACTCAAATATACATCCTACACCAAAAATACTCGACAAAATCCAAAAAAATCGAAGTTGGTTTCAAATTAATTTATTAAAATTTGACGCTTCCAACTAAATTTTTTTTCACAATCCTAGAAATTGAAGTTATTTTCATCTAAATTTACTCAAATATACATCCTACACCAAAATTACTCGACAAAATCCAAAAAAATCGAAGTTGGTTTCAAATAAATTTATTAAAATTTGACACTTCCAACTAAAATTTTTTTCACAATCCTAGAAATTGAAGTTATTTTCATCTAAATTTACTCAAATATAGATCCTACAAAAAAATAGTCAACAAAATCCAAAAAAATCGAAGTTGGTCTCAAATAAATTTATTAAAATTTGACACTTCCAACTAAAATTTTTTTCACAATCCTAAAAATTGAAGTTATTTTCATCTAAATTTACTCAAATATACATCCTACACCAAAAATACTCGACAAAATCCAAAAAAATCGAAGTTGGTTTCAAATAAATTTATTAAAATTTGACACTTCCAACTAAAATTTTTTTCACAATCCTAAAAATTGAAGTTGTTTCATCTAAATTTACTCAAATATAGATCCTACAAAAAAATACTCAACAAAATCCAAAAAAATCGGAGTTGATTTCAAATAAATTTATTAAAATTTGACACTTGCAACTAAAATTTTTTTCACAATCCTAAAAATTGAAGTTATTTTCATCTAACTTTACTCAAATATACATCCTACAACAAAAATACTCGGCAAAATCCAAAAAAATCGAAGTTGATTTCAAATAAATTAATTAAAATTTGACACTTCCAACTAAAATATTTTTCACAATCCAAAAAATGGTCGTTATTTTCATCTAAATTTACTCAAATATACATCCTACACCAAAAATACTCGACAAAATCCAAAAAAATCGAAGTTGGTTTCAAATAAATTTATTAAAATTTGACGCTTCCAACTAAAATTTTTTTCACAATCCTAGAAATTGAAGTTATTTTCATCTAAATTTACTCAAATATAGATCCTACAAAAAATACTCAACAAAATAAAAAAAAAACGAAGTTGATTTCAAATAAATTTATTAAAATTTGACACTTCCGACTAAAATTTTTTTCACAATCCTAAAAATTGGAGTTATTTTCATCTAAATTTACTCAAATATACATCCTAAAACAAAAATACTCGACAAAATAAAAAAAAATCGAAGTTTGTTTCAAATAAATTTATTAAAATTTGACACTTCCAACTAAAATTTTTTTCACAATCCTAGAAATTGATGTTATTTTCATCTAAATTTACTCAAATATAGATCCTACAAAAAAATACTCAACAAAATAAAAAAAAATCGAAGTTGGTTTCAAATAAATTTATTAAAATTTGACACTTCCGACTAAAATTTTTTTCACAATCCTAGAAATTGAAGTTATTTTCATCTAAATTTACCGAAATATACATCCTACACCAAAAATACTCGACAAAATCCAAAAAAATCGAAGTTGGTTTCAAATAAATTTATTAAAATTAGACACTTGTAACTAAAATTTTTTTCATAATCCTAGAAATTGAAGTTATTTTCATCTAAATTTACTCAAATATACATCCTACACCAAAAATACTCGACAAAATCCAAAAAAATCGAAGTTGGTTTCAAATTAATTTATTAAAATTTGACGCTTCCAACTAAAATTTTTTTCACAATCCTAGAAATTGAAGTTATTTTCATCTAAATTTACTCAAATATACATCCTACACCAAAAATACTCGACAAAATCCAAAAAAATCGAAGTTGGTTTCAAATAAATTTATTAAAATTTGACACTTCCAACTAAAATTTTTTTCACAATCCTAGAAATTGAAGTTATTTTCATCTAAATTTACTCAAATATACATCCTACACCAAAAATACTCGACAAAATCCAAAAAAATCGAAGTTGGTTTCAAATAAATTTATTAAAATTAGACACTTGTAACTAAAATTTTTTTCAAAATCCTAGATATTGAAGTTATTTTCATCTAAATTTACTCAAATATACATCCTACACCAAAAATACTCGACAAAATCCAAAAAAATCGAAGTTGGTTTCAAATTAATTTATTAAATTTGACGCTTCCAACTAAAATTTTTTTCACAATCCTAGAAATTGAAGTTATTTTCATCTAAATTTACTCAAATATACATCCTACACCAAAAATACTCGACAAAATCCTAAAAAATCGAAGTTGGTTTCAAATAAATTTATTAAAATTTGACACTCCAACTAAAATTTTTTTCACAATCCTAAAAATTGAAGTTATTTTCATCTAAATTTACTCAAATATAGATCCTACAAAAAATACTCAACAAAATCCAAAAAAAAAGAAGTTGATTTCAAATAAAGTTATTAAAATTTGACACTTCCGACTAAAATTTTTTTCACAATCCTAAAAATTGGAGTTATTTTCATCTAAATTTACTCAAATATACATCCTAAAACAAAAATACTCGACAAAATAAAAAAAAATCGAAGTTGGTTTCAAATAAATTTATTAAAATTTGACACTTCCAACTAAAATTTTTTTCACAATCCTAGAAATTGAAGTTATTTTCATCTAAATTTACTCAAATATAGATCCTACAAAAAAATACTCAACAAAATCCAGAAAAATCGAAGTTGGTCTCAAATAAATTTATTAAAATTTGACACTTCCAACTAAAATTTTTTTCACAATCCTAAAAATTGAAGTTATTTTCATCTGACTTTACTCAAATATACATCCTACAACAAAAATACTCGACAAAATCCAAAAAAATCGAAGTTGATTTCAAATAAATTAATTAAAATTTGACACTTCCAACTAAAATATTTTTCACAATCCAAAAAATGGTCGTTATTTTCATCTAAATTTACTCAAATATACATCCTACACCAAAAATACTCGACAAAATCCAAAAAAATCGAAGTTGGTTTCAAATAAATTTATTAAAATTTGACACTTCCAACTAAAATTTTTTTCACAATCCTAGAAATTGAAGTTATTTTCATCTAAATTTACTCAAATATACATCCTACACCAAAAATACTCGACAAAATCCAAAAAAATCGAAGTTGGTTTCAAATAAATTTATTAAAATTAGACACTTGTAACTAAAATTTTTTTCAAAATCCTAGATATTGAAGTTATTTTCATCTAAATTTACTCAAATATACATCCTACACCAAAAATACTCGACAAAATCCAAAAAAATCGAAGTTGGTTTCAAATTAATTTATTAAATTTGACGCTTCCAACTAAAATTTTTTTCACAATCCTAGAAATTGAAGTTATTTTCATCTAAATTTACTCAAATATACATCCTACACCAAAAATACTCGACAAAATCCTAAAAAATCGAAGTTGGTTTCAAATAAATTTATTAAAATTTGACACTTCCGACTAAATTTTTTTTCACAATCCTAGAAATTGAAGTTATTTTCATCTAAATTTACTCAAATATACATCCTACACCAAAAATACTCGACAAAACCCAAAAAAATCGAAGTTGGTTTCAAATAAATTTATTAAAATTTGACACTCCAACTAAAATTTTTTTCACAATCCTAAAAATTGAAGTTATTTTCATCTAAATTTACTCAAATATAGATCCTACAAAAAATACTCAACAAAATCCAAAAAAATCGAAGTTGGTTTCAAATTAATTTATTAAATTTGACGCTTCCAACTAAAATTTTTTTCACAATCCTAGAAATTGAAGTTATTTTCATCTAAATTTACTCAAATATACATCCTACACCAAAAATACTCGACAAAATCCTAAAAAATCGAAGTTGGTTTCAAATAAATTTATTAAAATTTGACACTTCCGACTAAATTTTTTTTCACAATCCTAGAAATTGAAGTTATTTTCATCTAAATTTACTCAAATATACATCCTACACCAAAAATACTCGACAAAACCCAAAAAAATCGAAGTTGGTTTCAAATAAATTTATTAAAATTTGACACTCCAACTAAAATTTTTTTCACAATCCTAAAAATTGAAGTTATTTTCATCTAAATTTACTCAAATATAGATCCTACAAAAAATACTCAACAAAATCCAAAAAAAAAGAAGTTGATTTCAAATAAAGTTATTAAAATTTGACACTTCCGACTAAAATTTTTTTCACAATCCTAAAAATTGGAGTTATTTTCATCTAAATTTACTCAAATATACATCCTAAAACAAAAATACTCGACAAAATAAAAAAAAATCGAAGTTGGTTTCAAATAAATTTATTAAAATTTGACACTTCCAACTAAAATTTTTTTCACAATCCTAGAAATTGAAGTTATTTTCATCTAAATTTACTCAAATATAGATCCTACAAAAAAATACTCAACAAAATCCAAAAAAATCGAAGTTGGTCTCAAATAAATTTATTAAAATTTGACACTTCCAACTAAAATTTTTTTCACAATCCTAAAAATTGAAGTTATTTTCATCTGACTTTACTCAAATATACATCCTACAACAAAAATACTCGACAAAATCCAAAAAAATCGAAGTTGATTTCAAATAAATTAATTAAAATTTGACACTTCCAACTAAAATATTTTTCACAATCCAAAAAATGGTCGTTATTTTCATCTAAATTTACTCAAATATACATCCTACACCAAAAATACTCGACAAAATCCAAAAAAATCGAAGTTGGTTTCAAATAAATTTATTAAAATTTGACAGTTCCAACTAAAATTTTTTTCACAATCCTAAAAATTGAAGTTATTTTCATCTAAATTTACTCAAATATAGATCCTACAAAAAATACTCAACAAAATAAAAAAAAAACGAAGTTGATTTCAAATAAATTTATTAAAATTTGACACTTCCGACTAAAATTTTTTTCACAATCCTAAAAATTGGAGTTATTTTCATCTAAATTTACTCAAATATACATCCTACACCGAAAATACTCGACAAAATCCAAAAAAATCGAAGTTGGTCTCAAATAAAATTATTAAAATTTGACACTTCCAACTAAAATTTTTTTCACAATCCTAGAAATTGAAGTTATTTTCATCTAAATTTACTCAAATATACATCCTACACCAAAAATACTCGACAAAATCCAAAAAAATCGAAGTTGGTTTCAAATAAATTTATTAAAATTTGACACTTCCAACTAAAATTTTTTTCACAATCCTAAAAATTGAAGTTATTTGCATCTAAATTTACTCAAATATAGATCCTACAAATAATACTGAACAAAATCCAAAAAAAACGAAGTTGATTTCAAATAAATTTATTAAAATTTGACACTTCCGACTAAAATTTTTTTCACAATCCTAGAAATTGAAGTTATTTTCATCTAAATTTACTCAAATATACATCCTACACCAAAAATTCTCGACAAAATCCAAAAAAATCGAAGTTGGTTTCAAATAAATTTATTAAAATTAGACACTTGTAACTAAAATTTTTTTCAAAATCCTAGAAATTGAAGTTATTTTCATCTAAATTTACTCAAATATACATCCTACACCAAAAATACTCGACAAAATCCAAAAAAATCGAAGTTGGTTTCAAATAAATTTATTAAAATTTGACACTTCCAACTAAAATTTTTTTCACAATCCTAGAAATTGAAGTTATTTTCATCTAAATTTACTCAAATATACATTCTACACCAAAAATACTCGACAAAATCCAAAAAAATCGAAGTTGGTTTCAAATAAATTTATTAAAATTAGACACTTGTAACTAAAATTTTTTTCAAAATCCTAGAAATTGAAGTTATTTTCATCTAAATTTACTCAAATATACATCCTACACCAAAAATACTCGACAAAATCCAAAAAAATCGAAGTTGGTTTCAAATTAATTTATTAAATTTGACGCTTCCAACTAAAATTTTTTTCACAATCCTAGAAATTGAAGCTATTTTCATCTAAATTTACTCAAATATACATCGTACACCAAAAATACTCGACAAAATCCAAAAAAATCGAAGTTGGTTTCAAATAAATTTATTAAAATTTGACACTTCCGACTAAATTTTTTTTCACAATCCTAGAAATTGAAGTTATTTTCATCTAAATTTACTCAAATATACATCCTACACCAAAAATACTCGACAAAACCCAAAAAAATCGAAGTTGGTTTCAAATAAATTTATTAAAATTTGACACTCCAACTAAAATTTTTTTCACAATCCTAAAAATTGAAGTTATTTTCATCTAAATTTACTCAAATATAGATCCTACAAAAAATACTCAACAAAATCCAAAAAAAACGAAGTTGATTTCAAATAAATTTATTAAAATTTGACACTTCCGACTAAAATTTTTTTCACAATCCTAAAAATTGGAGTTATTTTCATCTAAATTTACTCAAATATACATCCTAAAACAAAAATACTCGACAAAATAAAAAAAAATCGAAGTTGGTTTCAAATAAATTTATTAAAATTTGACACTTCCAACTAAAATTTTTTTCACAATCCTAGAAATTGAAGTTATTTTCATCTAAATTTACTCAAATATAGATCCTACAAAAAAATACTCAACAAAATAAAAATAAATCGAAGTTGGTTTCAAATAAATTTATTAAAATTTGACACTTCCAACTAAAATTTTTTTCAAAATCCTAGAAATTGAAGTTATTTTCATCTAAATTTACTCAAATATATATCCTACACCAAAAATTGTCGACAAAATCCAAAAAAATCGAAGTTGGTTTCAAATAAATTTATTAAAATTAGACACTTGTAACTAAAATTTTTTTCAAAATCCTAGAAATTGAAGTTATTTTCATCTAAATTTACTCAAATATACATCCTACACCAAAAATACTCGACAAAATCCAAAAAAATCGAAGTTGGTTTCAAATTAATTTATTAAAATTTGACGCTTCCAACTAAAATTTTTTTCACATTCCTAGAAATTGAAGTTATTTTCATCTAAATTTACTCAAATATACATCCTACACCAAATATACTCGACAAAATCCAAAAAAATCGAAGTTGGTTTCAATTAAATTTATTAAAATTTGACACTTCCAACTAAAATTTTTTTCACAATCCTAAAAATTGAAGTTATTTTCATCTAAATTTACTCAAATATACATCCTACACCAAAAATACTCGATAAAACCCAAAAAAATCGAAGTTGGTTTCAAATAAATTTATTAAAATTTGACACTCCAACTAAAATTTTTTTCACAATCCTAAAAATTGAAGTTATTTTCATCTAAATTTACTCAAATATACATCCTACACCAAAAATACTCGACAAAATCCAAAAAAATCGAAGTTGGTTTCAAATAAATTTATTAAAATTAGACACTTGTAACTAAAATTTTTTTCATAATCCTAGAAATTGAAGTTATTTTCATCTAAATTTACTCAAATATACATCCTACACCAAAAATACTCGACAAAATCCAAAAAAATCGAAGTTGGTTTCAAATAAATTTATTAAAATTTGACACTTCCGACTAAATTTTTTTTCACAATCCTAGAAACTGAAGTTATTTTCATCTAAATTTACTCAAATATACATCCTACACCAAAAATACTCGACAAAATCCAAAAAAATCGAAGTTGGTTTCAAATAAATTTATTAAAATTTGACGCTTCCAACTAAAATTTTTTTCACAATCCTAGAAATTGAAGTTATTTTCATCTAAATTTACTCAAATATACATCCTACACCGAAAATACTCGACAAAATCCAAAAAAACCGAAGTTGGTCTCAAATAAATTTATTAAAATTTGACACTTCCAACTAAATTTTTTTTCACAATCCTAGAAATTGAAGTTATTTTCATCTAAATTTACTCAAATATACATCCTACACCAAAAATACTCGACAAAATCCAAAAAAATCGAAGTTGGTTTCAAATAAATTTATTAAAATTTGACACTTCCAACTAAAATTTTTTTCACAATCCTAAAAATTGAAGTTATTTTCATCTAAATTTACTCAAATATAGATCCTACAAATAATACTGAACAAAATCCAAAAAAAACGAAGTTGATTTCAAATAAATTTATTAAAATTTGACACTTCCGACTAAAATTTTTTTCACAATCCTAGAAATTGAAGTTATTTTCATCTAAATTTACTCAAATATACATCCTACACCAAAAATTCTCGACAAAATCCAAAAAAATCGAAGTTGGTTTCAAATAAATTTATTAAAATTAGACACTTGTAACTAAAATTTTTTTCAAAATCCTAGAAATTGAAGTTATTTTCATCTAAATTTACTCAAATATACATCCTACACCAAAAATACTCGACAAATTCCAAAAAAATCGAAGTTGGTTTCAAATTAATTTATTAAAATTTGACGCTTCCAACTAAAATTTTTTTCACAATCCTAGAAATTGAAGTTATTTTCATCCAAATTTACTCAAATATACATCCTACACCAAAAATACTCGACAAAATCCAAAAAAATCGAAGTTGGTTTCAATTAAATTTATTAAAATTTGACACTTCCAACTAAAATTTTTTTCACAATCCTAAAAATTGAAGTTATTTTCATCTAAATTTACTCAAATATAGATCCTACAAAAAATACTCAACAAAATAAAAAAAAAACGAAGTTGATTTCAAATAAATTTATTAAAATTTGACACTTCCGACTAAAATTTTTTTCACAATCCTAAAAATTGAAGTTATTTTCATCTAAATTTACTCAAATATACATCCTAAAACAAAAATACTCGACAAAATAAAAAAAAATCGAAGTTGGTTTCAAATAAATTTATTAAAATTTGACACTTCCAACTAAAATTTTTTTCACAATCCTAGAAATTGAAGTTATTTTCATCTAAATTTACTCAAATATAGATCCTACAAAAAAATACTCAACAAAATAAAAATAAATCGAAGTTGGTTTCAAATAAATTTATTAAAATTTGACACTTCCAACTAAAATTTTTTTCAAAATCCTAGAAATTGAAGTTATTTTCATCTAAATTTACTCAAATATACATCCTACACCAAAAATTCTCGACAAAATCCAAAAAAATCGAAGTTGGTTTCAAATAAATTTATTAAAATTAGACACTTGTAACTAAAATTTTTTTCAAAATCCTAGAAATTGAAGTTATTTTCATCTAAATTTACTCAAATATACATCCTACACCAAAAATACTCGACAAAATCCAAAAAAATCGAAGTTGGTTTCAAATAAATTTATTAAAATTAGACACTTGTAACTAAAATTTTTTTCATAATCCTAGAAATTGAAGTTATTTTCATCTAAATTTACTCAAATATACATCCTACACCAAAAATACTCGACAAAATCCAAAAAAATCGAAGTTGGTTTCAAATTAATTTATTAAAATTTGACGCTTCCAACTAAAATTTTTTTTACAATCCTAGAAATTGAAGTTATTTTCATCTAAATTTACTCAAATATACATCCTACACCAAAAATACTCGACAAAATCCAAAAAAATCGAAGTTGGTTTCAAATAAATTTATTAAAATTTGACACTTCCAACTAAAATTTTTTTCACAATCCTAGAAATTGAAGTTATTTTCATCTAAATTTACTCAAATATACATCCTACACCAAAAATACTCGACAAAATAAAAAAAAATCGAAGTTGGTTTCAAATAAATTTATTAAAATTAGACACTTGTAACTAAAATTTTTTTCAAAATCCTAGAAATTGAAGTTATTTTCATCTAAATTTACTCAAATATACATCCTACACCAAAAATACTCGACAAAATCCAAAAAAATCGAAGTTGGTTTCAAATTAATTTATTAAATTTGACGCTTCCAACTAAAATTTTTTTCACAATCCTAGAAATTGAAGTTATTTTCATCTAAATTTACTCAAATATACATCCTACACCAAAAATACTCGACAAAATCCAAAAAAATCGAAGTTGGTTTCAAATAAATTTATTAAAATTTGACACTTCCGACTAAATTTTTTTTCACAATCCTAGAAATTGAAGTTATTTTCATCTAAATTTACTCAAATATACATCCTACACCAAAAATACTCGACAAAACCCAAAAAAATCGAAGTTGGTTTCAAATAAATTTATTAAAATTTGACACTCCAACTAAAATTTTTTTCACAATCCTAAAAATTGAAGTTATTTTCATCTAAATTTACTCAAATATAGATCCTACAAAAAATACTCAACAAAATCCAAAAAAAACGAAGTTGATTTCAAATAAATTTATTAAAATTTGACACTTCCGACTAAAATTTTTTTCACAATCCTAAAAATTGGAGTTATTTTCATCTAAATTTACTCAAATATACATCCTAAAACAAAAATACTCGACAAAATAAAAAAAAATCGAAGTTGGTTTCAAATAAATTTATTAAAATTTGTCACTTCCAACTAAAATTTTTTTCACAATCCTAGAAATTGAAGTTATTTTCATCTAAATTTACTCAAATATAGATCCTACAAAAAAATACTCAACAAAATAAAAATAAATCGAAGTTGGTTTCAAATAAATTTATTAAAATTTGACACTTCCAACTAAAATTTTTTTCAAAATCCTAGAAATTGAAGTTATTTTCATCTAAATTTACTCAAATATACATCCTACACCAAAAATTCTCGACAAAATCCAAAAAAATCGAAGTTGGTTTCAAATAAATTTATTAAAATTAGACACTTGTAACTAAAATTTTTTTCATAATCCTAGAAATTGAAGTTATTTTCATCTAAATTTACTCAAATATACATCCTACACCAAAAATACTCGACAAAATCCAAAAAAATCGAAGTTGGTTTCAAATTAATTTATTAAAATTTGACGCTTCCAACTAAAATTTTTTTTACAATCCTAGAAATTGAAGTTATTTTCATCTAAATTTACTCAAATATACATCCTACACCAAAAATACTCGACAAAATCCAAAAAAATCGAAGTTGGTTTCAAATAAATTTATTAAAATTTGACACTTCCAACTAAAATTTTTTTCACAATCCTAGAAATTGAAGTTATTTTCATCTAAATTTACTCAAATATACATCCTACACCAAAAATACTCGACAAAATCCAAAAAAATCGAAGTTGGTTTCAAATTAATTTATTAAATTTGACGCTTCCAACTAAAATTTTTTTCACAATCCTAGAAATTGAAGTTATTTTCATCTAAATTTACTCAAATATACATCCTACACCAAAAATACTCGACAAAATCCAAAAAAATCGAAGTTGGTTTCAAATAAATTTATTAAAATTTGACACTTCCGACTAAATTTTTTTTCACAATCCTAGAAATTGAAGTTATTTTCATCTAAATTTACTCAAATATACATCCTACACCAAAAATACTCGACAAAACCCAAAAAAATCGAAGTTGGTTTCAAATAAATTTATTAAAATTTGACACTCCAACTAAAATTTTTTTCACAATCCTAAAAATTGAAGTTATTTTCATCTAAATTTACTCAAATATAGATCCTACAAAAAATACTCAACAAAATCCAAAAAAAACGAAGTTGATTTCAAATAAATTTATTAAAATTTGACACTTCCGACTAAAATTTTTTTCACAATCCTAAAAATTGGAGTTATTTTCATCTAAATTTACTCAAATATACATCCTAAAACAAAAATACTCGACAAAATAAAAAAAAATCGAAGTTGGTTTCAAATAAATTTATTAAAATTTGACACTTCCAACTAAAATTTTTTTCACAATCCTAGAAATTGAAGTTATTTTCATCTAAATTTACTCAAATATAGATCCTACAAAAAAATACTCAACAAAATAAAAATAAATCGAAGTTGGTTTCAAATAAATTTATTAAAATTTGACACTTCCAACTAAAATTTTTTTCAAAATCCTAGAAATTGAAGTTATTTTCATCTAAATTTACTCAAATATACATCCTACACCAAAAATTCTCGACAAAATCCAAAAAAATCGAAGTTGGTTTCAAATAAATTTATTAAAATTAGACACTTGTAACTAAATTTTTTTTCAAAATCCTAGAAATTGAAGTTATTTTCATCTAAATTTACTCAAATATACATCCTACACCAAAAATACTCGACAAAATCCAAAAAAATCGAAGTTGGTTTCAAATTAATTTATTAAAATTTGACGCTTCCAACTAAAATTTTTTTCACATTCCTAGAAATTGAAGTTATTTTCATCTAAATTTACTCAAATATACATCCTACACCAAAAATACTCGACAAAATCCAAAAAAATCGAAGTTGGTTTCAATTAAATTTATTAAAATTTGACACTTCCAACTAAAATTTTTTTCACAATCCTAAAAATTGAAGTTATTTTCATCTAAATTTACTCAAATATAGATCCTACAAAAAATACTCAACAAAATCCAAAAAAAAACGAAGTTGATTTCAAATAAATTTATTAAAATTTGACACTTCCGACTAAAATTTTTTTCACAATCCTAGAAATTGAAGTTATTTTCATCTAAATTTACTCAAATATACATCCTACACCAAAAATACTCGACAAAATCCAAAAAAATCGAAGTTGGTTTCAAATAAATTTATTAAAATTTGACACTTCCAACTAAAATTTTTTTCACAATCCTAAAAATTGAAGTTGTTTCATCTAAATTTACTCAAATATAGATCCTACAAAAAAATACTCAACAAAATCCAAAAAAATCGGAGTTGATTTCAAATAAATTTATTAAAATTTGACACTTGCAACTAAAATTTTTTTCACAATCCTAAAAATTGAAGTTATTTTCATCTAAATTTACTCAAATATACATCCTACACCAAAAATACTCGACAAAATCCAAAAAAATCGAAGTTGGTTTCAAATAAATTTATTAAAATTTGACACTTCCGACTAAATTTTTTTTCACAATCCTAGAAATTGAAGTTATTTTCATCTAAATTTACTCAAATATACATCCTACACCAAAAATACTCGACAAAACCCAAAAAAATCGAAGTTGGTTTCAAATAAATTTATTAAAATTTGACACTCCAACTAAAATTTTTTTCACAATTCTAAAAATTGAAGTTATTTTCATCTAAATTTACTCAAATATAGATCCTACAAAAAATACTCAACAAAATCCAAAAAAAACGAAGTTGATTTCAAATAAATTTATTAAAATTTGACACTTCCGACTAAAATTTTTTTCACAATCCTAAAAATTGGAGTTATTTTCATCTAAATTTACTCAAATATACATCCTAAAACAAAAATACTCGACAAAATAAAAAAAAATCGAAGTTGGTTTCAAATAAATTTATTAAAATTTGACACTTCGAACTAAAATTTTTTTCACAATCCTAGAAATTGAAGTTATTTTCATCTAAATTTACTCAAATATAGATCCTACAAAAAAATACTCAACAAAATCCAAAAAAATCGAAGTTGGTCTCAAATAAATTTATTAAAATTTGACACTTCCAACTAAAATTTTTTTCACAATCCTAAAAATTGAAGTTATTTTCATCTAACTTTACTCAAATATACATCCTACAACAAAAATACTCGACAAAATCCAAAAAAATCGAAGTTGATTTCAAATAAATTAATTAAAATTTGACACTTCCAACTAAAATATTTTTCACAATCCAAAAAATGGTCGTTATTTTCATCTAAATTTACTCAAATATACATCCTACACCAAAAATACTCGACAAAATCAAAAAAAATCGAAGTTGGTTTCAAATAAATTTATTAAAATTTGACGCTTCCAACTAAAATTTTTTTCACAATCCTAAAAATTGAAGTTATTTTCATCTAAATTTACTCAAATATAGATCCTACAAAAAATACTCAACAAAATAAAAAAAAAAACGAAGTTGATTTCAAATAAATTTATTAAAATTTGACACTTCCGACTAAAATTTTTTTCACAATCCTAAAAATTGGAGTTATTTTCATCTAAATTTACTCAAATATACATCCTAAAACAAAAATACTCGACAAAATAAAAAAAAATCGAAGTTGGTTTCAAATAAATTTATTAAAATTTGACACTTCCAACTAAAATTTTTTTCACAATCCTAGAAATTGAAGTTATTTTCATCTAAATTTACTCAAATATAGATCCTACAAAAAAATACTCAACAAAATAAAAAAAAATCGAAGTTGGTTTCAAATAAATTTATTAAAATTTGACACTTCCAACTAAAATTTTTTTCAAAATCCTAGAAATTGAAGTTATTTTCATCTAAATTTACTCAAATATACATCCTACACCAAAAATTCTCGACAAAATCCAAAAAAATCGAAGTTGGTTTCAAATAAATTTATTAAAATTAGACACTTGTAACTAAAATTTTTTTCAAAATCCTAGAAATTGAAGTTATTTTCATCTAAATTTACTCAAATATACATCCTACACCAAAAATACTCGACAAAATCCAAAAAAATCGAAGTTGGTTTCAAATAAATTTATTAAAATTTGACACTTCCAACTAAAATTTTTTTCACAATCCTAAAAATTGAAGTTGTTTCATCTAAATTTACTCAAATATAGATCCTACAAAAAAATACTCAACAAAATCCAAAAAAATCGGAGTTGATTTCAAATAAATTTATTAAAATTTGACACTTGCAACTAAAATTTTTTTCACAATCCTAAAAATTGAAGTTATTTTCATCTAACTTTACTCAAATATACATCCTACAACAAAAATACTCGACAAAATCCAAAAAAATCGAAGTTGATTTCAAATAAATTAATTAAAATTTGACACTTCCAACTAAAATATTTTTCACAATCCAAAAAATGGTCGTTATTTTCATCTAAATTTACTCAAATATACATCCTACACCAAAAATACTCGACAAAATCCAAAAAAATCGAAGTTGGTTTCAAATAAATTTATTAAAATTTGACGCTTCCAACTAAAATTTTTTTCACAATCCTAGAAATTGAAGTTATTTTCATCTAAATTTACTCAAATATACATCCTACACCGAAAATACTCGACAAAATCCAAAAAAATCGAAGTTGGTCTCAAATAAATTTATTAAAATTTGACACTGCCAACAAAAATTTTTTTCACAATCCTAGAAATTGAAGTTATTTTCATCTAAATTTACTCAAATATACATCCTACACCAAAAATACTCGACAAAATCAAAAAAAAACGAAGTTGGTTTCAAATAAATTTATTAAAATTTGACACTTCCATCTAAAATTTTTTTCACAATCCTAAAAATTGAAGTTATTTTCATCTAAATTTACTCAAATATAGATCCTACAAAAAATACTGAACAAAATAAAAAAAAAACGAAGTTGATTTCAAATAAATTTATTAAAATTTGACACTTCCGACTAAAATTTTTTTCACAATCCTAGAAATTGAAGTTATTTTCATCTAAATTTACTCAAATATACATCCTACACCAAAAATTCTCGACAAAATCCCAAAAAAATCGAAGTTGGTTTCAAATAAATTTATTAAAATTAGACACTTGTAACTAAAATTTTTTTCAAAACCCTAGAAATTGAAGTTATTTTCATCTAAATTTACTCAAATATACATCCTACACCAAAAATACTCGACAAAATCCAAAAAAATCGAAGTTGGTTTCAAATTAATTTATTAAAATTTGACGCTTCCAACTAAAATTTTTTTCACAATCCTAGAAATTGAAGTTATTTTCATCTAAATTTACTCAAATATACATCCTACACCAAAAATACTCGACAAAATCCAAAAAAATCGAAGTTGGTTTCAATTAAATTTATTAAAATTTGACACTTCCAACTAAATTTTTTTTCAAAATCCTAGAAATTGAAGTTATTTTCATCTAAATTTACTCAAATATACATCCTACACCAAAAATTCTCGACAAAATCCAAAAAAATCGAAGTTGGTTTCAAATAAATTTATTAAAATTAGACACTTGTAACTAAATTTTTTTTCACAATCCTAGAAATTGAAGTTATTTTCATCTAAATTTACTCAAATATACATCCTACACCAAAAATACTCGACAAAATCCAAAAAAATCGAAGTTGGTTTCAAATTAATTTATTAAAATTTGACGCTTCCAACTAAAATTTTTTTCACATTCCTAGAAATTGAAGTTATTTTCATCTAAATTTACTCAAATATACATCCTACACCAAAAATACTCGACAAAATCCAAAAAAATCGAAGTTGGTTTCAATTAAATTTATTAAAATTTGACACTTCCAACTAAAATTTTTTTCACAATCCTAAAAATTGAAGTTATTTTCATCTAAATTTACTCAAATATAGATCCTACAAAAAATACTCAACAAAATCCAAAAAAAAACGAAGTTGATTTCAAATAAATTTATTAAAATTTGACACTTCCGACTAAAATTTTTTTCACAATCCTAGAAATTGAAGTTATTTTCATCTAAATTTACTCAAATATACATCCTACACCAAAAATACTCGACAAAATCCAAAAAAATCGAAGTTGGTTTCAAATAAATTTATTAAAATTTGACACTTCCAACTAAAATTTTTTTCACAATCCTAAAAATTGAAGTTGTTTCATCTAAATTTACTCAAATATAGATCCTACAAAAAAATACTCAACAAAATCCAAAAAAATCGGAGTTGATTTCAAATAAATTTATTAAAATTTGACACTTGCAACTAAAATTTTTTTCACAATCCTAAAAATTGAAGTTATTTTCATCTAACTTTACTCAAATATACATCCTACAACAAAAATACTCGACAAAATCCAAAAAAATCGAAGTTGATTTCAAATAAATTAATTAAAATTTGACACTCCCAACTAAAATATTTTTCACAATCCAAAAAATGGTCGTTATTTTCATCTAAATTTACTCAAATATACATCCTACACCAAAAATTCTCGACAAAATCCAAAAAAATCGAAGTTGGTTTCAAATAAATTTATTAAAATTTGACGCTTCCAACTAAAATTTTTTTCACAATCCTAGAAATTGAAGTTATTTTCATCTAAATTTACTCAAATATACATCCTACACCGAAAATACTCGACAAAATCCAAAAAAATCGAAGTTGGTCTCAAATAAATTTATTAAAATTTGACACTTCCAACTAAAATTTTTTTCACAATCCTAGAAATTGAAGTTATTTTCATCTAAATTTACTCAAATATACATCCTACACCAAAAATACTCGACAAAATCCAAAAAAATCGAAGTTGGTTTCAAATAAATTTATTAAAATTTGACACTTCCAACTAAAATTTTTTTCACAATCCTAGAAATTGAAGTTATTTTCATCTAAATTTACTCAAATATAGATCCTACTAAAAAATACTCAACAAAATAAAAAAAAAACGATGTTGATTTCAAATAAATTTATTAAAATTTGACACTTCCGACTAAAATTTTTTTCACAATCCTAAAAATTGGAGTTATTTTCATCTAAATTTACTCAAATATACATCCTACACCAAAAATACTCGACAAAATCCAAAAAAATCGAAGTTGGTTTCAAATTAATTTATTAAATTTGACGCTTCCAACTAAAATTTTTTTCACAATCCTAGAAATTGAAGTTATTTTCATCTAAATTTACTCAAATATACATCCTACACCAAAAATACTCGACAAAATCCAAAAAAATCGAAGTTGGTTTCAAATAAATTTATTAAAATTTGACACTTCCGACTAAATTTTTTTTCACAATCCTAGAAATTGAAGTTATTTTCATCTAAATTTACTCAAATATACATCCTACACCAAAAATACTCGACAAAACCCAAAAAAATCGAAGTTGGTTTCAAATAAATTTATTAAAATTTGACACTCCAACTAAAATTTTTTTCACAATTCTAAAAATTGAAGTTATTTTCATCTAAATTTACTCAAATATAGATCCTACAAAAAATACTCAACAAAATCCAAAAAAAACGAAGTTGATTTCAAATAAATTTATTAAAATTTGACACTTCCGACTAAAATTTTTTTCACAATCCTAAAAATTGTTGGAGTTATTTTCATCTAAATTTACTCAAATATACATCCTAAAACAAAAATACTCGACAAAATAAAAAAAAATCGAAGTTGGTTTCAAATAAATTTATTAAAATTTGACGCTTCCAACTAAAATTTTTTTCACAATCCTAAAATTGGAGTTATTTTCATCTAAATTTACTCAATATACATCCTAAAACAAAAATACTCGACAAAATCAAAAAAAATCGAAGTTGGTTTCAAATAAATTTATTAAAATTTGACACTTCCAACTAAAATTTTTTTCACAATCTAAAAATTGAAGTTATTTTCATCTAAATTTACTCAAATATAGATCCTACAAAAAATACTCAACAAAATAAAAAAAAAACGAAGTTGATTTCAAATAAATTTATTAAAATTTGACACTTCCGACTAAAATTTTTTTCACAATCCTAAAAATTGGAGTTATTTTCATCTAAATTTACTCAAATATACATCCTAAAACAAAAATACTCGACAAAATAAAAAAAAATCGAAGTTGGTTTCAAATAAATTTATTAAAATTTGACACTTCCAACTAAAATTTTTTTCACAATCCTAGAAATGAAGTTATTTTCATCTAAATTTACTCAAATATAGATCCTACAAAAAATACTCAACAAAATAAAAAAAATCGAAGTTGGTTTCAAATAAATTTATTAAATTTGACACTTCCAACTAAATTTTTTTCAAAATCCTAGAAATTGAAGTTATTTTCATCTAAATTTACTCAAATATACATCCTACACCAAAAATTCTCGACAAAATCCAAAAAAAATCGAAGTTGGTTTCAAATAAATTTATTAAAATTAGACACTTGTAACTAAAATTTTTTTCAAAATCCTAGAAATTGAAGTTATTTTCATCTAAATTTACTCAAATATACATCCTACACCAAAAATACTCGACAAAATCCAAAAAAATCGAAGTTGGTTTCAAATAAATTTATTAAAATTTGACACTTCCAACTAAAATTTTTTTCACAATCCTAAAAATTGAAGTTGTTTCATCTAAATTTACTCAAATATAGATCCTACAAAAAAATACTCAACAAAATCCAAAAAAAATCGGAGTTGATTTCAAATAAATTTATTAAAATTTGACACTTGCAACTAAAATTTTTTTCACAATCCTAAAAATTGAAGTTATTTCATCTAACTTTACTCAAATATACATCCTACAACAAAAATACTCGACAAAATCCAAAAAAATCGAAGGTTGATTTCAAATAAATTAATTAAAATTTGACACTTCCAACTAAAATATTTTTCACAATCCAAAAAATGGTCGTTATTTTCATCTAAATTTACTCAAATATACATCCTACACCAAAAATACTCGACAAAATCCAAAAAAATCGAAGTTGGTTTCAAATAAATTTATTAAAATTTGACGCTTCCAACTAAAATTTTTTTCACAATCCTAGAAATTGAAGTTATTTTCATCTAAATTTACTCAAATATACATCCTACACCGAAAATACTCGACAAAATCCAAAAAATCGAAGTTGGTCTCAAATAAATTTATTAAAATTTGACACTGCCAACAAAAATTTTTTTCACAATCCTAGAAATTGAAGTTATTTTCATCTAAATTTACTCAAATATACATCCTACACCAAAAATACTCGACAAAATCCAAAAAAACGAAGTTGGTTTCAAATAAATTTATTAAAATTTGACACTTCCATCTAAAATTTTTTTCACAATCCTAAAAATTGAAGTTATTTTCATCTAAATTTACTCAAATATAGATCCTACAAAAAATACTGAACAAAATCCAAAAAAAACGAAGTTGATTTCAAATAAATTTATTAAAATTTGACACTTCCGACTAAAATTTTTTTCACAATCCTAGAAATTGAAGTTATTTTCATCTAAATTTACTCAAATATACATCCTACACCAAAAATTCTCGACAAAATCCCCAAAAAATCGAAGTTGGTTTCAAATAAATTTATTAAAATTAGACACTTGTAACTAAAATTTTTTTCAAAACCCTAGAAATTGAAGTTATTTCATCTAAATTTACTCAAATATACATCCTACACCAAAAATACTCGACAAAATCCAAAAAAATCGAAGTTGGTTTCAAATTAATTTATTAAAATTTGACGCTTCCAACTAAATTTTTTCACAATCCTAGAAATTGAAGTTATTTTCATCTAAATTTACTCAAATATACATCTTACACCAAAAATACTCGACAAAATCCAAAAAAAATCGAAGTTGGTTTCAATAAATTTATTAAAATTTGACACTTCCAACTAAAATTTTTTTCAGAATCCTAAAAATTGAAGTTATTTTCATCTAAATTTACTCAAATATAGATCCTACAAAAAATACTCAACAAAATCCAAAAAAAACGAAGTTGATTTCAAATAAATTTATTAAAATTTGACACTTCCGACTAAAATTTTTTCACAATCCTAGAAATTGAAGTTATTTTCATCTAAATTTACTCAAATATACATCCTACACTAAAATACTCGACAAAATCCAAAAAAATCGAAGTTGGTTTCAAATAAATTTATTAAAATTAGACACTTGTATCTAAATTTTTTTTCATAATCCTAGAAATTGAAGTTATTTTCATCTAAATTTACTCAAATATACATCCTACACCAAAAATACTCGACAAAATCCAAAAAAATCGAAGTTGGTTTCAAATTAATTTATTAAAATTTGACGCTTCCAACTAAAATTTTTTTCACAATCCTAGAAATTGAAGTTATTTTCATCTAAATTTACTCAAATATACATCCTACACCAAAAATACTCGACAAAATCCAAAAAAATCGAAGTTGGTTTCAAATAAATTTATTAAAATTTGACACTTCCAACTAAAATTTTTTTCAAAATCCTAGAAATTGAAGTTATTTTCATCTAAATTTACTCAAATATACATCCTACACCAAAAATTCTCGACAAAATCCAAAAAAATCGAAGTTGGTTTCAAATAAATTTATTAAAATTAGACACTTGTAACTAAAATTTTTTTCAAAATCCTAGAAATTGAAGTTATTTTCATCTAACTTTACTCAAATATACATCCTACAACAAAAATACTCGACAAAATCCAAAAAAATCGAAGTTGATTTCAAATAAATTAATTAAAATTTGACACTTCCAACTAAAATATTTTTCACAATCCAAAAAATGGTCGTTATTTTCATCTAAATTTACTCAAATATACATCCTACACCAAAAATACTCGACAAAATCCAAAAAAATCGAAGTTGGTTTCAAATAAATTTATTAAAATTTGACGCTTCCAACTAAAATTTTTTTCACAATCCTAGAAATTGAAGTTATTTTCATCTAAATTTACTCAAATATACATCCTACACCGAAAATACTCGACAAAATCCAAAAAAATCGAAGTTGGTCTCAAATAAATTTATTAAAATTTGACACTGCCAACAAAAATTTTTTTCACAATCCTAGAAATTGAAGTTATTTTCATCTAAATTTACTCAAATATACATCCTACACCAAAAATATTCGACAAAATCCAAAAAAACGAAGTTGGTTTCAAATAAATTTATTAAAATTTGACACTTCCATCTAAAATTTTTTTCACAATCCTAAAAATTGAAGTTATTTTCATCTAAATTTACTCAAATATAGATCCTACAAAAAATACTGAACAAAATCCAAAAAAAACGAAGTTGATTTCAAATAAATTTATTAAAATTTGACACTTCCGACTAAAATTTTTTTCACAATCCTAGAAATTGAAGTTATTTTCATCTAAATTTACTCAAATATACATCCTACACCAAAAATTCTCGACAAAATCCAAAAAAATCGAAGTTGGTTTCAAATAAATTTATTAAAATTAGACACTTGTAACTAAAATTTTTTTCAAAACCCTAGAAATTGAAGTTATTTTCATCTAAATTTACTCAAATATACATCCTACACCAAAAATACTCGACAAAATCCAAAAAAATCGAAGTTGGTTTCAAATTAATTTATTAAAATTTGACGCTTCCAACTAAAATTTTTTTCACAATCCTAGAAATTGAAGTTATTTTCATCTAAATTTACTCAAATATACATCCTACACCAAAAATACTCGACAAAATCCAAAAAAATCGAAGTTGGTTTCAATTAAATTTATTAAAATTTGACACTTCCAACTAAAATTTTTTTCACAATCCTAAAAATTGAAGTTATTTTCATCTAAATTTACTCAAATATAGATCCTACAAAAAATACTCAACAAAATCCAAAAAAAACGAAGTTGATTTCAAATAAATTTATTAAAATTTGACACTTCCGACTAAAATTTTTTTCACAATCCTAGAAATTGAAGTTATTTTCATCTAAATTTACTCAAATATACATCCTACACTAAAAATACTCGACAAAATCCAAAAAAATCGAAGTTGGTTTCAAATAAATTTATTAAAATTAGACACTTGTAACTAAATTTTTTTTCATAATCCTAGAAATTGAAGTTATTTTCATCTAAATTTACTCAAATATACATCCTACACCAAAAATACTCGACAAAATCCAAAAAAATCGAAGTTGGTTTCAAATTAATTTATTAAAATTTGACGCTTCCAACTAAAATTTTTTTCACAATCCTAGAAATTGAAGTTATTTTCATCTAAATTTACTCAAATATACATCCTACACCAAAAATACTCGACAAAATCCAAAAAAATCGAAGTTGGTTTCAAATAAATTTATTAAAATTTGACACTTCCAACTAAAATTTTTTTCACAATCCTAGAAATTGAAGTTATTTTCATCTAAATTTACTCAAATATACATCCTACACCAAAAATACTCGACAAAATCCAAAAAAATCGAAGTTGGTTTCAAATAAATTTATTAAAATTAGACACTTGTAACTAAAATTTTTTTCAAAATCCTAGAAATTGAAGTTATTTTCATCTAAATTTACTCAAATATAGATCCTACAAAAAATACTCAACAAAATCAAAAAAAAACGAAGTTGATTTCAAATAAATTTATTAAAATTTGACACTTCCGACTAAAATTTTTTTCACAATCCTAGAAATTGAAGTTATTTTCATCTAAATTTACTCAAATATACATCCTACACCAAAAATTCTCGACAAAATCCAAAAAAATCGAAGTTGGTTTCAAATAAATTTATTAAAATTAGACACTTGTAACTAAAATTTTTTTCAAAACCCTAGAAATTGAAGTTATTTTCATCTAAATTTACTCAAATATACATCCTACACCAAAAATACTCGACAAAATCCAAAAAAATCGAAGTTGGTTTCAAATTAATTTATTAAAATTTGACGCTTCCAACTAAAATTTTTTTCACAATCCTAGAAATTGAAGTTATTTTCATCTAAATTTACTCAAATATACATCCTACACCAAAAATACTCGACAAAATCCAAAAAAATCGAAGTTGGTTTCAATTAAATTTATTAAAATTTGACACTTCCAACTAAAATTTTTTTCACAATCCTAAAAATTGAAGTTATTTTCATCTAAATTTACTCAAATATAGATCCTACAAAAAATACTCAACAAAATCCAAAAAAAACGAAGTTGATTTCAAATAAATTTATTAAAATTTGACACTTCCGACTAAAATTTTTTTCACCATCCTAGAAATTGAAGTTATTTTCATCTAAATTTACTCAAATATACATCCTACACTAAAAATACTCGACAAAATCCAAAAAAATCGAAGTTGGTTTCAAATAAATTTATTAAAATTAGACACTTGTAACTAAATTTTTTTTCATAATCCTAGAAATTGAAGTTATTTTCATCTAAATTTACTCAAATATACATCCTACACCAAAAATACTCGACAAAATCCAAAAAAATCGAAGTTGGTTTCAAATTAATTTATTAAAATTTGACGCTTCCAACTAAAATTTTTTTCACAATCCTAGAAATTGAAGTTATTTTCATCTAAATTTACTCAAATATACATCCTACACCAAAAATACTCGACAAAATCCAAAAAAATCGAAGTTGGTTTCAAATAAATTTATTAAAATTTGACACTTCCAACTAAAATTTTTTTCACAATCCTAGAAATTGAAGTTATTTTCATCTAAATTTACTCAAATATACATCCTACACCAAAAATACTCGACAAAATCCAAAAAAATCGAAGTTGGTTTCAAATAAATTTATTAAAATTAGACACTTGTAACTAAATTTTTTTTCAAAATCCTAGAAATTGAAGTTATTTTCATCTAAATTTACTCAAATATACATCCTACACCAAAAATACTCGACAAAATCCAAAAAAATCGATGTTGGTTTCAAATTAATTTATTAAATTTGACGCTTCCAACTAAAATTTTTTTCACAATCCTAGAAATTGAAGTTATTTTCATCTAAATTTACTCAAATATACATCCTACACCAAAAATACTCGACAAAATCCAAAAAAATCGAAGTTGGTTTCAAATAAATTTATTAAAATTGGACACTTCCGACTAAATTTTTTTTCACAATCCTAGAAATTGAAGTTATTTTCATCTAAATTTACTCAAATATACATCCTACACCAAAAATACTCGATAAAACCCAAAAAAATCGAAGTTGGTTTCAAATAAATTTATTAAAATTTGACACTCCAACTAAAATTTTTTTCACAATCCTAAAAATTGAAGTTATTTTCATTTAAATTTACTCAAATATAGATCCTACAAAAAATACTCAACAAAATCCAAAAAAAACGAAGTTGATTTCAAATAAATTTATTAAAATTTGACACTTCCGACTAAAATTTTTTTCACAATCCTAGAAATTGAAGTTATTTTCATCTAAATTTACTCAAATATACATCCTACACCAAAAATACTCGACAAAATCCAAAAAAATCGAAGTTGGTTTCAAATAAATTTATTAAAATTAGACACTTGTAACTAAAATTTTTTTCAAAATCCTAGAAATTGAAGTTATTTTCATCTAAATTTACTCAAATATACATCCTACACCAAAAATACTGGACAAAATCCAAAAAAATCGAAGTTGGTTTCAAATTAATTTATTAAAATTTGACGCTTCAAACTAAAATTTTTTTCACAATCCTAGAAATTGAAGTTATTTTCACCTAAATTTACTCAAATATACATCCTACACCAAAAATACTCGACAAAATCCAAAAAATTCGAAGTTGGTTTCAATTAAATTTATTAAAATTTGACACTTCCAACTAAAATTTTTTTCACAATCCTAAAAATTGAAGTTGTTTCATCTAAATTTACTCAAATATAGATCCTACAAAAAAATACTCAACAAAATCCAAAAAAATCGGAGTTGATTTCAAATAAATTTATTAAAATTTGACACTTGCAACTAAAATTTTTTTCACAATCCTAAAAATTGAAGTTATTTTCATCTAACTTTACTCAAATATACATCCTACAACAAAAATACTCGACAAAATCCAAAAAAATCGAAGTTGATTTCAAATAAATTAATTAAAATTTGACACTTCCAACTAAAATATTTTTCACAATCCAAAAAATGGTCGTTATTTTCATCTAAATTTACTCAAATATACATCCTACACCAAAAATACTCGACAAAATCCAAAAAAATCGAAGTTGGTTTCAAATAAATTTATTAAAATTTGACGCTTCCAACTAAAATTTTTTTCACAATCCTAGAAATTGAAGTTATTTTCATCTAAATTTACTCAAATATACATCCTACACCGAAAATACTCGACAAAATCAAAAAAAATCGAAGTTGGTCTCAAATAAATTTATTAAAATTTGACACTTCCAACAAAAATTTTTTTCACAATCCTAGAAATTGAAGTTATTTTCATCTAAATTTACTCAAATATACATCCTACACCAAAAATACTCGACAAAATCCAAAAAAATCGAAGTTGGTTTCAAATAAATTTATTAAAATTTGACACTTCCATCTAAAATTTTTTTCACAATCCTAAAAATTGAAGTTATTTTCATCTAAATTTACTCAAATATAGATCCTACAAAAAATACTGAACAAAATCCAAAAAAAACGAAGTTGATTTCAAATAAATTTATTAAAATTTGACACTTCCGACTAAAATTTTTTTCACAATCCTAGAAATTGAAGTTATTTTCATCTAAATTTACTCAAATATACATCCTACACCAAAAATTCTCGACAAAATCCAAAAAAATCGAAGTTGGTTTCAAATAAATTTATTAAAATTAAACACTTGTAACTAAAATTTTTTTCAAAACCCTAGAAATTGAAGTTATTTTCATCTAAATTTACTCAAATATACATCCTACACCAAAAATACTCGACAAAATCCAAAAAAATCGAAGTTGGTTTCAAATTAATTTATTAAAATTTGACGCTTCCAACTAAAATTTTTTTCACAATCCTAGAAATTGAAGTTATTTTCATCTAAATTTACTCAAATATACATCCTACACCAAAAATACTCGACAAAATCCAAAAAAATCGAAGTTGGTTTCAATTAAATTTATTAAAATTTGACACTTCCAACTAAAATTTTTTTCACAATCCTAAAAATTGAAGTTATTTTCATCTAAATTTACTCAAATATAGATCCTACAAAAAATACTCAACAAAATCCAAAAAAAACGAAGTTGATTTCAAATAAATTTATTAAAATTTGACACTTCCGACTAAAATTTTTTTCACAATCCTAGAAATTGAAGTTATTTTAATCTAAATTTACTCAAATATACATCCTACACCAAAAATACTCGACAAAATCCAAAAAAATCGAAGTTGGTTTCAAATAAATTTATTAAAATTAGACACTTGTAACTAAATTTTTTTTCATAATCCTAGAAATTGAAGTTATTTTCATCTAAATTTACTCAAATATACATCCTACACCAAAAATACTCGACAAAATCCAAAAAAATCGAAGTTGGTTTCAAATTAATTTATTAAAATTTGACGCTTCCAACTAAAATTTTTTTCACAATCCTAGAAATTGAAGTTATTTTCATCTAAATTTACTCAAATATACATCCTACACCAAAAATACTCGACAAAATCCAAAAAAATCGAAGTTGGTTTCAAATAAATTTATTAAAATTTGACACTTCCAACTAAAATTTTTTTCACAATCCTAGAAATTGAAGTTATTTTCATCTAAATTTACTCAAATATACATCCTACACCAAAAATACTCGACAAAATCCAAAAAAATCGAAGTTGGTTTCAAATAAATTTATTAAAATTAGACACTTGTAACTAAAATTTTTTTCAAAATCCTAGAAATTGAAGTTATTTTCATCTAAATTTACTCAAATATACATCCTACACCAAAAATACTCGACAAAATCCAAAAAAATCGAAGTTGGTTTCAAATTAATTTATTAAATTTGACGCTTCCAACTAAAATTTTTTTCACAATCCTAGAAATTGAAGTTATTTTCATCTAAATTTACTCAAATATACATCCTACACCAAAAATACTCGACAAAATAAAAAAAAATCGAAGTTGGTTTCAAATAAATTTATTAAAATTGGACACTTCCGACTAAATTTTTTTTCACAATCCTAGAAATTGAAGTTATTTTCATCTAAATTTACTCAAATATACATCCTACACCAAAAATACTCGATAAAACCCAAAAAAATCGAAGTTGGTTTCAAATAAATTTATTAAAATTTGACACTCCAACTAAAATTTTTTTCACAATCCTAAAAATTGAAGTTATTTTCATCTAAATTTACTCAAATATAGATCCTACAAAAAATACTCAACAAAATCCAAAAAAAACGAAGTTGATTTCAAATAAATTTATTAAAATTTGACACTTCCGACTAAAATTTTTTTCACAATCCTAGAAATTGAAGTTATTTTCATCTAAATTTACTCAAATATACATCCTACACCAAAAATACTCGACCAAATCCAAAAAAATCGAAGTTGGTTTCAAATAAATTTATTAAAATTAGACACTTGTAACTAAAATTTTTTTCAAAATCCTAGAAATTGAAGTTATTTTCATCTAAATTTACTCAAATATACATCCTACACCAAAAATACTGGACAAAATCCAAAAAAATCGAAGTTGGTTTCAAATTAATTTATTAAAATTTGACGCTTCAAACTAAAATTTTTTTCACAATCCTAGAAATTGAAGTTATTTTCACCTAAATTTACTCAAATATACATCCTACACCAAAAATACTCGACAAAATCCAAAAAATTCGAAGTTGGTTTCAATTAAATTTATTAAAATTTGACACTTCCAACTAAAATTTTTTTCACAATCCTAAAAATTGAAGTTATTTTCATCTAAATTTACTCAAATATAGATCCTACAACAAATATTCATCAAAATCCAAAAAAAACGAAGTTGATTTCAAATAAATTTATTAAAATTTGACACTTCCGACTAAAATTTTTTTCACAATCCTAGAAATTGAAGTTATTTTCATCTAAATTTACTCAAATATACATCCTACACCAAAAATACTCGACAAAATCCAAAAAAATCGAAGTTGGTTACAAATAAATTTATTAAAATTAGACACTTGTAACTAAAATTTTTTTCATAATCCTAGAAATTGAAGTTATTTTCATCTAAATTTACTCAAATATACATCCTACACCAAAAATACTCGACAAAATCCAAAAAAATCGAAGTTGGTTTCAAATTAATTTATTAAAATTTGACGCTTCCAACTAAAATTTTTTTCACAATCCTAGAAATTGAAGTTATTTTCATCTAAATTTACTCAAATATACATCCTACACCAAAAATACTCGACAAAATCCAAAAAAATCGAAGTTGGTTTCAAATAAATTTATTAAAATTTGACACTTCCAACTAAAATTTTTTTCACAATCCTAGAAATTGAAGTTATTTTCATCTAAATTTACTCAAATATACATCCTACACCAAAAATACTCGACAAAATCCAAAAAAATCGAAGTTGGTTTCAAATAAATTTATTAAAATTAGACACTTGTAACTAAAATTTTTTTCAAAATCCTAGAAATTGAAGTTATTTTCATCTAAATTTACTCAAATATACATCCTACACCAAAAATACTCGACAAAATCCAAAAAAATCGAAGTTGGTTTCAAATTAATTTATTAAATTTGACGCTTCCAGCTATAATTTTTTTCACAATCCTAGAAATTGAAGTTATTTTCATCTAAATTTACTCAAATATACATCCTACACCAAAAATACTCGACAAAATCCAAAAAAATCGAAGTTGGTTTCAAATAAATTTATTAAAATTTGACACTTCCGACTAAATTTTTTTTCACAAACCTAGAAATTGAAGTTATTTTCATCTAAATTTACTCAAATATACATCCTACACCAAAAATACTCGACAAAACCCAAAAAGATCGAAGTTGGTTTCAAATAAATTTATTAAAATTTGACACTCCAACTAAAATTTTTTTCACAATCCTAAAAATTGAAGTTATTTTCATCTAAATTTACTCAAATATAGATCCTACAAAAAATACTCAACAAAATAAAAAAAAAACGAAGTTGATTTCAAATAAATTTATTAAAATTTGACACTTCCGACTAAAATTTTTTTCACAATCCTAAAAATTGGAGTTATTTTCATCTAAATTTACTCAAATATACATCCTAAAACAAAAATACTCGACAAAATAAAAAAAAATCGAAGTTGGTTTCAAATAAATTTATTAAAATTTGACGCTTCCAACTAAAATTTTTTTCACAATCCTAGAAATTGAAGTTATTTTCATCTAAATTTACTCAAATATACATCCTACACCGAAAATACTCGACAAAATCCAAAAAAATCGAAGTTGGTCTCAAATAAATTTATTAAAATTTGACACTTCCAACTAAAATTTTTTTCACAATCCTAGAAATTGAAGTTATTTTCATCTAAATTTACTCAAATATACATCCTACACCAAAAATACTCGACAAAATCCAAAAAAATCGAAGTTGGTTTCAAATAAATTTATTAAAATTTGACACTTCCAACTAAAATTTTTTTCACAATCCTAAAAATTGAAGTTATTTTCATCTAAATTTACTCAAATATAGATCCTACAAAAAATACTCAACAAAATCCAAAAAAAACGAAGTTGATTTCAAATAAATTTATTAAAATTTGACACTTCCAACTAAAATATTTTTCACAATCCAAAAAATGGTCGTTATTTTCATCTAAATTTACTCAAATATACATCCTACACCAAAAATACTCGACAAAATCCAAAAAAATCGAAGTTGGTTTCAAATAAATTTATTAAAATTTGACGCTTCCAACTAAAATTTTTTTCACAATCCTAGAAATTGAAGTTATTTTCATCTAAATTTACTCAAATATAGATCCTACAAAAAATACTCAACAAAATAAAAAAAAAACGAAGTTGATTTCAAATAAATTTATTAAAATTTGACACTTCCGACTAAAATTTATTTCACAATCCTAAAAATTGGAGTTATTTTCATCTAAATTTACTCAAATATACATCCTAAAACAAAAATACTCGACAAAATAAAAAAAAATCGAAGTTGGTTTCAAATAAATTTATTAAAATTAGACACTTGTAACTAAAATTTTTTTCATAATCCTAGAAATTGAAGTTATTTTCATCTAAATTTACTCAAATATAGATCCTACAAAAAATACTCAACAAAATCCAAAAAAAACGAAGTTGATTTCAAATAAATTTATTAAAATTTGACACTTCCGACTAAAATTTTTTTCACAATCCTAAAAATTGGAGTTATTTTCATCTAAATTTACTCAAATATACATCCTAAAACAAAAATACTCGACAAAATAAAAAAAAATCGAAGTTGGTTTCAAATAAATTTATTAAAATTTGACACTTCCAACTAAAATTTTTTTCACAATCCTAGAAATTGAAGTTATTTTCATCTAAATTTACTCAAATATAGATCCTACAAAAAAATACTCAACAAAATCCAAAAAAATCGAAGTTGGTCTCAAATAAATTTATTAAAATTTGACACTTCCAACTAAAATTTTTTTCACAATCCTAAAAATTGAAGTTATTTTCATCTAACTTTACTCAAATATACATCCTACAACAAAAATACTCGACAAAATCCAAAAAAATCGAAGTTGATTTCAAATAAATTAATTAAAATTTGACACTTCCAACTAAAATATTTTTCACAATCCAAAAAATGGTCGTTATTTTCATCTAAATTTACTCAAATATACATCCTACACCAAAAATACTCGATAAAACCCAAAAAAATCGAAGTTGGTTTCAAATAAATTTATTAAAATTTGACACTCCAACTAAAATTTTTTTCACAATCCTAAAAATTGCAGTTATTTTCATCTAAATTTACTCAAATATAGATCCTACAAAAAATACTCAACAAAATCCAAAAAAAACGAAGTTGATTTCAAATAAATTTATTAAAATTTGACACTTCCGACTAAAATTTTTTTCACAATCCTAGAAATTGAAGTTATTTTCATCTAAATTTACTCAAATATACATCCTACACCAAAAATACTCGACCAAATCCAAAAAAATCGAAGTTGGTTTCAAATAAATTTATTAAAATTAGACACTTGTAACTAAATTTTTTTTCAAAATCCTAGAAATTGAAGTTATTTTCATCTAAATTTACTCAAATATACATCCTACACCAAAAATACTGGACAAAATCCAAAAAAATCGAAGTTGGTTTCAAATTAATTTATTAAAATTTGACGCTTCAAACTAAAATTTTTTTCACAATCCTAGAAATTGAAGTTATTTTCACCTAAATTTACTCAAATATACATCCTACACCAAAAATACTCGACAAAATCCAAAAAATTCGAAGTTGGTTTCAATTAAATTTATTAAAATTTGACACTTCCAACTAAAATTTTTTTCACAATCCTAAAAATTGAAGTTATTTTCATCTAAATTTACTCAAATATAGATCCTACAACAAATATTCATCAAAATCCAAAAAAAACGAAGTTGATTTCAAATAAATTTATTAAAATTTGACACTTCCGACTAAAATTTTTTTCACAATCCTAGAAATTGAAGTTATTTTCATCTAAATTTACTCAAATATACATCCTACACCAAAAATACTCGACAAAATCCAAAAAAATCGAAGTTGGTTACAAATAAATTTATTAAAATTAGACACTTGTAACTAAAATTTTTTTCATAATCCTAGAAATTGAAGTTATTTTCATCTAAATTTACTCAAATATACATCCTACACCAAAAATACTCGACAAAATCCAAAAAAATCGAAGTTGGTTTCAAATTAATTTATTAAAATTGACGCTTCCAACTAAAATTTTTTTCACAATCCTAGAAATTGAAGTTATTTTCATCTAAATTTACTCAAATATACATCCTACACCAAAAATACTCGACAAAATCCAAAAAAATCGAAGTTGGTTTCAAATAAATTTATTAAAATTTGACACTTCCAACTAAAATTTTTTTCACAATCCTAGAAATTGAAGTTATTTTCATCTAAATTTACTCAAATATACATCCTACACCAAAAATACTCGACAAAATCCAAAAAAATCGAAGTTGGTTTCAAATAAATTTATTAAAATTAGACACTTGTAACTAAAATTTTTTTCAAAATCCTAGAAATTGAAGTTATTTTCATCTAAATTTACTCAAATATACTTCCTACACCAAAAATACTCGACAAAATCCAAAAAAATCGAAGTTGGTTTCAAATTAATTTATTAAATTTGACGCTTCCAGCTAAAATTTTTTTCACAATCCTAGAAATTGAAGTTATTTTCATCTAAATTTACTCAAATATACATCCTACACCAAAAATACTCGACAAAATCCAAAAAAATCGAAGTTGGTTTCAAATAAATTTATTAAAATTTGACACTCCAACTAAAATTTTTTTCACAATCCTAAAAATTGAAGTTATTTTCATCTAAATTTACTCAAATATAGATCCTACAAAAAATACTCAACAAAATAAAAAAAAAACGAAGTTGATTTCAAATAAATTTATTAAAATTTGACACTTCCGACTAAAATTTTTTTCACAATCCTAAAAATTGGAGTTATTTTCATCTAAATTTACTCAAATATACATCCTAAAACAAAAATACTCGACAAAATAAAAAAAAATCGAAGTTGGTTTCAAATAAATTTATTAAAATTTGACGCTTCCAACTAAAATTTTTTTCACAATCCTAGAAATTGAAGTTATTTTCATCTAAATTTACTCAAATATACATCCTACACCGAAAATACTCGACAAAATCCAAAAAAATCGAAGTTGGTCTCAAATAAATTTATTAAAATTTGACACTTCCAACTAAAATTTTTTTCAGAATCCTAGAAATTGAAGTTATTTTCATCTAAATTTACTCAAATATACATCCTACACCAAAAATACTCGACAAAATCCAAAAAAATCGAAGTTGGTTTCAAATAAATTTATTAAAATTTGACACTTCCAACTAAAATTTTTTTCACAATCCTAAAAATTGAAGTTATTTTCATCTAAATTTACTCAAATATAGATCCTACAAAAAATACTCAACAAAATCCAAAAAAAACGAAGTTGATTTCAAATAAATTTATTAAAATTTGACACTTCCGACTAAAATTTTTTTCACAATCCTAGAAATTGAAGTTATTTTCATCTAAATTTACCGAAATATACATCCTACACCAAAAATACTCGACAAAATCCAAAAAAATCGAAGTTGGTTTCAAATAAATTTATTAAAATTAGACACTTGTAACTAAAATTTTTTTCATAATCCTAGAAATTGAAGTTATTTTCATCTAAATTTACTCAAATATAGATCCTACAAAAAATACTCAACAAAATCCAAAAAAAACGAAGTTGATTTCAAATAAATTTATTAAAATTTGACACTTCCGACTAAAATTTTTTTCACAATCCTAAAAATTGGAGTTATTTTCATCTAAATTTACTCAAATATACATCCTAAAACAAAAATACTCGACAAAATAAAAAAAAATCGAAGTTGGTTTCAAATAAATTTATTAAAATTTGACACTTCCAACTAAAATTTTTTTCACAATCCTAGAAATTGAAGTTATTTTCATCTAAATTTACTCAAATATAGATCCTACAAAAAAATACTCAACAAAATCCAAAAAAATCGAAGTTGGTCTCAAATAAATTTATTAAAATTTGACACTTCCAACTAAAATTTTTTTCACAATCCTAAAAATTGAAGTTATTTTCATCTAACTTTACTCAAATATACATCCTACAACAAAAATACTCGACAAAATCCAAAAAAATCGAAGTTGATTTCAAATAAATTAATTAAAATTTGACACTTCCAACTAAAATATTTTTCACAATCCAAAAAATGGTCGTTATTTTCATCTAAATTTACTCAAATATACATCCTACACCAAAAATACTCGACAAAATCCAAAAAAATCGAAGTTGTTTTCAAATAAATTTATTAAAATTTGACACTTCCAACTAAAATTTTTTTCACAATCCTAGAAATTGAAGTTATTTTCATCTAAATTTACTCAAATATAGATCCTACTAAAAAATACTCAACAAAATAAAAAAAAATCGAAGTTGGTTTCAAATAAATTTATTAAAATTTGACACTTCCAACTAAAATTTTTTTCAAAATCCTAGAAATTGAAGTTATTTTCATCTAAATTTACTCAAATATACATCCTACACCAAAAATACTCGACAAAATCCAAAAAAATCGAAGTTGGTTTCAAATTAATTTATTAAATTTGACGCTTCCAACTAAAATTTTTTTCACGATCCTAGAAATTGAAGTTATTTTCATCTAAATTTACTCAAATATACATCCTAAAACAAAAATACTCGACAAAATAAAAAAAAATCGAAGTTGGTTTCAAATAAATTTATTAAAATTTGACACTTCCAACTAAAATTTTTTTCACAATCCTAAAAATTGAAGTTGTTTCATCTAAATTTACTCAAATATAGATCCTACAAAAAAATACTCAACAAAATCCAAAAAAATCGGAGTTGATTTCAAATAAATTTATTAAAATTTGACACTTGCAACTAAAATTTTTTTCACAATCCTAAAAATTGAAGTTATTTTCATCTAACTTTACTCAAATATACATCCTACAACAAAAATACTCGACAAAATCCAAAAAAATCGAAGTTGATTTCAAATAAATTAATTAAAATTTGACACTTCCAACTAAAATATTTTTCACAATCCAAAAAATGGTCGTTATTTTCATCTAAATTTACTCAAATATACATCCTACACCAAAAATACTCGACAAAATCCAAAAAAATCGAAGTTGGTTTCAAATAAATTTATTAAAATTTGACACTTCCAACTAAAATTTTTTTCACAATCCTAGAAATTGAAGTTATTTTCATCTAAATTTACTCAAATATAGATCCTACTAAAAAATACTCAACAAAATAAAAAAAAATCGAAGTTGGTTTCAAATAAATTTATTAAAATTTGACACTTCCAACTAAATTTTTTTTCAAAATCCTAGAAATTGAAGTTATTTTCATCTAAATTTACTCAAATATACATCCTACACCAAAAATGCTCGACAAAATCCAAAAAAATCGAAGTTGGTTTCAAATTAATTTATTAAATTTGACGCTTCCAACTAAATTTTTTTTCACAATCCTAGAAATTGAAGTTATTTTCATCTAAATTTACTCAAATATACATCCTACACCAAAAATACTCGACAAAATCCAAAAAAATCGAAGTTGGTTTCAAATAAATTTATTAAAATTTGACACTTCCGACTAAATTTTTTTTCACAATCCTAGAAATTGAAGTTATTTTCATCTAAATTTACTCAAATATACATCCTACACCAAAAATACTCGACAAAATCCAAAAAAATCGAAGTTGGTTTCAAATTAATTTATTAAAATTTGACGCTTCCAACTAAAATTTTTTTCACAATCCTAGAAATTGAAGTTATTTTCATCTAAATTTACTCAAATATACACCCTACACCAAAAATACTCGACAAAATCCAAAAAAATCGAAGTTGGTTTCAAATAAATTTATTAAAATTTGACACTTCCAACTAAAATTTTTTTCACAATCCTAGAAATTGAAGTTATTTTCATCTAAATTTACTCAAATATAGATCCTACTAAAAAATACTCAACAAAAAAAAAAAATCGAAGTTGGTTTCAAATAAATTTATTAAAATTTGACACTCCAACTAAAATTTTTTTCACAATCCTAAAAATTGAAGTTATTTTCATCTAAATTTACTCAAATATAGATCCTACAAAAAATACTCAACAAAATCCAAAAAAAACGAAGTTGATTTCAAATAAATTTATTAAAATTTGACACTTCCGACTAAAATTTTTTTCACAATCCTAAAAATTGGAGTTATTTTCATCTAAATTTACTCAAATATACATCCTAAAACAAAAATACTCGACAAAATAAAAAAAAATCGAAGTTGGTTTCAAATAAATTTATTAAAATTTGACACTTCCAACTAAAATTTTTTTCACAATCCTAGAAATTGAAGTTATTTTCATCTAAATTTACTCAAATATAGATCCTACAAAAAAATACTCAACAAAATCCAAAAAAATCGAAGTTGGTCTCAAATAAATTTATTAAAATTTGACACTTCCAACTAAAATTTTTTTCACAATCCTAAAAATTGAAGTTATTTTCATCTAACTTTACTCAAATATACATCCTACAACAAAAATACTCGACAAAATCCAAAAAAATCGAAGTTGATTTCAAATAAATTAATTAAAATTTGACACTTCCAACTAAAATATTTTTCACAATCCAAAAAATGGTCGTTATTTTCATCTAAATTTACTCAAATATACATCCTACACCAAAAATACTCGATAAAACCCAAAAAAATCGAAGTTGGTTTCAAATAAATTTATTAAAATTTGACACTCCAACTAAAATTTTTTTCACAATCCTAAAAATTGCAGTTATTTTCATCTAAATTTACTCAAATATAGATCCTACAAAAAATACTCAACAAAATCCAAAAAAAACGAAGTTGATTTCAAATAAATTTATTAAAATTTGACACTTCCGACTAAAATTTTTTTCACAATCCTAGAAATTGAAGTTATTTTCATCTAAATTTACTCAAATATACATCCTACACCAAAAATACTCGACCAAATCCAAAAAAATCGAAGTTGGTTTCAAATAAATTTATTAAAATTAGACACTTGTAACTAAATTTTTTTTCAAAATCCTAGAAATTGAAGTTATTTTCATCTAAATTTACTCAAATATACATCCTACACCAAAAATACTGGACAAAATCCAAAAAAATCGAAGTTGGTTTCAAATTAATTTATTAAAATTTGACGCTTCAAACTAAAATTTTTTTCACAATCCTAGAAATTGAAGTTATTTTCACCTAAATTTACTCAAATATACATCCTACACCAAAAATACTCGACAAAATCCAAAAAATTCGAAGTTGGTTTCAATTAAATTTATTAAAATTTGACACTTCCAACTAAAATTTTTTTCACAATCCTAAAAATTGAAGTTATTTTCATCTAAATTTACTCAAATATAGATCCTACAACAAATATTCATCAAAATCCAAAAAAAACGAAGTTGATTTCAAATAAATTTATTAAAATTTGACACTTCCGACTAAAATTTTTTTCACAATCCTAGAAATTGAAGTTATTTTCATCTAAATTTACTCAAATATACATCCTACACCAAAAATACTCGACAAAATCCAAAAAAATCGAAGTTGGTTACAAATAAATTTATTAAAATTAGACACTTGTAACTAAAATTTTTTTCATAATCCTAGAAATTGAAGTTATTTTCATCTAAATTTACTCAAATATACATCCTACACCAAAAATACTCGACAAAATCCAAAAAAATCGAAGTTGGTTTCAAATTAATTTATTAAAATTTGACGCTTCCAACTAAAATTTTTTTCACAATCCTAGAAATTGAAGTTATTTTCATCTAAATTTACTCAAATATACATCCTACACCAAAAATACTCGACAAAATCCAAAAAAATCGAAGTTGGTTTCAAATAAATTTATTAAAATTTGACACTTCCAACTAAAATTTTTTTCACAATCCTAGAAATTGAAGTTATTTTCATCTAAATTTACTCAAATATACATCCTACACCAAAAATACTCGACAAAATCCAAAAAAATCGAAGTTGGTTTCAAATAAATTTATTAAAATTAGACACTTGTAACTAAAATTTTTTTCAAAATCCTAGAAATTGAAGTTATTTTCATCTAAATTTACTCAAATATACTTCCTACACCAAAAATACTCGACAAAATCCAAAAAAATCGAAGTTGGTTTCAAATTAATTTATTAAATTTGACGCTTCCAGCTAAAATTTTTTTCACAATCCTAGAAATTGAAGTTATTTTCATCTAAATTTACTCAAATATACATCCTACACCAAAAATACTCGACAAAATCCAAAAAAATCGAAGTTGGTTTCAAATAAATTTATTAAAATTTGACACTCCAACTAAAATTTTTTTCACAATCCTAAAAATTGAAGTTATTTTCATCTAAATTTACTCAAATATAGATCCTACAAAAAATACTCAACAAAATAAAAAAAAAACGAAGTTGATTTCAAATAAATTTATTAAAATTTGACACTTCCGACTAAAATTTTTTTCACAATCCTAAAAATTGGAGTTATTTTCATCTAAATTTACTCAAATATACATCCTAAAACAAAAATACTCGACAAAATAAAAAAAAATCGAAGTTGGTTTCAAATAAATTTATTAAAATTTGACGCTTCCAACTAAAATTTTTTTCACAATCCTAGAAATTGAAGTTATTTTCATCTAAATTTACTCAAATATACATCCTACACCGAAAATACTCGACAAAATCCAAAAAAATCGAAGTTGGTCTCAAATAAATTTATTAAAATTTGACACTTCCAACTAAAATTTTTTTCAGAATCCTAGAAATTGAAGTTATTTTCATCTAAATTTACTCAAATATACATCCTACACCAAAAATACTCGACAAAATCCAAAAAAATCGAAGTTGGTTTCAAATAAATTTATTAAAATTTGACACTTCCAACTAAAATTTTTTTCACAATCCTAAAAATTGAAGTTATTTTCATCTAAATTTACTCAAATATAGATCCTACAAAAAATACTCAACAAAATCCAAAAAAAACGAAGTTGATTTCAAATAAATTTATTAAAATTTGACACTTCCGACTAAAATTTTTTTCACAATCCTAGAAATTGAAGTTATTTTCATCTAAATTTACCGAAATATACATCCTACACCAAAAATACTCGACAAAATCCAAAAAAATCGAAGTTGGTTTCAAATAAATTTATTAAAATTAGACACTTGTAACTAAAATTTTTTTCATAATCCTAGAAATTGAAGTTATTTTCATCTAAATTTACTCAAATATAGATCCTACAAAAAATACTCAACAAAATCCAAAAAAAACGAAGTTGATTTCAAATAAATTTATTAAAATTTGACACTTCCGACTAAAATTTTTTTCACAATCCTAAAAATTGGAGTTATTTTCATCTAAATTTACTCAAATATACATCCTAAAACAAAAATACTCGACAAAATAAAAAAAAATCGAAGTTGGTTTCAAATAAATTTATTAAAATTTGACACTTCCAACTAAAATTTTTTTCACAATCCTAGAAATTGAAGTTATTTTCATCTAAATTTACTCAAATATAGATCCTACAAAAAAATACTCAACAAAATCCAAAAAAATCGAAGTTGGTCTCAAATAAATTTATTAAAATTTGACACTTCCAACTAAAATTTTTTTCACAATCCTAAAAATTGAAGTTATTTTCATCTAACTTTACTCAAATATACATCCTACAACAAAAATACTCGACAAAATCCAAAAAAATCGAAGTTGATTTCAAATAAATTAATTAAAATTTGACACTTCCAACTAAAATATTTTTCACAATCCAAAAAATGGTCGTTATTTTCATCTAAATTTACTCAAATATACATCCTACACCAAAAATACTCGACAAAATCCAAAAAAATCGAAGTTGTTTTCAAATAAATTTATTAAAATTTGACACTTCCAACTAAAATTTTTTTCACAATCCTAGAAATTGAAGTTATTTTCATCTAAATTTACTCAAATATAGATCCTACTAAAAAATACTCAACAAAATAAAAAAAAATCGAAGTTGGTTTCAAATAAATTTATTAAAATTTGACACTTCCAACTAAAATTTTTTTCAAAATCCTAGAAATTGAAGTTATTTTCATCTAAATTTACTCAAATATACATCCTACACCAAAAATACTCGACAAAATCCAAAAAAATCGAAGTTGGTTTCAAATTAATTTATTAAATTTGACGCTTCCAACTAAAATTTTTTTCACGATCCTAGAAATTGAAGTTATTTTCATCTAAATTTACTCAAATATACATCCTAAAACAAAAATACTCGACAAAATCCAAAAAAATCGAAGTTGTTTTCAAATAAATTTATTAAAATTTGACACTTCCAACTAAAATTTTTTTCACAATCCTAGAAATTGAAGTTATTTTCATCTAAATTTACTCAAATATAGATCCTACTAAAAAATACTCAACAAAATAAAAAAAAATCGAAGTTGGTTTCAAATAAATTTATTAAAATTTGACACTTCCAACTAAAATTTTTTTCAAAATCCTAGAAATTGAAGTTATTTTCATCTAAATTTACTCAAATATACATCCTACACCAAAAATACTCGACAAAATCCAAAAAAATCGAAGTTGGTTTCAAATTAATTTATTAAATTTGACGCTTCCAACTAAAATTTTTTTCACGATCCTAGAAATTGAAGTTATTTTCATCTAAATTTACTCAAATATACATCCTAAAACAAAAATACTCGACAAAATAAAAAAAAATCGAAGTTGGTTTCAAATAAATTTATTAAAATTTGACACTTCCAACTAAAATTTTTTTCACAATCCTAAAAATTGAAGTTGTTTCATCTAAATTTACTCAAATATAGATCCTACAAAAAAATACTCAACAAAATCCAAAAAAATCGGAGTTGATTTCAAATAAATTTATTAAAATTTGACACTTGCAACTAAAATTTTTTTCACAATCCTAAAAATTGAAGTTATTTTCATCTAACTTTACTCAAATATACATCCTACAACAAAAATACTCGACAAAATCCAAAAAAATCGAAGTTGATTTCAAATAAATTAATTAAAATTTGACACTTCCAACTAAAATATTTTTCACAATCCAAAAAATGGTCGTTATTTTCATCTAAATTTACTCAAATATACATCCTACACCAAAAATACTCGACAAAATCCAAAAAAATCGAAGTTGGTTTCAAATAAATTTATTAAAATTTGACACTTCCAACTAAAATTTTTTTCACAATCCTAGAAATTGAAGTTATTTTCATCTAAATTTACTCAAATATAGATCCTACTAAAAAATACTCAACAAAATAAAAAAAAATCGAAGTTGGTTTCAAATAAATTTATTAAAATTTGACACTTCCAACTAAATTTTTTTTCAAAATCCTAGAAATTGAAGTTATTTTCATCTAAATTTACTCAAATATACATCCTACACCAAAAATACTCGACAAAATCCAAAAAAATCGAAGTTGGTTTCAAATTAATTTATTAAATTTGACGCTTCCAACTAAATTTTTTTTCACAATCCTAGAAATTGAAGTTATTTTCATCTAAATTTACTCAAATATACATCCTACACCAAAAATACTCGACAAAATCCAAAAAAATCGAAGTTGGTTTCAAATAAATTTATTAAAATTTGACACTTCCGACTAAATTTTTTTTCACAATCCTAGAAATTGAAGTTATTTTCATCTAAATTTACTCAAATATACATCCTACACCAAAAATACTCGACAAAATCCAAAAAAATCGAAGTTGGTTTCAAATTAATTTATTAAAATTTGACGCTTCCAACTAAAATTTTTTTCACAATCCTAGAAATTGAAGTTATTTTCATCTAAATTTACTCAAATATACACCCTACACCAAAAATACTCGACAAAATCCAAAAAAATCGAAGTTGGTTTCAAATAAATTTATTAAAATTTGACACTTCCAACTAAAATTTTTTTCACAATCCTAGAAATTGAAGTTATTTTCATCTAAATTTACTCAAATATAGATCCTACTAAAAAATACTCAACAAAAAAAAAAAAAATCGAAGTTGGTTTCAAATAAATTTATTAAAATTTGACACTCCAACTAAAATTTTTTTCACAATCCTAAAAATTGAAGTTATTTTCATCTAAATTTACTCAAATATAGATCCTACAAAAAATACTCAACAAAATCCAAAAAAAACGAAGTTGATTTCAAATAAATTTATTAAAATTTGACACTTCCGACTAAAATTTTTTTCACAATCCTAAAAATTGGAGTTATTTTCATCTAAATTTACTCAAATATACATCCTAAAACAAAAATACTCGACAAAATAAAAAAAAATCGAAGTTGGTTTCAAATAAATTTATTAAAATTTGACACTTCCAACTAAAATTTTTTTCACAATCCTAGAAATTGAAGTTATTTTCATCTAAATTTACTCAAATATAGATCCTACAAAAAAATACTCAACAAAATCCAAAAAAATCGAAGTTGGTCTCAAATAAATTTATTAAAATTTGACACTTCCAACTAAAATTTTTTTCACAATCCTAAAAATTGAAGTTATTTTCATCTAACTTTACTCAAATATACATCCTACAACAAAAATACTCGACAAAATCCAAAAAAATCGAAGTTGATTTCAAATAAATTAATTAAAATTTGACACTTCCAACTAAAATATTTTTCACAATCCAAAAAATGGTCGTTATTTTCATCTAAATTTACTCAAATATACATCCTACACCAAAAATACTCGACAAAATCAAAAAAAATCGAAGTTGGTTTCAAATAAATTTATTAAAATTTGACACTTCCAACTAAAATTTTTTTCACAATCCTAGAAATTGAAGTTATTTTCATCTAAATTTACTCAAATATAGATCCTACTAAAAAATACACAACAAAATAAAAAAAAATCGAAGTTAGTTTCAAATAAATTTATTAAAATTTGACACTTCCAACTAAAATTTTTTTCAAAATCCTAGAAATTGAAGTTATTTTCATCTAAATTTACTCAAATATACATCCTACACCAAAAATACTCGACAAAATCCAAAAAAATCGAAGTTGGTTTCAAATTAATTTATTAAATTTGACGCTTCCAACTAAAATTTTTTTCACGATCCTAGAAATTGAAGTTATTTTCATCTAAATTTACTCAAATATACATCCTTCACCAAAAATACTCGACAAAATCCAAAAAAATCGAAGTTGGTTTCAAATAAATTTATTAAAATTTGACACTTCCGACTAAATTTTTTTTCACAATCCTAGAAATTGAAGTTATTTTCATCTAAATTTACTCAAATATACATCCTACACCAAAAATACTCGACAAAATCCAAAAAAATCGAAGTTGGTTTCAAATTAATTTATTAAATTTTACGCTTCCAACTAAAATTTTTTTCACGATCCTAGAAATTGAAGTTATTTTCATCTAAATTTACTCAAATATACATCCTACACCAAAAATACTCGACAAAATCCAAAAAAATCGAAGTTGGTTTCAAATAAATTTATTAAAATTTGACACTTCCGACTAAATTTTTTTTCACAATCCTAGAAATTGAAGTTATTTTCATCTAAATTTACTCAAATATACATCCTACACCAAAAATACTCGACAAAATCCAAAAAAATCGAAGTTGGTTTCAAATTAATTTATTAAAATTTGACGCTTCCAACTAAAATTTTTTTCACAATCCTAAAAATTGAAGTTATTTTCATCTAAATTTACTCAAATATACATCCTAAAACAAAAATACTCGACAAAATAAAAAAAAATCGAAGTTGGTTTCAAATAAATTTATTAAAATTTGACACTTCCAACTAAAATTTTTTTCACAATCCTAGAAATTGAAGTTATTTTCATCTAAATTTACTCAAATATAGATCCTACAAAAAAATACTCAACAAAATAAAAATAAATCGAAGTTGGTTTCAAATAAATTTATTAAAATTTGACACTTCCAACTAAAATTTTTTTCAAAATCCTAGAAATTGAAGTTATTTTCATCTAAATTTACTCAAATATACATCCTACACCAAAAATTCTCGACAAAATCCAAAAAAATCGAAGTTGGTTTCAAATAAATTTATTAAAATTAGACACTTGTAACTAAAATTTTTTTCAAAATCCTAGAAATTGAAGTTATTTTCATCTAAATTTACTCAAATATACATCCTACACCAAAAATACTCGACAAAATCCAAAAAAATCGAAGTTGGTTTCAAATAAATTTATTAAAATTAGACACTTGTAACTAAAATTTTTTTCATAATCCTAGAAATTGAAGTTATTTTCATCTAAATTTACTCAAATATACATCCTACACCAAAAATACTCGACAAAATCCAAAAAAATCGAAGTTGGTTTCAAATTAATTTATTAAAATTTGACGCTTCCAACTAAAATTTTTTTTACAATCCTAGAAATTGAAGTTATTTTCATCTAAATTTACTCAAATATACATCCTACACCAAAAATACTCGACAAAATCCAAAAAAATCGAAGTTGGTTTCAAATAAATTTATTAAAATTTGACACTTCCAACTAAAATTTTTTTCACAATCCTAGAAATTGAAGTTATTTTCATCTAAATTTACTCAAATATAGATCCTACTAAAAAATACTCAACAAAATAAAAAAAAATCGAAGTTGGTTTCAAATAAATTTATTAAAATTTGACACTCCAACTAAAATTTTTTTCACAATCCTAAAAATTGAAGTTATTTTCATCTAAATTTACTCAAATATAGATCCTACAAGAAATACTCAACAAAATCAAAAAAAAACGAAGTTGATTTCAAATAAATTTATTAAAATTTGACACTTCCGACTAAAATTTTTTTCACAATCCTAAAAATTGGAGTTATTTTCATCTAAATTTACTCAAATATACATCCTAAAACAAAAATACTCGACAAAATAAAAAAAATTCGAAGTTGGTTTCAAATAAATTTATTAAAATTTGACACTTCCAACTAAAATTTTTTTCACAATCCTAGAAATTGAAGTTATTTTCATCTAAATTTACTCAAATATAGATCCTACAAAAAAATACTCAACAAAATCCAAAAAAATCGAAGTTGGTCTCAAATAAATTTATTAAAATTTGACACTTCCAACTAAAATTTTTTTCACAATCCTAAAAATTGAAGTTATTTTCATCTAACTTTACTCAAATATACATCCTACAACAAAAATACTCGACAAAATCCAAAAAAATCGAAGTTGATTTCAAATAAATTAATTAAAATTTGACACTTCCAACTAAAATATTTTTCACAATCCAAAAAATGGTCGCTATTTTCATCTAAATTTACTCAAATATACATCCTACACCAAAAATACTCGACAAAATCCAAAAAAATCGAAGTTGGTTTCAAATAAATTTATTAAAATTAGACACTTGTAACTAAAATTTTTTTCAAAACCCTAGAAATTGAAGTTATTTTCATCTAAATTTACTCAAATATACATCCTACACCAAAAATACTCGACAAAATCCAAAAAAATCGAAGTTGGTTTCAAATAAATTTATTAAAATTAGACACTTGTAACTAAATTTTTTTTCATAATCCTAGAAATTGAAGTTATTTTCATCTAAATTTACTCAAATATACATCCTACACCAAAAATACTCGACAAAATCCAAAAAAATCGAAGTTGGTTTCAAATTAATTTATTAAAATTTGACGCTTCCAACTAAAATTTTTTTCACAATCCTAGAAATTGAAGTTATTTTCATCTAAATTTACTCAAATATACATCCTACACCAAAAATACTCGACAAAATCCAAAAAAATCGAAGTTGGTTTCAAATAAATTTATTAAAATTTGACACTTCCAACTAAAATTTTTTTCACAATCCTAGAAATTGAAGTTATTTTCATCTAAATTTACTCAAATATACATCCTACACCAAAAATACTCGACAAAATCCAAAAAAATCGAAGTTGGTTTCAAATAAATTTATTAAAATTAGACACTTGTAACTAAAATTTTTTTCAAAATCCTAGAAATTGAAGTTATTTTCATCTAAATTTACTCAAATATACATCCTACACCAAAAATACTCGACAAAATCCAAAAAAATCGAAGTTGGTTTCAAATTAATTTATTAAATTTGACGCTTCCAACTAAAATTTTTTTCACAATCCTAGAAATTGAAGTTATTTTCATCTAAATTTACTCAAATATACATCCTACACCAAAAATACTCGACAAAATCCAAAAAAATCGAAGTTGGTTTCAAATAAATTTATTAAAATTGGACACTTCCGACTAAATTTTTTTTCACAATCCTAGAAATTGAAGTTATTTTCATCTAAATTTACTCAAATATACATGCTACACCAAATATTCAACAAAATCCAAAAAAAACGAAGTTGATTTCAAATAAATTTATTAAAATTAGACACTTGTAACTAAAATTTTTTTCAAAATCCTAGAAATTGAAGTTATTTTCATCTAAATTTACTCAAATATACATCCTACACCAAAAATACTCGACAAAATCCAAAAAAATCGAAGTTGGTTTCAAATTAATTTATTAAATTTGACGCTTCCAACTAAAATTTTTTTCACAATCCTAGAAATTGAAGTTATTTTCATCTAAATTTACTCAAATATACATCCTACACCAAAAATACTCGACAAAATCCAAAAAAATCGAAGTTGGTTTCAAATAAATTTATTAAAATTTGACACTTCCGACTAAATTTTTTTTCACAATCCTAGAAATTGAAGTTATTTTCATCTAAATTTACTCAAATATACATCCTACACCAAAAATACTCGATAAAACCCAAAAAAATCGAAGTTGGTTTCAAATAAATTTATTAAAATTTGACACTCCAACTAAAATTTTTTTCACAATCCTAAAAATTGAAGTTATTTTCATCTAAATTTACTCAAATATAGATCCTACAAAAAATACTCAACAAAATCCAAAAAAAACGAAGTTGATTTCAAATAAATTTATTAAAATTTGACACTTCCGACTAAAATTTTTTTCACAATCCTAGAAATTGAAGTTATTTTCATCTAAATTTACTCAAATATACATCCTACACCAAAAATACTCGACAAAATCCAAAAAAATCGAAGTTGGTTTCAAATAAATTTATTAAAATTAGACACTTGTAACTAAAATTTTTTTCAAAATCCTAGAAATTGAAGTTATTTTCATCTAAATTTACTCAAATATACATCCTACACCAAAAATACTCGACAAAATCCAAAAAAATCGAAGTTGGTTTCAAATTAATTTATTAAATTTGACGCTTCCAACTAAAATTTTTTTCACAATCCTAGAAATTGAAGTTATTTTCATCTAAATTTACTCAAATATACATCCTACACCAAAAATACTCGACAAAATCCAAAAAAATCGAAGTTGGTTTCAAATAAATTTATTAAAATTGGACACTTCCGACTAAATTTTTTTTCACAATCCTAGAAATTGAAGTTATTTTCATCTAAATTTACTCAAATATACATGCTACACCAAATATTCAACAAAATCCAAAAAAAACGAAGTTGATTTCAAATAAATTTATTAAAATTAGACACTTGTAACTAAAATTTTTTTCAAAATCCTAGAAATTGAAGTTATTTTCATCTAAATTTACTCAAATATACATCCTACACCAAAAATACTCGACAAAATCCAAAAAAATCGAAGTTGGTTTCAAATTAATTTATTAAATTTGACGCTTCCAACTAAAATTTTTTTCACAATCCTAGAAATTGAAGTTATTTTCATCTAAATTTACTCAAATATACATCCTACACCAAAAATACTCGACAAAATCCAAAAAAATCGAAGTTGGTTTCAAATAAATTTATTAAAATTTGACACTTCCATCTAAAATTTTTTTCACAATCCTAAATTTGAAGTTATTTTCATCTTAATTTACTCAAATATAGATCCTACAAAAAATACTGAACAAAATCCAAAAAAAACGAAGTTGATTTCAAATAAATTTATTAAAATTTGACACTTCCGACTAAAATTTTTTTCACAATCCTAGAAATTGAAGTTATTTTCATCTAAATTTACTCAAATATACATCCTACACCAAAAATTCTCGACAAAATCCAAAAAAATCGAAGTTGGTTTCAAATAAATTTATTAAAATTAGACACTTGTAACTAAAATTTTTTTCAAAACCCTAGAAATTGAAGTTATTTTCATCTAAATTTACTCAAATATACATCCTACTCCAAAAATACTCGACAAAATCCAAAAAAATCGAAGTTGGTTTCAAATTAATTTATTAAAATTTGACGCTTCCAACTAAAATTTTTTTCACAATCCTAGAAATTGAAGTTATTTTCATCTAAATTTATTCAAATATACATCCTACACCAAAAATACTCGACAAAATCCAAAAAAATCGAAGTTGGTTTCAATTAAATTTATTAAAATTTGACACTTCCAACTAAAATTTTTTTCACAATCCTAAAAATTGAAGTTATTTTCATCTAAATTTACTCAAATATAAATCCTACAAAAAATACTCAACAAAATCCAAAAAAAAACGAAGTTGATTTCAAATAAATTTATTAAAATTTGACACTTGTAACTAAATTTTTTTTCATAATCCTAGAAATTGAAGTTATTTTCATCTAAATTTACTCAAATATACATCCTACACCAAAAATACTCGACAAAATCCAAAAAAATCGAAGTTGGTTTCAAATTAATTTATTAAAATTTGACGCTTCCAACTAAAATTTTTTTCACAATCCTAGAAATTGAAGTTATTTTCATCTAAATTTACTCAAATATACATCCTACACCAAAAATACTCGACAAAATCCAAAAAAATCGAAGTTGGTTTCAAATAAATTTATTAAAATTTGACACTTCCAACTAAAATTTTTTTCAAAATCCTAGAAATTGAAGTTATTTTCATCTAAATTTACTCAAATATACATCCTACACCAAAAATACTCGACAAAATCCAAAAAAATCGAAGTTGGTTTCAAATTAATTTATTAAATTTGACGCTTCCAACTAAAATTTTTTTCACAATCCTAGAAATTGAAGTTATTTTCATCTAAATTTACTCAAATATACATCCTACACCAAAAATACTCGACAAAATCCAAAAAAATCGAAGTTGGTTTCAAATAAATTTATTAAAATTGGACACTTTCGACTAAATTTTTTTTCACAATCCTAGAAATTGAAGTTATTTTCATCTAAATTTACTCAAATATACATCCTACACCAAAAATACTCGATAAAACCCAAAAAATCGAAGTTGGTTTCAAATAAATTTATTAAAATTTGACACTCCAACTAAAATTTTTTTCACAATCCTAAAAATTGAAGTTATTTTCATCTAAATTTACTCAAATATAGATCCTACAAAAAATACTCAACAAAATCCAAAAAAAACGAAGTTGATTTCAAATAAATTTATTAAAATTTGACACTTCCGACTAAAATTTTTTTCACAATCCTAGAAATTGAAGTTATTTTCATCTAAATTTACTCAAATATACATCCTACACCAAAAATACTCGACAAAATCCAAAAAAATCGAAGTTGGTTTCAAATAAATTTATTAAAATTAGACACTTGTAACTAAAATTTTTTTCAAAATCCTAGAAATTGAAGTTATTTTCATCTAAATTTACTCAAATATACATCCTACACCAAAAATACTGGACAAAATCCAAAAAAATCGAAGTTGGTTTCAAATTAATTTATTAAAATTTGACGCTTCAAACTAAAATTTTTTTCACAATCCTAGAAATTGAAGTTATTTTCACCTAAATTTACTCAAATATACATCCTACACCAAAAATACTCGACAAAATCCAAAAAATTCGAAGTTTGTTTCAATTAAATTTATTAAAATTTGACACTTCCAACTAAAATTTTTTTCACAATCCTAAAAATTGAAGATATTTTCATCTAAATTTACTCAAATATAGATCCTACAACAAATATTCAACAAAATCCAAAAAAAACGAAGTTGATTTCACATAAATTTATTAAAATTAGACACTTGTAACTAAAATTTTTTTCAAAATCCTAGAAATTGAAGTTATTTTCATCTAAATTTACTCAAATATACATCCTACACCAAAAATACTCGACAAAATCCAAAAAAATCGAAGTTGGTTTCAAATTAATTTATTAAATTTGACGCTTCCAACTAAAATTTTTTTCACAATCCTAGAAATTGAAGTTATTTTCATCTAAATTTACTCAAATATACATCCTACACCAAAAATACTCGACAAAATCCAAAAAAATCGAAGTTGGTTTCAAATAAATTTATTAAAATTGGACACTTCCGACTAAATTTTTTTTCACAATCCTAGAAATTGAAGTTATTTTCATCTAAATTTACTCAAATATACATCCTACACCAAAAATACTCGACAAAATCCAAAAAAATCGAAGTTGGTTTCAAATAAATTTATTAAAATTAGACACTTGTAACTAAATTTTTTTTCAAAATCCTAGAAATTGAAGTTATTTTCATCTAAATTTACTCAAATATACATCCTACACCAAAAATACTGGACAAAATCCAAAAAAATCGAAGTTGGTTTCAAATAAATTTATTAAAATTAGACACTTGTAACTAAAATTTTTTTCATAATCCTAGAAATTGAAGTTATTTTCATCTAAATTTACTCAAATATACATCCTATACCAAAAATACTCGACAAAATCCAAAAAAATCGAAGTTGGTTTCAAATTAATTTATTAAAATTTGACGCTTCCAACTAAAATTTTTTTCACAATCCTAGAAATTGAAGTTATTTTCATCTAAATTTACTCAAATATACATCCTACACCAAAAATACTCGACAAAATCCAAAAAAATCGAAGTTGGTTTCAAATTAATTTATTAAATTTGACGCTTCCAACTAAAATTTTTTTCACAATCCTAGAAATTGAAGTTATTTTCATCTAAATTTACTCAAATATACATCCTACACCAAAAATACTCGACAAAATCCAAAAAAATCGAAGTTGGTTTCAAATAAATTTATTAAAATTTGACACTTCCGACTAAATTTTTTTTCACAATCCTAGAAATTGAAGTTATTTTCATCTAAATTTACTCAAATATACATCCTACACCAAAAATACTCGACAAAACCCAAAAAAATCGAAGTTGGTTTCAAATAAATTTATTAAAATTTGACACTCCAACTAAAATTTTTTTCACAATCCTAAAAATTGAAGTTATTTTCATCTAAATTTACTCAAATATAGATCCTACAAAAAATACTCAACAAAATAAAAAAAAAACGAAGTTGATTTCAAATAAATTTATTAAAATTTGACACTTCCGACTAAAATTTTTTTCACAATCCTAAAAATTGGAGTTATTTTCATCTAAATTTACTCAAATATACATCCTAAAACAAAAATACTCGACAAAATAAAAAAAAATCGAAGTTGGTTTCAAATAAATTTATTAAAATTTGACACTTCCAACTAAAATTTTTTTCACAATCCTAGAAATTGAAGTTATTTTCATCTAAATTTACTCAAATATAGATCCTACAAAAAAATACTCAACAAAATAAAAAAAAATCGAAGTTGGTTTCAAATAAATTTATTAAAATTTGACACTTCCAACTAAAATTTTTTTCAAAATCCTAGAAATTGAAGTTATTTTCATCTAAATTTACTCAAATATACATCCTACACCAAAAATTCTCGACAAAATCCAAAAAAATCGAAGTTGGTTTCAAATAAATTTATTAAAATTAGACACTTGTAACTAAAATTTTTTTCAAAATCCTAGAAATTGAAGTTATTTTCATCTAAATTTACTCAAATATACATCCTACACCAAAAATACTCGACAAAATCCAAAAAAATCGAAGTTGGTTTCAAATTAATTTATTAAAATTTGACGCTTCCAACTAAAATTTTTTTCACATTCCTAGAAATTGAAGTTATTTTCATCTAAATTTACTCAAATATACATCCTACACCAAAAATACTCGACAAAATCCAAAAAAATCGAAGTTGGTTTCAATTAAATTTATTAAAATTTGACACTTCCAACTAAATTTTTTTCACAATCCTAAAAATTGAAGTTATTTTCATCTAAATTTACTCAAATATAGATCCTACAAAAAATACTCAACAAAATCCAAAAAAAAACGAAGTTGATTTCAAATAAATTTATTAAAATTTGACACTTCCGACTAAAATTTTTTTCACAATCCTAGAAATTGAAGTTATTTTCATCTAAATTTACTCAAATATACATCCTACACCAAAAATACTCGACAAAATCCAAAAAAATCGAAGTTGGTTTCAAATAAATTTATTAAAATTTGACACTTCCAACTAAAATTTTTTTCACAATCCTAAAAATTGAAGTTGTTTCATCTAAATTTACTCAAATATAGATCCTACAAAAAAATACTCAACAAAATCCAAAAAAATCGGAGTTGATTTCAAATAAATTTATTAAAATTTGACACTTGCAACTAAAATTTTTTTCACAATCCTAAAAATTGAAGTTATTTTCATCTAACTTTACTCAAATATACATCCTACAACAAAAATACTCGACAAAATCCAAAAAAATCGAAGTTGATTTCAAATAAATTAATTAAAATTTGACACTTCCAACTAAAATATTTTTCACAATCCAAAAAATGGTCGTTATTTTCATCTAAATTTACTCAAATATACATCCTACACCAAAAATACTCGACAAAATCCAAAAAAATCGAAGTTGGTTTCAAATAAATTTATTAAAATTTGACGCTTCCAACTAAAATTTTTTTCACAATCCTAGAAATTGAAGTTATTTTCATCTAAATTTACTCAAATATACATCCTACACCGAAAATACTCGACAAAATCCAAAAAAATCGAAGTTGGTCTCAAATAAATTTATTAAAATTTGACACTTCCAACAAAAATTTTTTTCACAATCCTAGAAATTGAAGTTATTTTCATCTAAATTTACTCAAATATACATCCTACACCAAAAATACTCGACAAAATCCAAAAAAATCGAAGTTGGTTTCAAATAAATTTATTAAAATTTGACACTTCCATCTAAAATTTTTTTCACAATCCTAAAAATTGAAGTTATTTTCATCTAAATTTACTCAAATATAGATCCTACAAAAAATACTGAACAAAATAAAAAAAAAACGAAGTTGATTTCAAATAAATTTATTAAAATTTGACACTTCCGACTAAAATTTTTTTCACAATCCTAGAAATTGAAGTTATTTTCATCTAAATTTACTCAAATATACATCCTACACCAAAAATTCTCGACAAAATCCAAAAAAATCGAAGTTGGTTTCAAATAAATTTATTAAAATTAGACACTTGTAACTAAAATTTTTTTCAAAACCCTAGAAATTGAAGTTATTTTCATCTAAATTTACTCAAATATACATCCTACACCAAAAATACTCGACAAAATCCAAAAAAATCGAAGTTGGTTTCAAATTAATTTATTAAAATTTGACGCTTCCAACTAAAATTTTTTTCACAATCCTAGAAATTGAAGTTATTTTCATCTAAATTTATTCAAATATACATCCTACACCAAAAATACTCGACAAAATCCAAAAAAATCGAAGTTGGTTTCAATTAAATTTATTAAAATTTGACACTTCCAACTAAAATTTTTTTCACAATCCTAAAAATTGAAGTTATTTTCATCTAAATTTACTCAAATATAGATCCTACAAAAAATACTCAACAAAATAAAAAAAAAACGAAGTTGATTTCAAATAAATTTATTAAAATTTGACACTTCCGACTAAAATTTTTTTCACAATCCTAGAAATTGAAGTTATTTTCATCTAAATTTACTCAAATATACATCCTACACCAAAAATACTCGACAAAATCCAAAAAAATCGAAGTTGGTTTCAAATAAATTTATTAAAATTAGACACTTGTAACTAAAATTTTTTTCAAAATCCTAGAAATTGAAGTTATTTTCATCTAAATTTACTCAAATATACATCCTACACCAAAAATACTCGACAAAATCCAAAAAAATCGAAGTTGGTTTCAAATTAATTTATTAAAATTTGACGCTTCCAACTAAAATTTTTTTCACAATCCTAGAAATTGAAGTTATTTTCATCTAAATTTACTCAAATATACATCCTACACCAAAAATACTCGACAAAATCCAAAAAAATCGAAGTTGGTTTCAATTAAATTTATTAAAATTTGACACTTCCAACTAAAATTTTTTTCACAATCCTAAAAATTGAAGTTATTTTCATCTAAATTTACTCAAATATAGATCCTACAAAAAATACTCAACAAAATCCAAAAAAAACCAAGTTGATTTCAAATAAATTTATTAAAATTTGACACTTCCGACTAAAATTTTTTTCACAATACTAGAAATTGAAGTTATTTTCATCTAAATTTACTCAAATATACATCCTACACCAAAAATTCTCGACAAAATCCAAAAAAATCGAAGTTGGTTTCAAATAAATTTATTAAAATTAGACACTTGTAACTAAAATTTTTTTCAAAATCCTAGAAATTGAAGTTATTTTCATCTAAATTTACTCAAATATACATCCTACACCAAAAATACTCGACAAAATCCAAAAAAATCGAAGTTGGTTTCAAATTAATTTATTAAAATTTGACGCTTCCAACTAAAATTTTTTTCACAATCCTAGAAATTGAAGTTATTTTCATTTAAATTTACTCAAATATACATCCTACACCAAAAATACTCGACAAAATCCAAAAAAATCGAAGTTGGTTTCAATTAAATTTATTAAAATTTGTCACTTCCAACTAAAATTTTTTTCACAATCCTAAAAATTGAAGTTATTTTCATCTAAATTTACTCAAATATAGATCCTACAAAAAATACTCAACAAAATCCAAAAAAAACGAAGTTGATTTCAAATAAATTTATTAAAATTTGACACTTCCGACTAAAATTTTTTTCACAATCCTAGAAATTGAAGTTATTTTCATCTAAATTTACTCAAATATACATCCTACACCAAAAATACTCGACAAAACCCAAAAAAATCGAAGTTGGTTTCAAATAAATTTATTAAAATTTGACACTCCAACTAAAATTTTTTTCACAATCCTAAAAATTGAAGTTATTTTCATCTAAATTTACTCAAATATACATCCTACACCGAAAATACTCGACAAAATCCAAAAAAATCGAAGTTGGTCTCAAATAAATTTATTAAAATTTGACACTTCCAACTAAATTTTTTTTCACAATCCTAGAAATTGAAGTTATTTTCATCTAAATTTACTCAAATATACATCCTACACCAAAAATACTCGACAAAATCCAAAAAAATCGAAGTTGGTTTCAAATAAATTTATTAAAATTTGACACTTCCAACTAAAATTTTTTTCACAATCCTAAAAATTGAAGTTATTTTCATCTAAATTTACTCAAATATAGATCCTACAAAAAATACTCAACAAAATCCAAAAAAAACGAAGTTGATTTCAAATAAATTTATTAAAATTTGACACTTCCGACTAAAATTTTTTTCACAATACTAGAAATTGAAGTTATTTTCATCTAAATTTACTCAAATATACATCCTACACCAAAAATTCTCGACAAAATCCAAAAAAATCGAAGTTGGTTTCAAATAAATTTATTAAAATTAGACACTTGTAACTAAAATTTTTTTCAAAATCCTAGAAATTGAAGTTATTTTCATCTAAATTTACTCAAATATACATCCTACACCAAAAATACTCGACAAAATCCAAAAAAATCGAAGTTGGTTTCAAATTAATTTATTAAAATTTGACACTTCCAACTAAAATTTTTTTCACAATCCTAAAAATTGAAGTTATTTTCATCTAAATTTACTCAAATATAGATCCTACAAAAAATACTCAACAAAATCCAAAAAAAACGAAGTTGATTTCAAATAAATTTATTAAAATTTGACACTTCCGACTAAAATTTTTTTCACAATCCTAAAAATTGGAGTTATTTTCATCTAAATTTACTCAAATATACATCCTAAAACAAAAATACTCGACAAAATAAAAAAAAATCGAAGTTGGTTTCAAATAAATTTATTAAAATTTGACACTTCCAACTAAAATTTTTTTCACAATCCTAGAAATTGAAGTTATTTTCATCTAAATTTACTCAAATATAGATCCTACAAAAAAATTCTCAACAAAATCCAAAAAAATCGAAGTTGGTCTCAAATAAATTTATTAAAATTTGACACTTCCAACTAAAATTTTTTTCACAATCCTAAAAATTGAAGTTATTTTCATCTAAATTTACTCAAATATACATCCTACACCAAAAATACTCGACAAAATCCAAAAAAATCGAAGTTGGTTTCAAATTAATTTATTAAAATTTGACGCTTCCAACTAAAATTTTTTTCACAATCCTAGAAATTGAAGTTATTTTCATCTAAATTTACTCAAATATACATCCTACACCAAAAATACTCGACAAAATCCAAAAAAATCGAAGTTGGTTTCAATTAAATTTATTAAAATTTGACACTTCCAACTAAAATTTTTTTCACAATCCTAAAAATTGAAGTTATTTTCATCTAAATTTACTCAAATATAGATCCTACAAAAAATACTCAACAAAATCCAAAAAAAACGAAGTTGATTTCAAATAAATTTATTAAAATTTGACACTTCCGACTAAAATTTTTTTCACAATACTAGAAATTGAAGTTATTTTCATCTAAATTTACTCAAATATACATCCTACACCAAAAATTCTCGACAAAATCCAAAAAAATCGAAGTTGGTTTCAAATAAATTTATTAAAATTAGACACTTGTAACTAAAATTTTTTTCAAAATCCTAGAAATTGAAGTTATTTTCATCTAAATTTACTCAAATATACATCCTACACCAAAAATGCTCGACAAAATCCAAAAAAATCGAAGTTGGTTTCAAATTAATTTATTAAAATTTGACGCTTCCAACTAAAATTTTTTTCACAATCCTAGAAATTGAAGTTATTTTCATTTAAATTTACTCAAATATACATCCTACACCAAAAATACTCGACAAAATCCAAAAAAATCGAAGTTGGTTTCAATTAAATTTATTAAAATTTGACACTTCCAACTAAAATTTTTTTCACAATCCTAAAAATTGAAGTTATTTTCATCTAAATTTACTCAAATATAGATCCTACAAAAAATACTCAACAAAATCCAAAAAAAACGAAGTTGATTTCAAATAAATTTATTAAAATTTGACACTTCCGACTAAAATTTTTTTCACAATCCTAGAAATTGAAGTTATTTTCATCTAAATTTACTCAAATATACATCCTACACCAAAAATACTCGACAAAATCCAAAAAAATCGAAGTTGGTTTCAAATAAATTTATTAAAATTAGACACTTGTAACTAAATTTTTTTTCATAATCCTAGAAATTGAAGTTATTTTCATCTAAATTTACTCAAATATACATCCTACACCAAAAATACTCGACAAAATCCAAAAAAATCGAAGTTGGTTTCAAATTAATTTATTAAAATTTGACGCTTCCAACTAAAATTTTTTTCACAATCCTAGAAATTGAAGTTATTTTCATCTAAATTTACTCAAATATACATCCTACACCAAAAATACTCGACAAAATCCAAAAAAATCGAAGTTGGTTTCAATTAAATTTATTAAAATTTGACACTTCCAACTAAAATTTTTTTCACAATCCTAAAAATTGAAGTTATTTTCATCTAAATTTACTCAAATATACATCCTACACCAAAAATACTCGACAAAATCCAAAAAAATCGAAGTTGGTTTCAAATTTAATTTATTAAATTTTGACGCTTCCAACTAAAATTTTTTTCACAATCCTAGAAATTGAAGTTATTTTCATCTAAATTTACTCAAATATACATCCTACACCAAAAATACTCGACAAAATCCAAAAAAATCGAAGTTGGTTTCAATTAAATTTATTAAAATTTGACACTTCCAACTAAAATTTTTTTCACAATCCTAAAAATTGAAGTTATTTTCATCTAAATTTACTCAAATATAGATCCTACAAAAAATACTCAACAAAATCCAAAAAAAACGAAGTTGATTTCAAATAAATTTATTAAAATTTGACACTTCCGACTAAAATTTTTTTCACAATCCTAGAAATTGAAGTTATTTTCATCTAAATTTGCTCAAATATACATCCTACACCAAAAATACTCGACAAAATCCAAAAAAATCGAAGTTGGTTTCAAATAAATTTATTAAAATTAGACACTTGTAACTAAAATTTTTTTCAAAATCTTAGAAATTGAAGTTATTTCCATCTAAATTTACTCAAATATACATCCTACACCAAAAATACTCGACAAAATCCAAAAAAATCGAAGTTGGTTTCAAATTAATTTATTAAAATTTGACGCTTCCAACCAAAATTTTTTTCACAATCCTAGAAATTGAAGTTATTTTCATCTAAATTTACTCAAATATACATCCTACACCAAAAATACTCGACAAAATCCAAAAAAATCGAAGTTGGTTTCAAATAAATTTATTAAAATTTGACACTTCCAACTAAAATTTTTTTCACAATCCTAGAAATTGAAGTTATTTTCATCTAAATTTACTCAACTATACATCCTACACCAAAAATACTCGACAAAATCCAAAAAAATCGAAGTTGGTTTCAAATAAATTTATTAAAATTAGACACTTGTAACTAAATTTTTTTTCAAAATCCTAGAAATTGAAGTTATTTTCATCTAAATTTACTCAAATATACATCCTACACCAAATATACTCGACAAAATCCAAAAAAATCGAAGTTGGTTTCAAATTAATTTATTAAATTTGACGCTTCCAACTAAAATTTTTTTCACAATCCTAGAAATTGAAGTTATTTTCATCTAAATTTACTCAAATATACATCCTACACCAAAAATACTCGACAAAATCCAAAAAAATCGAAGTTGGTTTCAAATAAATTTATTAAAATTTCACACTTCCGACTAAAATTTTTTTCACAATCCTAGAACTTGAAGTTATTTTCATCTAAATTTACTCAAATATACATCCTACACCAAAAATACTCGACAAAATCCAAAAAAATCGAAGTTGGTTTCAAATAAATTTATTAAAATTTGACACTCCAACTAAAATTTTTTTCACAATCCTAAAAATTGAAGTTATTTTCATCTAAATTTACTCAAATATAGATCCTATAAAAAATACTCAACAAAATAAAAAAAAACGAAGTTGATTTCAAATAAATTTATTAAAATTTGACACTTCCGACTAAAATTTTTTTCACAATCCTAAAAATTGGAGTTATTTTCATCTAAATTTACTCAAATATACATCCTAAAACAAAAATACTCGACAAAATAAAAAAAATCGAAGTTGGTTTCAAATAAATTTATTAAAATTTGACACTTCCAACTAAAATTTTTTTCACAATCCTAGAAATTGAAGTTATTTTCATCTAAATTTACTCAAATATACATCCTACACCAAAAATACTCGACAAAATCCAAAAAAATCGAAGTTGGTTTCAAATAAATTTATTAAAATTAGACACTTGTAACTAAATTTTTTTTCATAATCCTAGAAATTGAAGTTATTTTCATCTAAATTTACTCAAATATACATCCTACACCAAAAATACTCGACAAAATCCAAAAAAATCGAAGTTGGTTTCAAATTAATTTATTAAAATTTGACGCTTCCAACTAAAATTTTTTTCACAATCCTAGAAATTGAAGTTATTTTCATCTAAATTTACTCAAATATACATCCTACACCAAAAATACTCGACAAAATCCAAAAAAATCGAAGTTGGTTTCAAATAAATTTATTAAAATTTGACACTTCCAACTAAAATTTTTTTCACAATCCTAGAAATTGAAGTTATTTTCATCTAAATTTACTCAAATATACATCCTACACCAAAAATACTCGACAAAATCCAAAAAAATCGAAGTTGGTTTCAAATAAATTTATTAAAATTAGACACTTGTAACTAAAATTTTTTTCAAAATCCTAGAAATTGAAGTTATTTTCATCTAAATTTACTCAAATATACATCCTACACCAAAAATACTCGACAAAATCCAAAAAAATCGAAGTTGGTTTCAAATTAATTTATTAAATTTGACGCTTCCAACTAAAATTTTTTTCACAATCCTAGAAATTGAAGTTATTTTCATCTAAATTTACTCAAATATACATCCTACACCAAAAATACTCGACAAAATCCAAAAAAATCGAAGTTGGTTTCAAATAAATTTATTAAAATTGGACACTTCCGACTAAATTTTTTTTCACAATCCTAGAAATTGAAGTTATTTTCATCTAAATTTACTCAAATATAGATCCTACAAAAAATACTCAACAAAATAAAAAAAAAACGAAGTTGATTTCAAATAAATTTATTAAAATTTGACACTTCCGACTAAAATTTTTTTCACAATCCTAAAAATTGGAGTTATTTTCATCTAAATTTACTCAAATATACATCCTACACCAAAAATACTCGACAAAATCCAAAAAAATCGAAGTTGGTTTCAATTAAATTTATTAAAATTTGACACTTCCAACTAAAATTTTTTTCACAATCCTAAAAATTGAAGTTGTTTCATCTAAATTTACTCAAATATAGATCCTACAAAAAAATACTCAACAAAATCCAAAAAAATCGGAGTTGATTTCAAATAAATTTATTAAAATTTGACACTTGCAACTAAAATTTTTTTCACAATCCTAAAAATTGAAGTTATTTTCATCTAACTTTACTCAAATATACATCCTACAACAAAAATACTCGACAAAATCCAAAAAAATCGAAGTTGATTTCAAATAAATTAATTAAAATTTGACACTTCCAACTAAAATATTTTTCACAATCCAAAAAATGGTCGTTATTTTCATCTAAATTTACTCAAATATACATCCTACACCAAAAATACTCGACAAAATCCAAAAAAATCGAAGTTGGTTTCAAATAAATTTATTAAAATTTGACACTTCCAACTAAAATTTTTTTCACAATCCTAGAAATTGAAGTTATTTTCATCTAAATTTACTCAAATATAGATCCTACTAAAAAATACTCAACAAAATAAAAAAAAATCGAAGTTGGTTTCAAATAAATTTATTAAAATTTGACACTTCCGACTAAATTTTTTTTCACAATCCTAGAAATTGAAGTTATTTTCATCTAAATTTACTCAAATATACATCCTACACCAAAAATACTCGACAAAATCCAAAAAAATCGAAGTTGGTTTCAAATTAATTTATTAAAATTTGACGCTTCCAACTAAAATTTTTTTCACAATCCTAGAAATTGAAGTTATTTTCATCTAAATTTACTCAAATATACACCCTACACCAAAAATACTCGACAAAATCCAAAAAAATCGAAGTTGGTTTCAAATAAATTTATTAAAATTTGACACTTCCAACTAAAATTTTTTTCACAATCCTAGAAATTGAAGTTATTTTCATCTAAATTTACTCAAATATAGATCCTACTAAAAAATACTCAACAAAATAAAAAAAAATCGAAGTTGGTTTCAAATAAATTTATTAAAATTTGACACTCCAACTAAAATTTTTTTCACAATCCTAAAAATTGAAGTTATTTTCATCTAAATTTACTCAAATATAGATCCTACAAAAAATACTCAACAAAATCCAAAAAAAACGAAGTTGATTTCAAATAAATTTATTAAAATTTGACACTTCCGACTAAAATTTTTTTCACAATCCTAAAAATTGGAGTTATTTTCATCTAAATTTACTCAAATATACATCCTAAAACAAAAATACTCGACAAAATAAAAAAAATCGAAGTTGGTTTCAAATAAATTTATTAAAATTTGACACTTCCAACTAAAATTTTTTTCACAATCCTAGAAATTGAAGTTATTTTCATCTAAATTTACTCAAATATAGATCCTACAAAAAAATACTCAACAAAATCCAAAAAAATCGAAGTTGGTCTCAAATAAATTTATTAAAATTTGACACTTCCAACTAAAATTTTTTTCACAATCCTAAAAATTTAAGTTATTTTCATCTAACTTTACTCAAATATACATCCTACAACAAAAATACTCGACAAAATCCAAAAAAATCGAAGTTGATTTCAAATAAATTAATTAAAATTTGACACTTCCAACTAAAATATTTTTCACAATCCAAAAAATGGTCGTTATTTTCATCTAAATTTACTCAAATATACATCCTACACCAAAAATACTCGACAAAATCCAAAAAAATCGAAGTTGGTTTCAAATAAATTTATTAAAATTTGACACTTCCAACTAAAATTTTTTTCACAATCCTAGAAATTGAAGTTATTTTCATCTAAATTTACTCAAATATAGATCCTACTAAAAAATACTCAACAAAATAAAAAAAAATCGAAGTTGGTTTCAAATAAATTTATTAAAATTTGACACTTCCAACTAAAATTTTTTTCAAAATCCTAGAAATTGAAGTTATTTTCATCTAAATTTACTCAAATATACATCCTACACCAAAAATTCTCGACAAAATCCAAAAAAATCGAAGTTGGTTTCAAATTAATTTATTAAATTTGACGCTTCCAACTAAAATTTTTTTCACGATCCTAGAAATTGAAGTTATTTTCATCTAAATTTACTCAAATATACATCCTACACCAAAAATACTCGACAAAATCCAAAAAAATCGAAGTTGGTTTCAAATTAATTTATTAAAATTTGACGCTTCCAACTAAAATTTTTTTCACAATCCTAGAAATTGAAGTTATATTCATCTAAATTTACTCAAATATACATCCTACACCAAAAATACTCGACAAAATCCAAAAAAATCGAAGTTGGTTTCAAATAAATTTATTAAAATTTGACACTTCCAACTAAAATTTTTTTCACAATCCTAGAAATTGAAGTTATTTTCATCTAAATTTACTCAAATATAGATCCTACTAAAAAATACTCAACAAAATAAAAAAAAATCGAAGTTGGTTTCAAATAAATTTATTAAAATTTGACACTCCAACTAAAATTTTTTTCACAATCCTAAAAATTGAAGTTATTTTCATCTAAATTTACTCAAATATAGATCCTACAAAAAATACTCAACAAAATCCAAAAAAAACGAAGTTGATTTCAAATAAATTTATTAAAATTTGACACTTCCGACTAAAATTTTTTTCACAATCCTAAAAATTGGAGTTATTTTCATCTAAATTTACTCAAATATACATCCTAAAACAAAAATACTCGACAAAATAAAAAAAAATCGAAGTTGGATTCAAATAAATTTATTAAAATTTGACACTTCCAACTAAAATTTTTTTCACAATCCTAGAAATTGAAGTTATTTTCATCTAAATTTACTCAAATATAGATCCTACAAAAAAATACTCAACAAAATCCAAAAAAATCGAAGTTGGTCTCAAATAAATTTATTAAAATTTGACACTTCCAACTAAAATTTTTTTCACAATCCTAAAAATTGAAGTTATTTTCATCTAACTTTACTCAAATATACATCCTACAACAAAAATACTCGACAAAATCCAAAAAAATCGAAGTTGATTTCAAATAAATTAATTAAAATTTGACACTTCCAACTAAAATATTTTTCACAATCCAAAAAATGGTCGTTATTTTCATCTAAATTTACTCAAATATACATCCTACACCAAAAATACTCGACAAAATCCAAAAAAATCGAAGTTGGTTTCAAATAAATTTATTAAAATTTGACACTTCCAACTAAAATTTTTTTCACAATCCTAAAAATTGAAGTTATTTTCATCTAAATTTACTCAAATATAGATCCTACAAAAAATACTCAACAAAATCAAAAAAAAACGAAGTTGATTTCAAATAAATTTATTAAAATTTGACACTTCCGACTAAAATTTTTTTCACAATCCTAAAAATTGGAGTTATTTTCATCTAAATTTACTCAAATATACATCCTAAAACCAAAATACTCGACAAAATAAAAAAAAATCGAAGTTGGTTTCAAATAAATTTATTAAAATTTGACACTTCCAACTAAAATTTTTTTCACAATCCTAGAAATTGAAGTTATTTTCATCTAAATTTACTCAAATATAGATCCTACAAAAAAATACTCAACAAAATAAAAAAAAATCGAAGTTGGTTTCAAATAAATTTATTAAAATTTGACACTTCCAACTAAAATTTTTTTCAAAATCCTAGAAATTGAAGTTATTTTCATCTAAATTTACTCAAATATACATCCTACACCAAAAATTCTCGACAAAATCCAAAAAAATCGAAGTTGGTTTCAAATAAATTTATTAAAATTAGACACTTGTAACTAAAATTTTTTTCAAAATCCTAGAAATTGAAGTTATTTTCATCTAAATTTACTCAAATATACATCCTACACCAAAAATACTCGACAAAATCCAAAAAAATCGAAGTTGGTTTCAAATTAATTTATTAAAATTTGACGCTTCCAACTAAAATTTTTTTCACATTCCTAGAAATTGAAGTTATTTTCATCTAAATTTACTCAAATATACATCCTACACCAAAAATACTCGACAAAATCCAAAAAAATCGAAGTTGGTTTCAATTAAATTTATTAATTTGACACTTCCAACTAAAATTTTTTTCACAATCCTAAAAATTGAAGTTATTTTCATCTAAATTTACTCAAATATAGATCCTACAAAAAATACTCAACAAAATCCAAAAAAAAACGAAGTTGATTTCAAATAAATTTATTAAAATTTGACACTTCCGACTAAAATTTTTTTCACAATCCTAGAAATTGAAGTTATTTTCATCTAAATTTACTCAAATATACATCCTACACCAAAAATACTCGACAAAATCCAAAAAAATCGAAGTTGGTTTCAAATAAATTTATTAAAATTTGACACTTCCAACTAAAATTTTTTTCACAATCCTAAAAATTGAAGTTGTTTCATCTAAATTTACTCAAATATAGATCCTACAAAAAAATACTCAACAAAATCCAAAAAAATCGGAGTTGATTTCAAATAAATTTATTAAAATTTGACACTTGCAACTAAAATTTTTTTCACAATCCTAAAAATTGAAGTTATTTTCATCTAACTTTACTCAAATATACATCCTACAACAAAAATACTCGACAAAATCCAAAAAAATCGAAGTTGATTTCAAATAAATTAATTAAAATTTGACACTTCCAACTAAAATATTTTTCACAATCCAAAAAATGGTCGTTATTTTCATCTAAATTTACTCAAATATACATCCTACACCAAAAATACTCGACAAAATCCAAAAAAATCGAAGTTGGTTTCAAATTAATTTATTAAAATTTGACGCTTCCAACTAAAATTTTTTTCACAATCCTAGAAATTGAAGTTATTTTCATCTAAATTTACTCAAATATACATCCTACACCAAAAATACTCGACAAAATCCAAAAAAATCGAAGTTGGTTTCAAATAAATTTATTAAAATTTGACACTTCCAACTAAAATTTTTTTCACAATCCTAGAAATTGAAGTTATTTTCATCTAAATTTACTCAAATATACATCCTACAACAAAAATACTCGACAAAATCCAAAAAAATCGAAGTTGATTTCAAATAAATTAATTAAAATTTGACACTTCCAACTAAAATATTTTTCACAATCCAAAAAATGGTCGTTATTTTCATCTAAATTTACTCAAATATACATCCTACACCAAAAATACTCGACAAAATCCAAAAAAATCGAAGTTGGTTTCAAATAAATTTATTAAAATTTGACACTTCCAACTAAAATTTTTTTCACAATCCTAGAAATTGAAGTTATTTTCATCTAAATTTACTCAAATATAGATCCTACTAAAAAATACTCAACAAAATAAAAAAAAATCGAAGTTGGTTTCAAATAAATTTATTAAAATTTGACACTTCCGACTAAATTTTTTTTCACAATCCTAGAAATTGAAGTTATTTTCATCTAAATTTACTCAAATATACATCCTACACCAAAAATACTCGACAAAATCCAAAAAAATCGAAGTTGGTTTCAAATTAATTTATTAAATTTGACGCTTCCAACTAAAATTTTTTTCACGATCCTAGAAATTGAAGTTATTTTCATCTAAATTTACTCAAATATACATCCTACACCAAAAATACTCGACAAAATCCAAAAAAATCGAAGTTGGTTTCAAATTAATTTATTAAAATTTGACGCTTCCAACTAAAATTTTTTTCACAATCCTAGAAATTGAAGTTATTTTCATCTAAATTTACTCAAATATACATCCTACACCAAAAATACTCGACAAAATCCAAAAAAATCGAAGTTGGTTTCAAATAAATTTATTAAAATTTGACACTTCCAACTAAAATTTTTTTCACAATCCTAGAAATTGAAGTTATTTTCATCTAAATTTACTCAAATATAGATCCTACTAAAAAATACTCAACAAAATAAAAAAAAATCGAAGTTGGTTTCAAATAAATTTATTAAAATTTGACACTCCAACTAAAATTTTTTTCACAATCCTAAAAATTGAAGTTATTTTCATCTAAATTTACTCAAATATAGATCCTACAAAAAATACTCAACAAAATCCAAAAAAAACGAAGTTGATTTCAAATAAATTTATTAAAATTTGACACTTCCGACTAAAATTTTTTTCACAATCCTAAAAATTGGAGTTATTTTCATCTAAATTTACTCAAATATACATCCTAAAACAAAAATACTCGACAAAATAAAAAAAAATCGAAGTTGGATTCAAATAAATTTATTAAAATTTGACACTTCCAACTAAAATTTTTTTCACAATCCTAGAAATTGAAGTTATTTTCATCTAAATTTACTCAAATATAGATCCTACAAAAAAATACTCAACAAAATCCAAAAAAATCGAAGTTGGTCTCAAATAAATTTATTAAAATTTGACACTTCCAACTAAAATTTTTTTCACAATCCTAAAAATTGAAGTTATTTTCATCTAACTTTACTCAAATATACATCCTACAACAAAAATACTCGACAAAATCCAAAAAAATCGAAGTTGATTTCAAATAAATTAATTAAAATTTGACACTTCCAACTAAAATATTTTTCACAATCCAAAAAATGGTCGTTATTTTCATCTAAATTTACTCAAATATACATCCTACACCAAAAATACTCGACAAAATCCAAAAAAATCGAAGTTGGTTTCAAATAAATTTATTAAAATTTGACACTTCCAACTAAAATTTTTTTCACAATCCTAAAAATTGAAGTTATTTTCATCTAAATTTACTCAAATATAGATCCTACAAAAAATACTCAACAAAATCAAAAAAAAACGAAGTTGATTTCAAATAAATTTATTAAAATTTGACACTTCCGACTAAAATTTTTTTCACAATCCTAAAAATTGGAGTTATTTTCATCTAAATTTACTCAAATATACATCCTAAAACCAAAATACTCGACAAAATAAAAAAAAATCGAAGTTGGTTTCAAATAAATTTATTAAAATTTGACACTTCCAACTAAAATTTTTTTCACAATCCTAGAAATTGAAGTTATTTTCATCTAAATTTACTCAAATATAGATCCTACAAAAAAATACTCAACAAAATAAAAAAAAATCGAAGTTGGTTTCAAATAAATTTATTAAAATTTGACACTTCCAACTAAAATTTTTTTCAAAATCCTAGAAATTGAAGTTATTTTCATCTAAATTTACTCAAATATACATCCTACACCAAAAATTCTCGACAAAATCCAAAAAAATCGAAGTTGGTTTCAAATAAATTTATTAAAATTAGACACTTGTAACTAAAATTTTTTTCAAAATCCTAGAAATTGAAGTTATTTTCATCTAAATTTACTCAAATATACATCCTACACCAAAAATACTCGACAAAATCCAAAAAAATCGAAGTTGGTTTCAAATTAATTTATTAAAATTTGACGCTTCCAACTAAAATTTTTTTCACATTCCTAGAAATTGAAGTTATTTTCATCTAAATTTACTCAAATATACATCCTACACCAAAAATACTCGACAAAATCCAAAAAAATCGAAGTTGGTTTCAATTAAATTTATTAAAATTTGACACTTCCAACTAAAATTTTTTTCACAATCCTAAAAATTGAAGTTATTTTCATCTAAATTTACTCAAATATAGATCCTACAAAAAATACTCAACAAAATCCAAAAAAAACGAAGTTGATTTCAAATAAATTTATTAAAATTTGACACTTCCGACTAAAATTTTTTTCACAATCCTAGAAATTGAAGTTATTTTCATCTAAATTTACTCAAATATACATCCTACACCAAAAATACTCGACAAAATCCAAAAAAATCGAAGTTGGTTTCAAATAAATTTATTAAAATTTGACACTTCCAACTAAAATTTTTTTCACAATCCTAAAAATTGAAGTTGTTTCATCTAAATTTACTCAAATATAGATCCTACAAAAAAATACTCAACAAAATCCAAAAAAATCGGAGTTGATTTCAAATAAATTTATTAAAATTTGACACTTGCAACTAAAATTTTTTTCACAATCCTAAAAATTGAAGTTATTTTCATCTAACTTTACTCAAATATACATCCTACAACAAAAATACTCGACAAAATCCAAAAAAATCGAAGTTGATTTCAAATAAATTAATTAAAATTTGACACTTCCAACTAAAATATTTTTCACAATCCAAAAAATGGTCGTTATTTTCATCTAAATTTACTCAAATATACATCCTACACCAAAAATACTCGACAAAATCCAAAAAAATCGAAGTTGGTTTCAAATAAATTTATTAAAATTTGACACTTCCAACTAAAATTTTTTTCACAATCCTAGAAATTGAAGTTATTTTCATCTAAATTTACTCAAATATAGATCCTACTAAAAAATACTCAACAAAATAAAAAAAAATCGAAGTTGGTTTCAAATAAATTTATTAAAATTTGACACTTCCAACTAAAATTTTTTTCAAAATCCTAGAAATTGAAGTTATTTTCATCTAAATTTACTCAAATATACATCCTACACCAAAAATTCTCGACAAAATCCAAAAAAATCGAAGTTGGTTTCAAATTAATTTATTAAATTTGACGCTTCCAACTAAAATTTTTTTCACGATCCTAGAAATTGAAGTTATTTTCATCTAAATTTACTCAAATATACATCCTACACCAAAAATACTCGACAAAATCCAAAAAAATCGAAGTTGGTTTCAAATTAATTTATTAAAATTTGACGCTTCCAACTAAAATTTTTTTCACAATCCTAGAAATTGAAGTTATTTTCATCTAAATTTACTCAAATATACATCCTACACCAAAAATACTCGACAAAATCCAAAAAAATCGAAGTTGGTTTCAAATAAATTTATTAAAATTTGACACTTCCAACTAAAATTTTTTTCACAATCCTAGAATTTGAAGTTATTTTCATCTAAATTTACTCAAATATAGATCCTACTAAAAAATACTCAACAAAATAAAAAAAAATCGAAGTTGGTTTCAAATAAATTTATTAAAATTTGACACTCCAACTAAAATTTTTTTCACAATCCTAAAAATTGAAGTTATTTTCATCTAAATTTACTCAAATATAGATCCTACAAAAAATACTCAACAAAATCCAAAAAAAACGAAGTTGATTTCAAATAAATTTATTAAAATTTGACACTTCCGACTAAAATTTTTTTCACAATCCTAAAAATTGGAGTTATTTTCATCTAAATTTACTCAAATATACATCCTAAAACAAAAATACTCGACAAAATAAAAAAAAATCGAAGTTGGATTCAAATAAATTTATTAAAATTTGACACTTCCAACTAAATTTTTTTTCACAATCCTAGAAATTGAAGTTATTTTCATCTAAATTTACTCAAATATAGATCCTACAAAAAAATACTCAACAAAATCCAAAAAAATCGAAGTTGGTCTCAAATAAATTTATTAAAATTTGACACTTCCAACTAAAATTTTTTTCACAATCCTAAAAATTGAAGTTATTTTCATCTAACTTTACTCAAATATAGATCCTACAAAAAATACTCAACAAAATCCAAAAAAAAACGAAGTTGATTTCAAATAAATTTATTAAAATTTGACACTTCCGACTAAAATTTTTTTCACAATCCTAGAAATTGAAGTTATTTTCATCTAAATTTACTCAAATATACATCCTACACCAAAAATACTCGACAAAATCCAAAAAAATCGAAGTTGGTTTCAAATAAATTTATTAAAATTTGACACTTCCAACTAAAATTTTTTTCACAATCCTAAAAATTGAAGTTGTTTCATCTAAATTTACTCAAATATAGATCCTACAAAAAAATACTCAACAAAATCCAAAAAAATCGGAGTTGATTTCAAATAAATTTATTAAAATTTGACACTTGCAACTAAAATTTTTTTCACAATCCTAAAAATTGAAGTTATTTTCATCTAACTTTACTCAAATATACATCCTACAACAAAAATACTCGACAAAATCCAAAAAAATCGAAGTTGATTTCAAATAAATTAATTAAAATTTGACACTTCCAACTAAAATATTTTTCACAATCCAAAAAATGGTCGTTATTTTCATCTAAATTTACTCAAATATACATCCTACACCAAAAATACTCGACAAAATCCAAAAAAATCGAAGTTGGTTTCAAATTAATTTATTAAAATTTGACGCTTCCAACTAAAATTTTTTTCACAATCCTAGAAATTGAAGTTATTTTCATCTAAATTTACTCAAATATACATCCTACACCAAAAATACTCGACAAAATCCAAAAAAATCGAAGTTGGTTTCAAATAAATTTATTAAAATTTGACACTTCCAACTAAAATTTTTTTCACAATCCTAGAAATTGAAGTTATTTTCATCTAAATTTACTCAAATATACATCCTACAACAAAAATACTCGACAAAATCCAAAAAAATCGAAGTTGATTTCAAATAAATTAATTAAAATTTGACACTTCCAACTAAAATATTTTTCACAATCCAAAAAATGGTCGTTATTTTCATCTAAATTTACTCAAATATACATCCTACACCAAAAATACTCGACAAAATCCAAAAAAATCGAAGTTGGTTTCAAATAAATTTATTAAAATTTGACACTTCCAACTAAAATTTTTTTCACAATCCTAGAAATTGAAGTTATTTTCATCTAAATTTACTCAAATATACATCCTACACCAAAAATACTCGACAAAATCCAAAAAAATCGAAGTTGGTTTCAAATTAATTTATTAAATTTGACGCTTCCAACTAAAATTTTTTTCACAATCCTAGAAATTGAAGTTATTTTCATCTAAATTTACTCAAATATACATCCTACACCAAAATACTCGACAAAATCCAAAAAAATCGAAGTTGGTTTCAAATAAATTTATTAAAATTTGACACTTCCAACTAAAATTTTTTTCACATTCCTAAAAATTGAAGTTATGTTCATCTAAATTTACTCAAATATAGATCCTACAAAAAATACTCAACAAAATCCAAAAAAAACGAAGTTGATTTCAAATAAATTTATTAAAATTTGACACTTCCAACTAAAATTTTTTTCACAATCTTAGAAATTGAAGTTATTTTCATCTAAATTTACTCAAATATACATCCTACACCAAAAATACTCCACAAAATCCAAAAAAATCGGAGTTGGTTTCAAATAAATTTATTAAAATTTGACACTTCCAACTAAAATTTTATTCACAATCCAAAAAATGGTCGTTATTTTCATCTAAATTTACTCAAATATACATCCTACAACAAAAATACTCGACAAAATCCAAAAAAATCGGAGTTGATTTCAAATAAATTTATTAAAATTTGACACTTCCAACTAAAATTTTTTTCACAATCCAAAAAATTGAAGTTATTTTCATCTAACTTTACTCAAATATACATCCTACAACAAAAATACTCGACAAAATCCAAAAAAATCGAAGTTGATTTCAAATAAATTTATTAAAATTTGACACTTCCAACTAAAATATTTTTCACAATCCAAAAAATGGTCGTTATTTTCATCTAAATTTACTCAAATATACATCCTACACCAAAAATACTCGACAAAATCCAAAAAAATCGAAGTTGGTTTCAAATAAATTTATTAAAATTTGACGCTTCCAACTAAAATTTTTTTCACAATCCTAGAAATTGAAGTTATTTTCATCTAAATTTACTCAAATATACATCCTACACCAAAAATACTCGACAAAATCCAAAAAAATCGAAGTTGGTTTCAAATAAATTTATTAAAATTTGACACTTCCAACTAAAATTTTTTTCACAATCCTAGAAATTGAAGTTATTTTCATCTAAATTTACTCAAATATACATCCTACACCAAAAATACTCGACAAAATCCAAAAAAATCGAAGTTGGTTTCAAATAAATTTATTAAAATTTGACACTTCCAACTAAAATTTTTTTCACATTCCTAAAAATTGAAGTTATGTTCATCTAAATTTACTCAAATATAGATCCTACAAAAAATACTCAACAAAATAAAAAAAAAACGAAGTTGATTTCAAATAAATTTATTAAAATTTGACACTTCCAACTAAAATTTTTTTCACAATCTTAGAAATTGAAGTTATTTTCATCTTAATTTACTCAAATACACATCCTACAACAAAAATACTCTACAAAATCCAAAAAAATCGAAGTTGGTTTCAAATAAATTTATTAAAAATTGACACTTCCAACTAAAATTTTTTTCACAATCCTAAAAATTGAAGTTGTTTTCATCTAACTTTACTCAAATATACATCCTACAACAAAAATACTCGACAAAATCCAAAAAAATCGAAGTTTATTTCAAATAAATTTACTAAAATTTGACACTTCCAACTAAAATTTTTTTCACAATCCTAAAAATTGAAGTTGTTACATCTAAATTTACTCAAATATAGATCCTACAAAAAAATACTCAACAAAATCCAAAAAAATCGGAGTTGATTTCAAATAAATTTATTAAAATTTGACACTTCCAACTAAAATTTTTTTCACAATCCTAAAAATTGAAGTTGTTACATCTAAATTTACTCAAATATAGATCCTACAAAAAAATACTCAACAAAATCCAAAAAAATCGGAGTTGATTTCAAATAAATTTATTAAAATTTGACACTTGCAACTAAAATTTTTTTCACAATCCTAAAAATTGAAGTTATTTTCATCTAACTTTACTCAAATATACATCCTACAACAAAAATACTCGACAAAATCCAAAAAAATCGAAGTTGATTTCAAATAAATTTATTAAAATTTGACACTTCCAACTAAAATATTTTTCACAATCCAAAAAATGGTCGTTATTTTCATCTAAATTTACTCAAATATACATCCTACAACAAAAATACTCGACAAAATCCAAAAAAATCGAAGTTGGTTCAAATAAATTTATTAAAATTTGACATATCCAACTAAAATTTTTTTCACAATCCTAGAAATTGAAGTTATTTTCATCTAAATTTACTCAAATATAGATCCTACCAAAAAATACTCAACAAAATCCAAAAAAATCGAAGTTGATTTCAAATAAATTTATTAAAATTTGACACTTCCAACTAAAATTTTTTTCACAATCCAAAAAATTGAAGTTATTTTCATCTAAATTTACTCAATTGTAGATCCTACAACAAAAATACTCGACAAAATCCAAAAAAATCGAAGTTGATTTCAAATAAATTTATTAAAATTTGACACTTCCAACTAAATTTTTTTCACAATCCTAGAAATTGAAGTTATTTTCATCTAAATTTACTCAAATATAGATCCTACTAAAAAATACTCAACAAAATAAAAAAAAATCGAAGTTGGTTTCAAATAAATTTATTAAAATTTGACACTTCCAACTAAAATTTTTTTCAAAATCCTAGAAATTGAAGTTATTTTCATCTAAATTTACTCAAATATACATCCTACACCAAAAATACTCGACAAAATCCAAAAAAATCGAAGTTGGTTTCAAATAAATTTATTAAAATTTGACGCTTCCAACTAAAAATTTTTTCACAATCCTAGAAATTGAAGTTATTTTCATCTAAATTTACTCAAATATACATCCTACACCAAAAATACTCCACAAAATACAAAAAAATCGAAGTTGGTTTCAAATAAATTTATTAAAATTTGACACTTCCAACTAAAATTTTTTTCACAATCCTAGAAATTGAAGTTATTTTCATCTAAATTTACTCAAATATACATCCTACACCAAAAATACTCCACAAAATACAAAAAAATCGAAGTTGGTTTCAAATAAATTTATTAAAATTTGACACTTCCAACTAAAATTTTTTTCACAATCCTAGAAATTGAAGTTATTTTCATCTAAATTTACTCAAATATACATCCTACACCAAAAATACTCGACAAAATCCAAAAAAATCGAAGTTGGTTTCAAATAAATTTATTAAAATTTGACACTTCCAACTAAAATTTTTTTCACATTCCTAAAAATTGAAGTTATGTTCATCTAAATTTACTCAAATATAGATCCTACAAAAAATACTCAACAAAATAAAAAAAAAACGAAGTTGATTTCAAATAAATTTATTAAAATTTGACACTTCCAACTAAAATTTTTTTCACAATCTTAGAAATTGAAGTTATTTTCATCTAAATTTACTCAAATATACATCCTACACCAAAAATACTCCACAAAATCCAAAAAAATCGGAGTTGGTTTCAAATAAATTTATTAAAATTTGACACTTCCAACTAAAATTTTATTCACAATCCAAAAAATGGTCGTTATTTTCATCTAAATTTACTCAAATATACATCCTACAACAAAAATACTCGACAAAATCCAAAAAAATCGGAGTTGATTTCAAATAAATTTATTAAAATTTGACACTTCCAACTAAAATTTTTTTCACAATCCAAAAAATTGAAGTTATTTTCATCTAACTTTACTCAAATATACATCCTACAACAAAAATACTCGACAAAATCCAAAAAAATCGAAGTTGATTTCAAATAAATTTATTAAAATTTGACACTTCCAACTAAAATATTTTTCACAATCCAAAAAATGGTCGTTATTTTCATCTAAATTTACTCAAATATACATCCTACACCAAAAATACTCGACAAAATCCAAAAAAATCGAAGTTGGTTTCAAATAAATTTATTAAAATTTGACGCTTCCAACTAAAATTTTTTTCACAATCCTAGAAATTGAAGTTATTTTCATCTAAATTTACTCAAATATACATCCTACACCAAAAATACTCCACAAAATACAAAAAAATCGAAGTTGGTTTCAAATAAATTTATTAAAATTTGACACTTCCAACTAAAATTTTTTTCACAATCCTAGAAATTGAAGTTATTTTCATCTAAATTTACTCAAATATACATCCTACACCAAAAATACTCGACAAAATCCAAAAAAATCGAAGTTGGTTTCAAATAAATTTATTAAAATTTGACACTTACAACTAAAATTTTTTCACATTCCTAAAAATTGAAGTTATGTTCATCTAAATTTACTCAAATATAGATCCTACAAAAAATACTCAACAAAATAAAAAAAAAACGAAGTTGATTTCAAATAAATTTATTAAAATTTGACACTTCCAACTAAAATTTTTTTCACAATCTTAGAAATTGAAGTTATTTTCATCTTAATTTACTCAAATACACATCCTACAACAAAAATACTCTACAAAATCCAAAAAAATCGAAGTTGGTTTCAAATAAATTTATTAAAAATTGACACTTCCAACTAAAATTTTTTTCACAATCCTAAAAATTGAAGTTGTTTTCATCTAACTTTACTCAAATATACATCCTACAACAAAAATACTCGACAAAATCCAAAAAAATCGAAGTTTATTTCAAATAAATTTATTAAAATTTGACACTTCCAACTAAAATATTTTTCACAATCCAAAAAATGGTCGTTATTTTCATCTAAATTTACTCAAATATACATCCTACACAAAAAATACTCGACAAAATCCAAAAAAATCGAAGTTGGTTTCAAATAAATTTATTAAAATTTGACGCTTCCAACTAAAATTTTTTTCACAATCCTAGAAATTGAAGTTATTTTCATCTAAATTTACTCAAATATACATCCTACACCAAAAATACTCCACAAAATACAAAAAAATCGAAGTTGGTTTCAAATAAATTTATTAAAATTTGACACTTCCAACTAAAATTTTTTTCACAATCCTAGAAATTGAAGTTATTTTCATCTAAATTTACTCAAATATACATCCTACACCAAAAATACTCGACAAAATCCAAAAAAATCGAAGTTGGTTTCAAATAAATTTATTAAAATTTGACACTTCCAACTAAAATTTTTTTCACAATCCTAAAAATTGAAGTTGTTTTCATCTAAATTTACTCAAATATAGATCCTACAAAAAATACTCAACAAAATCAAAAAAAAACGAAGTTGATTTCAAATAAATTTATTAAAATTTGACACTTCCGACTAAAATTTTTTTCACAATCCTAAAAATTGGAGTTATTTTCATCTAAATTTACTCAAATATACATCCTAAAACCAAAATACTCGACAAAATAAAAAAAAATCGAAGTTGGTTTCAAATAAATTTATTAAAATTTGACACTTCCAACTAAAATTTTTTTCACAATCCTAGAAATTGAAGTTATTTTCATCTAAATTTACTCAAATATAGATCCTACAAAAAAATACTCAACAAAATAAAAAAAAATCGAAGTTGGTTTCAAATAAATTTATTAAAATTTGACACTTCCAACTAAATTTTTTTTCAAAATCCTAGAAATTGAAGTTATTTTCATCTAAATTTACTCAAATATACATCCTACACCAAAAATTCTCGACAAAATCCAAAAAAATCGAAGTTGGTTTCAAATAAATTTATTAAAATTAGACACTTGTAACTAAAATTTTTTTCAAAATCCTAGAAATTGAAGTTATTTTCATCTAAATTTACTCAAATATACATCCTACACCAAAAATACTCGACAAAATCCAAAAAAATCGAAGTTGGTTTCAAATTAATTTATTAAAATTTGACGCTTCCAACTAAAATTTTTTTCACATTCCTAGAAATTGAAGTTATTTTCATCTAAATTTACTCAAATATACATCCTACACCAAAAATACTCGACAAAATCCAAAAAAATCGAAGTTGGTTTCAATTAAATTTATTAAAATTTGACACTTCCAACTAAAATTTTTTTCACAATCCTAAAAATTGAAGTTATTTTCATCTAAATTTACTCAAATATAGATCCTACAAAAAATACTCAACAAAATCCAAAAAAAACGAAGTTGATTTCAAATAAATTTATTAAAATTTGACACTTCCGACTAAAATTTTTTTCACAATCCTAGAAATTGAAGTTATTTTCATCTAAATTTACTCAAATATACATCCTACACCAAAAATACTCGACAAAATCCAAAAAAATCGAAGTTGGTTTCAAATAAATTTATTAAAATTTGACACTTCCAACTAAAATTTTTTTCACAATCCTAAAAATTGAAGTTGTTTCATCTAAATTTACTCAAATATAGATCCTACAAAAAAATACTCAACAAAATCCAAAAAAATCGGAGTTGATTTCAAATAAATTTATTAAAATTTGACACTTGCAACTAAAATTTTTTTCACAATCCTAAAAATTGAAGTTATTTTCATCTAACTTTACTCAAATATACATCCTACAACAAAAATACTCGACAAAATCCAAAAAAATCGAAGTTGATTTCAAATAAATTAATTAAAATTTGACACTTCCAACTAAAATATTTTTCACAATCCAAAAAATGGTCGTTATTTTCATCTAAATTTACTCAAATATACATCCTACACCAAAAATACTCGACAAAATCCAAAAAAATCGAAGTTGGTTTCAAATAAATTTATTAAAATTTGACACTTCCAACTAAAATTTTTTTCACAATCCTAGAAATTGAAGTTATTTTCATCTAAATTTACTCAAATATAGATCCTACTAAAAAATACTCAACAAAATAAAAAAAAATCGAAGTTGGTTTCAAATAAATTTATTAAAATTTGACACTTCCAACTAAAATTTTTTTCAAAATCCTAGAAATTGAAGTTATTTTCATCTAAATTTACTCAAATATACATCCTACACCAAAAATTCTCGACAAAATCCAAAAAAATCGAAGTTGGTTTCAAATTAATTTATTAAATTTGACGCTTCCAACTAAAATTTTTTTCACGATCCTAGAAATTGAAGTTATTTTCATCTAAATTTACTCAAATATACATCCTACACCAAAAATACTCGACAAAATCCAAAAAAATCGAAGTTGGTTTCAAATTAATTTATTAAAATTTGACGCTTCCAACTAAAATTTTTTTCACAATCCTAGAAATTGAAGTTATTTTCATCTAAATTTACTCAAATATACATCCTACACCAAAAATACTCGACAAAATCCAAAAAAATCGAAGTTGGTTTCAAATAAATTTATTAAAATTTGACACTTCCAACTAAAATTTTTTTCACAATCCTAGAAATTGAAGTTATTTTCATCTAAATTTACTCAAATATAGATCCTACTAAAAAATACTCAACAAAATAAAAAAAAATCGAAGTTGGTTTCAAATAAATTTATTAAAATTTGACACTCCAACTAAAATTTTTTTCACAATCCTAAAAATTGAAGTTATTTTCATCTAAATTTACTCAAATATAGATCCTACAAAAAATACTCAACAAAATCCAAAAAAAACGAAGTTGATTTCAAATAAATTTATTAAAATTTGACACTTCCGACTAAAATTTTTTTCACAATCCTAAAAATTGGAGTTATTTTCATCTAAATTTACTCAAATATACATCCTAAAACAAAAATACTCGACAAAATAAAAAAAAATCGAAGTTGGATTCAAATAAATTTATTAAAATTTGACACTTCCAACTAAAATTTTTTTCACAATCCTAGAAATTGAAGTTATTTTCATCTAAATTTACTCAAATATAGATCCTACAAAAAAATACTCAACAAAATCCAAAAAAATCGAAGTTGGTCTCAAATAAATTTATTAAAATTTGACACTTCCAACTAAAATTTTTTTCACAATCCTAAAAATTGAAGTTATTTTCATCTAACTTTACTCAAATATAGATCCTACAAAAAATACTCAACAAAATCCAAAAAAAAACGAAGTTGATTTCAAATAAATTTATTAAAATTTGACACTTCCGACTAAAATTTTTTTCACAATCCTAGAAATTGAAGTTATTTTCATCTAAATTTACTCAAATATACATCCTACACCAAAAATACTCGACAAAATCCAAAAAAATCGAAGTTGGTTTCAAATAAATTTATTAAAATTTGACACTTCCAACTAAAATTTTTTTCACAATCCTAAAAATTGAAGTTGTTTCATCTAAATTTACTCAAATATAGATCCTACAAAAAAATACTCAACAAAATCCAAAAAAATCGGAGTTGATTTCAAATAAATTTATTAAAATTTGACACTTGCAACTAAAATTTTTTTCACAATCCTAAAAATTGAAGTTATTTTCATCTAACTTTACTCAAATATACATCCTACAACAAAAATACTCGACAAAATCCAAAAAAATCGAAGTTGATTTCAAATAAATTAATTAAAATTTGACACTTCCAACTAAAATATTTTTCACAATCCAAAAAATGGTCGTTATTTTCATCTAAATTTACTCAAATATACATCCTACACCAAAAATACTCGACAAAATCCAAAAAAATCGAAGTTGGTTTCAAATTAATTTATTAAAATTTGACGCTTCCAACTAAAATTTTTTTCACAATCCTAGAAATTGAAGTTATTTTCATCTAAATTTACTCAAATATACATCCTACACCAAAAATACTCGACAAAATCCAAAAAAATCGAAGTTGGTTTCAAATAAATTTATTAAAATTTGACACTTCCAACTAAAATTTTTTTCACAATCCTAGAAATTGAAGTTATTTTCATCTAAATTTACTCAAATATACATCCTACAACAAAAATACTCGACAAAATCCAAAAAAATCGAAGTTGATTTCAAATAAATTAATTAAAATTTGACACTTCCAACTAAAATATTTTTCACAATCCAAAAAATGGTCGTTATTTTCATCTAAATTTACTCAAATATACATCCTACACCAAAAATACTCGACAAAATCCAAAAAAATCGAAGTTGGTTTCAAATAAATTTATTAAAATTTGACACTTCCAACTAAAATTTTTTTCACAATCCTAGAAATTGAAGTTATTTTCATCTAAATTTACTCAAATATACATCCTACACCAAAAATACTCGACAAAATCCAAAAAAATCGAAGTTGGTTTCAAATTAATTTATTAAATTTGACGCTTCCAACTAAAATTTTTTT
>CAWVQO010000369.1:0-228000 GCA_963932275.1 Andrena praecox | reverse complement strand
CCAGCCGCCGACATGTCCGACGACTATAGGGTCGTCCCCACGACCCGGGACTAGACTGGCCCGCCACCGACATGTCCGACGACTATAGGGTCGTCCCCACGACCCCGGACTAGACTGGCCCGCCACCGTCATGTCCGACGACTATAGGGTCGTCCCCACGACCACGGGCCAAAGTTGGCCCGCCTCCGACTTGTCCGACGACTATAGGGTCGTACCCACGACCCTGGGACTAGGCTGACAAGCCGCCAACATGTCCGACGACTATAGGGTCGTCCCCACGACCCCGGGCCAACGATGTCCAGCCGCCGTCTTTGTCCGACGACTATAGTGTCGTCCCCACGACCCCGGGACTAGATTGGCCCGCCACCGTCATGTCCAACGACTATAGGGTCGTCCCACAACCACGGGCCAAAGTTGGCCAGCCGCCGACATGTCCGACGACTATAGGGTCGTCCCCACGACCCCGGGCCAAAGTTGGCCAGCTTGCCGACATGGTCCGACGACTATAGGGTCGTCCCCACGACCCCGGGACAAGGTTGGCCCGCCGCCGACTTGTCCGACGACTATAGGGATCGTACCCACCACCTCGGGACTAGGCTGACAAGCCGCCAACATGTCCGACGACTATAGGGTTCGTCCCCACGACCCCGGGCCAAAAGATGTCCAGCCGCCGTCTTGTCCTACGACTATAGGGTCGTCCCCACGACCCCGGGACTAGATTGGCCCGCCACCGTCATGTCCGACGACAATAGGGTCGTCCCCACGACCCCGGGTCTAGGTTGGCCAGGCCGCCGACTTGTCACGACGACTATAGGTCCGTCCCCTGGACCTCAGGGACTAGATTGGCCCGCCACCGTCATGTCCAACGACTATAGGGGTCGTCCCCACGACCACGGGCCAAAGTTGGCATGCCGCCGAAATGTCCGACGATTATAGGGTCGTCCCCACGACCCCGGGCCAAAGTTGGCAAGCCGCCGAAATGTCCGAAGACTGTAGGGTCGTCCCCACGACCCCGGGACTAGATTGGCCCGCCACCGTCATGTCCAACGACTATAGGGTCGTCCCCACGACCGCGAGACTAGATTGGCCCGCCACCGTCATGTCCGACGACAATAGGGTCGTCCCCACGACCCCCGGGTCCAGGTTGGCCAGCCGCCGACATTTCCGACGACTATAGAGTCGTCCCCCACGACCCCGGGCCAAAGTTGGCCACACGCCGACATGTCCGACGACTATAGGGTCGTCCCCACGACCCCGGGGCTAGATTGGCCCGCCAACGTCATGTCCGACGATTATAGGGTCGTACCCCACGACCGCGAGACTAGATTGGCCCGCCACCGTCATGTCCGACGACAATAGGGTCGTCCCCACGACCCCGGGGTACCAGGTTGGCCAGCCGCCGACATTTCCGACGACTATAGAGACGTCCCCACGACACCGGGCCAAAGTTGGCCAGCCGCCGACATGTCCGACGACTATAGGGTCGTCCCCACGACCCCGGGACTAGATTGGCCCGCCACCGTCATGTCCAACGACTATAGGGTCGTCCCCACAACCACGGGCCAAAGTTGGCCAGCCGCCGACATGTCCGACGACTATTGGATCGTCCCCACCACCACGGGCCAAAGTTGGCCAGCCGCCGACATGTCCGACGACTATAGAGTCGTCCCCACGACCCCGGGACTAGATTGGTCCGCCACCGTCTTGTCCGACGGACTATAGGGTCGTCCCCACGACCACGGCCAAAGTTGACCAGCCGCCGACATGTCCCGACGACTATTGATCGTCCCCCACCACCACCGGGCCAAAGTTGGGCAAGCCGCCGACATGTCCGATGACTATAGGGTCGTCCCCACGACCGCGAGACTAGATTGGGCCCGCCACCGTCATGTCCGACGACAATAGGGTCGTCCCCACGACCCCGGGTCCAGGCTGGCAGCCCGCCGACATTTCCGACGACTATAGAGTCGTCCCCCACGACACCGGGCCAAAGTTGGCCAGCCGCCGACATGTCCGACGACTATAGGGTCGTCCCCACGACCCCGGGACTAGATTGGCCCGCCACCGTCATGTCCACGGACTATAGGGTCGTCCCCACAACCACGGGCCAAAAGTTGGCCAGCCGCCGACATGTCCGACGACTATAGGGTCGTTTCCACGACCCCGGGCCAATGTTGGCCAATCGCCGACATGTCCAACGAACTATAGGGTCGTCCCTACGACCCCGGGACTAGATTAGCCCGCCACCGTCATGTCCCAACAACTATAGGGTCGTCCCCACGACCACGGGCCAAAGTTGGCATGCCGCCGAAATGTCCGACGACTGTAGGGTCGTCCCCACAACCCCGAGACTAGATTGGCCCGCCACCGTCAAGTCCGACGACTATAGGGTCGTCCCCACGACCCCGGGACTAGATTGGCCCGCCACCGTCATGTCCAACGACTATCGGATCGTCCCCACGACCACGGGCCAAAGTTGGCCAGCCGCCGACATGATCGACGACTATAGGGTCGTCCCCCACGACATCGGGCCAAAGTTGGCCAGCCGCCGACATGTCCGACGACTATTAGGGTCGTCCCCACGACCCCGGGACAAGGTTGGCCCGCCCGCCGACTTGTCCGACGACTATAGGGTCGTACCCACGACCCTGGGGACTAGGCTGACAAGCCGCCAACATGTCCGACGACTATAGGGTCGTCCCCACGACCCCGGGATCAGGTTGGCCAGGCCGCCGACATGTCCGACGACTATAGGTCGTCCCGACGACCCCCGGGCCAATGTTGGCCAATCGCCAACATGTCCGACGACTATAGGGTCGTCCCTACGACCCGGGGACTAGATTGGCCCGCCACCGTCAAGTCCAACGATTATAGGGTCGTCCCCACGACCACGGGCCAAAGTTGGCCAGCCGCCGACATGTCCGACGAATATAGGGTCGTCCCCACGACCCCGGGAACTAGGTTGGCCAGCCGCCGACATGTCCGACGACCCCGGGCCAATGTTGGCCAATCGCCAACATGTCCGACGACTATAGGGTCGTCCCTACGACCCCGGGACTATATTGGCCCGCCACCGTCATGTCCAACGATTATAGGGTCGTCCCCACGACCCCGGGACTAGATTGGCCCGCCAACCGTCATGTCCGACGATTATAGGGTCGTCCCCACGACCCCGGGACAAGCTTGGCCCGCCGCCGACTTGTCCGACGACTATAGGGTCGTCCCCCACGACCCCGGGACTAGATTGGCCCCGCCACCGTCATGTCCGACGACAATAGGGTCGTCCCCACGACCCCGGGGTCTAGGTTGGCCAGCCGCCGACATGTCCGACGACAATCGGATCGTCCCCCACGGTCACGCGCCAAAGTTGGCCAGCCGCCGACATGTCCGACGACTTTTGGATCGTCCCCACGACCACGGGCCAAAGTTGGCCAGCCGCCGACATGTCCGACGACTATAGGGTCGTCCCCACGACCCCGGGACTAGATTGGTCCGCCACCGTCATGTCCGACGACTATAGGGTCGTCCCCACGACCCCGGGCCAAAGTTGGCAACACGCCGAAATGTCCGACGACTGTAGGGTCGTCCCCACGACCCCGGGACTAGATTGGCCCCGCCACCGTCAAGTCCGAGACCCTATAGGGTCGTCCCCCACGACCCCGGGTCCTAGGTTGGCCAGCCGCCCGACATGTCCGACGACTATAGAGTCGTCCCCCACGACACCGGGCCAAAGTTGGCCAGCCGCCGACATGTCCGACGACTATAGGGTCGTCCCCACGACACCGGGCCAAAGTTGGCCAGCCGCTGACATGTCCAACGACTATAGGGTCGTCCCCACGACCTCGGGTCTAGATTGGCCCGCTACCGTCATGTCCCGAAGACTATAGGGTCGTCCCCACGACCCCGGGTCTAGGTTGGCCAGCCGCCGACATGTCCGACGACAATCGGATCGTCCCCACGACCACGCGCCAAAGTTGGCCAGCCGCCGACATGTCCGACGACTTTTGGATCGTCCCCACGACCACGGGCCAAAGTTGGCCAGCCGCCGACATGTCCGACGACTATAGGGTCGTCCCCACGACCCCGGGACTAGATTGGTCCGCCACCGTCATGTCCGACGACTATAGGGTCGTCCCCACGACCCCGGACTAGGTTGGCCAGCCGCCGACATGTCCGACGACTGTAGGGTCGTCCCCATGACCCCCGGGCCAAAGTTGGCAAGCCGCCGACATTTCCGATGACTATAGGGTCGTCCCCACGACCCCGGGACTAGGTTGGCCCACCGCCGACATGTCCGATGACTATAGGGTCGTCCCCACGACCCCGGACTAGGTTGGCCCACCGCCGACTTGTCCGACGACAATAGGGTCGTCCCCCACGACCCCGGGTCTAGGTTTGGCCAGCTGCCGACATGTCGACGATTATAGGGTCGTCCCCCATGACCAGGGGCCAAAGTTGGCCTGCCGCCGAAATGTCCGACAACTATACAGTCGTCCCCACGACACCAGGCCAAAGCTGGCCAGCCGCCGACATGTCCGACGACTATTGGGTCGTCCCCACGACACCGGGCCAAAGTTGGCCAGCCGCTGACATGTCCAACGACTATAGGGTCGTCCCCACAACCACGGGCCAAAGTTGACCAGCCGCCGACATGTCCGACGACTATAGAGTCGTCCCCACGACACCGGGCCAAAGTTGGCAAGCCGCCGACAGGTCCGACGACTATTGGGTCGTCCCCACGACACCGGGCCAAAGTTGGCCAGCCGCTGACATGTCCAACGACTATAGGGTCGTCCCCACAACCACGGGCCAAAGTTGACCAGCCGCCGACATGTCCGACGACTATTGGATCGTCCCCACGAACCCGGGCCAAAGTTCGCCAGCCGCCGACATGTCCGACGAATATAGGGTCGTTCCCACGACCCCGGAACTAGGTTGGCCAGCCGCCGACATGTCCGACGACTACAGGGTCGTCCCGACGACCCCCGGGCCAATGTTGGCCAATCGCCAACATGTCCGACGACTATAGGGTCGTCCCTACGACCCCGGGACTATATTGGCCCGCCACCGTCATGTCCAACGATTATAGGGTCGTCCCCACGACCCCGGGACTAGATTGGCCCGCCACCGTCATGTCCGACGATTATAGGGTCGTCCCCACGACCCCGGGACAAGCTTGGCCCGCCGCCGACATGTCCGACGACTATAGGGGTCGTCCCCACGACCCCGGGACTAGATTGGCCCGCCACCGTCATGTCCGACGACAATAGGGTCGTCCCCAAGACCCCGGGCCAAAGTTGGCAAGCCGCCGACATGTCCGATGACTATAGGGTCGTCCCCACGACCCCGGGACTAGGTTGGCCCACCGCCGACTTGTCCGACGACAATAGGGTCGTCCCCACGACCCCGGGTCTAGGTTGGCCAGCTGCCGACATGTCCGACGATTATAGGGTCGTCCCCATGACCAGGGGCCAAAGTTCGCCTGCCGCCGAAATGTCCGACAACTATACAGTCGTCCCCACGACACCAGGCCAAAGCTGGCCAGCCGCCGACATGTCCGACGACTATTGGGTCGTCCCCACGACACCGGGCCAAAGTTGGCCAGCCGCTGACATGTCCGACGACTATAGGGTCGTCCCCACGACCCCGAGTACAGGTTGACAGCCGCCGACATGTCCGACGACTATAGAGTCGTCCCCACGAACCCGGGCCAAAGTTCGCCAGCCGCCGACATGTCCGACGAATATAGGGTCGTTCCCACGACCCCGGAACTAGGTTGGCCAGCCGCCGACATGTCCGACGACTACAGGGTCGTCCCGACGACCCCCGGGCCAATGTTGGCCAATCGCCAACATGTCCGACGACTATAGGGTCGTCCCTACGACCCCGGGACTATATTGGCCCGCCACCGTCATGTCCAACGACTATAGGGTCGTCCCCACAACCACGGGCCAAAGTTGGCCAGCCGCCGACATGTCCGACGACTATTGGATCGTCCCCACCACCACGGGCCAAAGTTGGCCAGCCGCCGACATGTCCGACGACTATAGAGTCGTCCCCACGACCCCGGGACTAGATTGGTCCGCCACCGTCTTGTCCGACGCCTATAGGGTCGTCCCCACGACCACGGGCCAAAGTTGACCAGCCGCCGACATGTCCGACGACTATAGGGTCGTCCCCACGACCCCGAGTACAGGTTGACAGCCGCCGACATTTCCGACGACTATAGAGTCGTCCCCACGACCCCGGGCCAAAGTTGGCCACACGCCGACATGTCCGACGACTATAGGGTCGTCCCCACGACCCCGGGGCTAGATTGGCCCGCCAACGTCATGTTCGACGATTATAGGGTCGTCCCCACGACCGCGAGACTAGATTGGCCCGCCACCGTCATGTCCGACGACAATAGGGTCGTCCCCACGACCCCGGGTCCAGTTTGGCCAGCCGCCGACATTTCCGACGACTATAGAGACGTCCCCACGACACCGGGCCAAAGTTGGCCAGCCGCCGACATGTCCGACGACTATAGGGTCGTCCCCACGACCCCGGGGCTAGATTGGCCCGCCAACGTCATGTTCGACGATTATATGTCGGGCCCCGCCGACATGACTAGATTGGCCCGCCACCGTCATGTCCGACGACGATAGGGTCGTCCCCAAGACCCCGGGTCCAGGTTGGCCAGCCGCCGACATTTCCGACGACTATAGAGTCGTCCCCACGACACGGGGCCAAAGTTGGCCAGCCGCCGACATGTCCGACGACTATAGGGTCGTCCCCACGACCCCGGGGCTAGATTGGCCCGCCAACGTCATGTTCGACGATTATAGGGTCGTCCCCACGACCGCGAGACTAGATTGGCCCGCCACCGTCATGTCCGACGACAATAGGGTCGTCCCCACGACCCCGGGTCCAGTTTGGCCAGCCGCCGACATTTCCGACGACTATAGAGACGTCCCCACGACACCGGGCCAAAGTTGACCAGCCGCCGACATGTCCGACGACTATAGGGTCGTCCCCACGACCCCGGGGCTAGATTGGCCCGCCAACGTCATGTCCGACGATTATAGGGTCGTCCCCACGACCCCGGGTCCAGGTTGGCCAGCCGCCGACATTTCCGACGACTATAGAGACGTCCCCACGACACCGGGCCAAAGTTGGCCAGCCGCCGACATGTCCGACGACTATAGGGTCGTCCCCACGACCCCGGGACAAGGTTGGCCCGCCGCCGACTTGTCCGACGACTATAGGGTCGTAACCACGACCCTGGGACTAGGCTGACAAGCCGCCAACATGTCCGACGACTATAGGGTCGTCCCCACGACCCCGGGCCAAAGATGTCCAGCCGCCGTCTTGTCCGACGACTATACGGTCGTCCCCACGACCCCGGGACTAGATTGGCCCGCCAGCGTCATGTCCAACGACTATAGGGTCGTCCCCACAACCACGGGCCAAAGTTGGCCAGCCGCCGACATGTCCGACGACTATAGGGTCGTCCCACGACCCCCGGCCAAAGTTGGCCAGCTGCCGCCATGTCCGACGACTATAGGGTCGTCCCCACGACCCCGGGACAAGGTTGGCCCGCCGCCGACTTGTCCGACGACTATAGGGTCGTACCCACCACCCCGGGACTAGGCTGACAAGCCGCCAACATGTCCGACGACTATAGGGTCGTCCCCACGACCCCGGGACTAGATTGGCCCGCCACCGTCATGTCCGACGATTATAGGGTCGTCCCCACGACCGCGAGACTAGATTGGCCCGCCACCGTCATGTCCGACGACAATAGGGTCGTCCCCACGACCCCGGGTCCAGGTTGGCCAGCCGCCGACATTTCCGACGACTATAGAGTCGTCCCCACGACACCGGGCCAAAGTTGGCCAGCCGCCGACATGTCCGACGACTATAGGGTCGTCCCCACGACCCCGGGACAAGGTTGGCCCGCCGCCGACTTGTCCGACGAATATAGGGTCGTCCCCACGACCCCGGGCCAAAGTTGGCAAGCCGCCGAAATGTCCGACGACTATAGAGTCGTCCCCACGACACCGCGCCAAAGTTGGACAGCCGCCGACATGTCCGACTACTATAGGGTCGTCCCCACGACCTCGGGTCTAGATTGGCCCGCTACCGTCATGTCCGAAGACTATAGGGTCGTCCCCACGACCCCGGGACTAGATTGGCCCGCCACCGTCATGTCCGACGAATATAGGGTCGTCCCCACGACCCCGGGACAAGCTTGGCCCGCCGCCGACTTGTCCGACGACTATAGGGTCGTCCCCACGATCCCGGGACTAGATTGGCCCGCCACCGTCATGTCCGACGACAATAGGGTCGTCCCCACGACCCCGGGTCTAGGTTGCCCAGCTGCCGACATGTCCGACGACTATAGAGTCGTCCCCACGACACCGCGCCAAAGTTGGACAGCCGCCGACATGTCCGACGACTATAGGGTCGTCCCCACGACCCCGGGGCTAGATTGGCCCGCCAACGTCATGTCCGACGATTATAGGGTCGTCCCCACGACCGCGAGACTAGATTGGCCCGCCACCGTCATGTCCGACGACAATAGGGTCGTCCCCACGACCCCGGGTCCAGGTTGGCCAGCCGCCGACATTTCCGACGACTATAGAGACGTCCCCACGACACCGGGCCAAAGTTGGCCAGCCGCCGACATGTCCGACGACTATAGGGTCGTCCCCACGACCCCGGGACAAGGTTGGCCCGCCGCCGACTTGTCCGACGACTATAGGGTCGTACCCACCACCCCGGGACTAGGCTGACAAGCCGCCAACATGTCCGACGACTATAGGGTCGTCCCCACGACCCCGGGACTAGATTGGCCCGCCACCGTCATGTCCAACGACTATAGGGTCGTCCCCACAACCACGGGCCAAAGTTGGCCAGCCGCCGACATGTCCGACGACTATTGGATCGTCCCCACCATCACGGGCCAAAGTTGGCCAGCCGCCGACATGTCCGACGACTATAGAGTCGTCCCCACGACCCCGGGACTAGATTGGTCCGCCACCGTCTTGTCCGACGACTATAGGGTCGTCCCCACGACCACGTCCCAAAGTTGACCAGCCGCCGACATGTCCGACGACTATTGGATCGTCCCCACCACCCCGGGCCATAGTTGGCAAGCCGCCGACATGTCCGATGACTATAGGGTCGTCCCCACGACCCCGGGACTAGGCTGGCCCGCCGCCGACATGTCCGATGACTATAGGGTCGTCCCCACGACCCCGGGACTAGGTTGGCCCACCGCCGACTTGTCCGACGACAATAGGGTCGTCCCCACGACCCCGGGTCTAGGTTGGCCAGCTGCCGACATGTCCGACGATTATAGGGTCGTCCCCATGACCAGGGGCCAAAGTTGGCCTGCCGCCGAAATGTCCGACAACTATACAGTCGTCCCCACGACACCAGGCCAAAGCTGGCCAGCCGCCGACATGTCCGACGACTATTGGGTCGTCCCCACGACACCGGGCCAAAGTTGGCCAGCCGCTGACATGTCCAACGACTATAGGGTCGTCCCCACAACCACGGGCCAAAGTTGGCCAGCCGCCGACATGTCCGACGACTATTGGATCGTCCCCACCACCACGGGCCAAAGTTGGCCAGCCGCCGACATGTCCGACGACTATAGAGTCGTCCCCACGACCCCGGGACTAGATTGGTCCGCCACCGTCTTGTCCGACGCCTATAGGGTCGTCCCCACGACCACGGGCCAAAGTTGACCAGCCGCCGACATGTCCGACGACTATAGGGTCGTCCCCACGACCCCGAGTACAGGTTGACAGCCGCCGACATTTCCGACGACTATAGAGTCGTCCCCACGACCCCGGGCCAAAGTTGGCCACACGCCGACATGTCCGACGACTATAGGGTCGTCCCCACGACCCCGAGACTAGATTGGCCCGCCACCGTCATGTCCGACGACGATAGGGTCGTCCCCAAGACCCCGGGTCCAGGTTGGCCAGCCGCCGACATTTCCGACGACTATAGAGTCGTCCCCACGACACGGGGCCAAAGTTGGCCAGCCGCCGACATGTCCGACGACTATAGGGTCGTCCCCACGACCCCGGGGCTAGATTGGCCCGCCAACGTCATGTTCGACGATTATAGGGTCGTCCCCACGACCGCGAGACTAGATTGGCCCGCCACCGTCATGTCCGACGACAATAGGGTCGTCCCCACGACCCCGGGTCCAGTTTGGCCAGCCGCCGACATTTCCGACGACTATAGAGACGTCCCCACGACACCGGGCCAAAGTTGACCAGCCGCCGACATGTCCGACGACTATAGAGACGTCCCCACGACACCGGGCCAAAATTGGCCAGCCGCCGACATGTCCGACGACTATAGGGTCGTCCCCACGACCCCAGGACAAGGTTGGCCCGCCGCCGACTTGTCCGACGACTATAGGGTCGTAACCACGACCCTGGGACTAGGCTGACAAGCCGCCAACATGTCCGACGACTATAGGGTCGTCCCCACGACCCCGGGCCAAAGATGTCCAGCCGCCGTCTTGTCCGACGACTATACGGTCGTCCCCACGACCCCGGGACTAGATTGGCCCGCCAGCGTCATGTCCAACGACTATAGGGTCGTCCCCACAACCACGGGCCAAAGTTGGCCAGCCGCCGACATGTCCGACGACTATAGGGTCGTCCCACGACCCCCGGCCAAAGTTGGCCAGCTGCCGCCATGTCCGACGACTATAGGGTCGTCCCCACGACCCCGGGACAAGGTTGGCCCGCCGCCGACTTGTCCGACGACTATAGGGTCGTACCCACCACCCCGGGACTAGGCTGACAAGCCGCCAACATGTCCGACGACTATAGGGTCGTCCCCACGACCCCGGGACTAGATTGGCCCGCCACCGTCATGTCCGACGATTATAGGGTCGTCCCCACGACCGCGAGACTAGATTGGCCCGCCACCGTCATGTCCGACGACAATAGGGTCGTCCCCACGACCCCGGGTCCAGGTTGGCCAGCCGCCGACATTTCCGACGACTATAGAGTCGTCCCCACGACACCGGGCCAAAGTTGGCCAGCTGCCGCCATGTCCGACGACTATAGGGTCGTCCCCACGACCCCGGGACAAGGTTGGCCCGCCGCCGACTTGTCCGACGACTATAGGGTCGTACCCACCACCCCGGGACTAGGCTGACAAGCCGCCAACATGTCCGACGACTATAGGGTCGTCCCCACGACCCCGGGACTAGATTGGCCCGCCACCGTCATGTCCGACGATTATAGGGTCGTCCCCACGACCGCGAGACTAGATTGGCCCGCCACCGTCATGTCCGACGACAATAGGGTCGTCCCCACGACCCCGGGTCCAGGTTGGCCAGCCGCCGACATTTCCGACGACTATAGAGTCGTCCCCACGACACCGGGCCAAAGTTGGCCAGCCGCCGACATGTCCGACGACTATAGGGTCGTCCCCACGACCCCGGGACAAGGTTGGCCCGCCGCCGACTTGTCCGACGAATATAGGGTCGTCCCCACGACCCCGGGCCAAAGTTGGCAAGCCGCCGAAATGTCCGACGACTATAGGGTCGTCCACGAGACACCGGGCCAAAGTTGGCCAGCCGCCGACATGTCCGTCGACTATAGGGTCGTCCCCACGACCCCGGGACTAGATTGGCCCGCCACCGTCATGTCCGACGATTATAGGGTCGTCCCCACGACCGCGAGACTAGATTGGCCCGCCACCGTCATGTCCGACGACAATAGGGTCGTCCCCACGACCCCGGGTCCAGGCTGGCCAGCCGCCGACATTTCCGACGACTATAGAGTCGTCCCCACGACCCCGGGCCAATGTTGGCCAATCGCCGACATGTCCAACGACTATAGGGTCGTCCCTACGACCCCGGGACTAGATTAGCCCGCCACCGTCATGTCCAACAACTATAGGGTCGTCCCCACGACCACGGACCAAAGTTGGCATGCCGCCGAAATGTCCGACGACTGTAGGGTCGTCCCCACAACCCCGAGACTAGATTGGCCCGCCACCGTCAAGTCCGACGACTATAGGGTCGTCCCCACGACCCCGGGACTAGATTGGCCCGCCACCGTCATGTCCAACGACTATCGGATCGTCCCCACGACCACGGGCCAAAGTTGGCCAGCCGCCGACATGTCCGACGACGATAGGGTCGTCCCCACGACCCCGGGGCTAGATTGGCCCGCCACCGTCATGTCCGACGACAATAGGGTCGTCCCCACGACCCCGGGTCTAGGTTGGCCAGCCGCCGACATGTCCGACGACTATAGAGTCGTCCCCACGACACCGGGCCAAAGTTGGCCAGCCGCCGACATGTCCGACGACTATAGGGTCGTCCCCACGACACCGGGCCAAAGTTGGCCAGCCGCTGACATGTCCAACGACTATAGGGTCGTCCCCACGACCTCGGGTCTAGATTGGCCCGCTACCGTCATGTCCGAAGACTATAGGGTCGTCCCCACGACCCCGGGTCTAGGTTGGCCAGCCGCCGACATGTCCGACGACAATCGGATCGTCCCCACGACCACACGCCAAAGTTGGCCAGCCGCCGACATGTCCGACGACTATACGGTCGTCCCCACGACCCCGGGACTAGATTGGTCCGCCACCGTCATGTCCGACGACTATAGGGTCGTCCCCACGACCCCGGACTAGGTTGGCCAGCCGCCGACATGTCCGACGACTGTAGGGTCGTCCCCATGACCCCGGGCCAAAGTTGGCAAGCCGCCGACATGTCCGATGACTATAGGGTCGTCCCCACGACCCCGGGACTAGGTTGGCCCACCGCCGACTTGTCCCGTGACTATAGGGTCGTCCCCACGACCCCGGGACTAGGTTGGCCCACCGCCGACTTGTCCGACGACAATAGGGTCGTCCCCACGACCCCGGGTCTAGGTTGGCCAGCTGCCGACATGTCCGACGATTATAGGGTCGTCCCCATGACCAGGGGCCAAAGTTGGCCTGCCGCCGAAATGTCCGACAACTATACAGTCGTCCCCACGACACCAGGCCAAAGCTGGCCAGCCGCCGACATGTCCGACGACTATTGGGTCGTCCCCACGACACCGGGCCAAAGTTGGCCAGCCGCTGACATGTCCAACGACTATAGGGTCGTCCCCACAACCACGGGCCAAAGTTGACCAGCCGCCGACATGTCCGACGACTATAGAGTCGTCCCCACGACACCGGGCCAAAGTTGGCCAGCCGCCGACAGGTCCGACGACTATTGGGTCGTCCCCACGACCCCGGGGCTAGATTGGCCCGCCAACGTCATGTCCGACGATTATAGGGTCGTCCCCACGACCGCGAGACTAGATTGGCCCGCCACCGTCATGTCCGACGACAATAGGGTCGTCCCCACGACCCCGGGTCCAGGTTGGCCAGCCGCCGACATTTCCGACGACTATAGAGACGTCCCCACGACACCGGGCCAAAGTTGACCAGCCGCCGACATGTCCGACGACTATAGGGTCGTCCCCACGACCCCGGGGCTAGATTGGCCCGCCAACGTCATGTCCGACGATTATAGGGTCGTCCCCACGACCGCGAGACTAGATTGGCCCGCCACCGTCATGTCCGACGACAATAGGGTCGTCCCCACGACCCCGGGTCCAGGTTGGCCAGCCGCCGACATTTCCGACGACTATAGAGACGTCCCCACGACACCGGGCCAAAGTTGGCCAGCCGCCGACATGTCCGACGACTATAGGGTCGTCCCCACGACCCCGGGCCAATGTTGGCCAATCGCCAACATGTCCGACGACTATAGGGTCGTCCCTACGACCCCGGGACTAGATTGGCCCGCCACCGTCAAGTCCAACGATTATAGGGTCGTCCCCACGACCCCGGAACTAGGTTGGCCAGCCGCCGACATGTCCGACGACTATAGGGTCGTCCCGACGACCCCGGGCCAATGTTGGCCAATCGCCAACATGTCCGACGACTATAGGGTCGTCCCTACGACCCCGGGACTATATTGGCCCGCCACCGTCATGTCCGACGACAATAGGGTCGTCCCCACGACCCCGGGTCTAGGTTGCCCAGCTGCCGACATGTCCGACGACTATAGAGTCGTCCCCACGACACCGCGCCAAAGTTGGACAGCCGCCGACATGTCCGACTACTATAGGGTCGTCCCCACGACCTCGGGTCTAGATTGGCCCGCTACCGTCATGTCCGAAGAATATAGGGTCGTCCCCACGACCACGGGCCAAAGTTTGCCAGCCGCCGACTTGTCCGACGACTATAGGGTCGTCCCCACGACCCCGGGTCAAAGTTGGCCAGCCACCGACATGTCCGACGACTATAGGGTCGTCCCCACGACCCCCGCACAAGGTTGGCTCGCCGCCGACATGTCCGACGACTATAGGGTCGTCCCCACGACCCCGGGTCAAAGTTGGCCAGCCACCGACATGTCCGACGACTATAGGGTCGTCCCCACGACCCCCGCACAAGGTTGGCTTGCCGCCGACTTGTCCGACGACTATAGTGTCGTCCCCACGACCCCCGGACTAGGTTGGCTCGCCGCCGACTTGTCCGACGACTATAGGGTCGTCCCCACGACCCTGGGCCAATATTGGCCAGCTGCCGGCTTGACCGACGACTATAGGGTCGACCCCACGACCCCGGGACTAGATTGGCCCGCCACCGTCATGTCCGACGACTATAAGGTCGTCCCCACGACCCCGGGCCAAAGTTGGCCAGCCGCCGACATGCCCGACGACTATAGAGTCGTCCCCACGACCCCGGGACTAGATTGGTCCGCCACCGTCTTGTCCGACGACTATAGGGTCGTCCCCACGACCACGGGCCAAAGTTGACCAGCCGCCGACATGTCCGACGACTATAGGGTCGTCCCCACGACCCCGGGGCTAGATTGGCCCGCCAACGTCATGTCCGACGATTATAGGGTCGTCCCCACGACCGCGAGACTAGATTGGCCCGCCACCGTCATGTCCGACGACTATAGGGTCGTCCCCACGACACCCGGACTAGGTTGGCCGGCCGCCGACTTGTCCGACGACTATAGGGTCGTCCGCACGACCCCCGGACTAGGTGGGCTCGCCGCCGACTTTTCCGACGACTATAGGGTCGTTCCCACGACCCCGGGCCAAAGTTGGCAAGCTGCCGACTTATCCGACGACTATAGGGTCGTCCCCACGACCCCGGGACTAGGTAGGCCCGCCGCCGACTAGGTAGGCCAGCCGCCGACTTGTCCGAGGACTATAGGGTCGTCCCCACGGACCCGGGACTAGGTTGGCCAGCCGCCGACTAGTCCGACCACTATAGGGTCGTCCCCACGACCACGGGCCAATGTTGGCCAGCCGCTGACTTGTCCGACGACTATAGGGTCGTCCCCACAACCACGGGCCAAAGTTGACCAGCCGCCGACATTTCCGACCACTATAGAGTCATCCCCACGACACCGGGCCAAAGTTGGCCAGCCACCGACATGTCCGATGACTATAGGGTCGTCCCCACGACCCCGGGCCAAAGTTGGCCAGCCGCCGAAATGTCCGACGACTATAGGGTTGTCCCCACGACCCCGGGCCAAAGTTGGCAAGCCGCCGAAATGTCCGACGACTGTAGGGTCGTCCCCACGACCCCGGGACTAGATTGGCCCGCCACCGTCAAGTCCGACGACTATAGGGTCGTCCCCAGGACCTCGGGACTAGATTGGCCCGCCACCGTCATGTCCGACGACTATATGGTCGTCCCCACGACCACGGGCCAATGTTGGCCAGCCGCTGACTTGTCCGACGACTGTAGGGTCATCCCCACGACCCCGGGACTAGGTTGGCCCGCCGCCGACTTGTCCGACGACTATAGGGTCGTCCCCACGACCCGGGACTAGAGTGGCCCGCCACCGTCATGTCCGACGACTATATGGTCGTCCCCACGACCACGGGCCAATGTTGGCCAGCCGCTGACTTGTCCGACGACTGTAGGGTCATCCCCACGACCCCGGGACTAGGTTGGCCCGCCGCCGACTTGTCCGACGACTATAGGGTCGTCCCCACGACCTCGGGACTAGGTTGGCCCGCCGCCGACTTGTCCGACGACTATAGGGTCGTCCCCACGACCCCGGGACTAGATTGTCCCGCCACCGTCAAGTCCGACAACTATAGGGTCGTCCCCACGACCCCGGGCCAAAGTTGGACAGCCGCCGACTTGTCCGACGACTATAGGGTCGTCCCCACGACCACGGGCCAAAGTTGGCCAGCCGCCGGCTTGTCCGACGAATATAGGGTCGTCCCCACGACCCCGGGACTAGGTTGGCCCGCCGCCGACTTCTCCGACGACTATAGGGTCGTCCCCACGACCACGGGCCAAAGTTGGCCTGCCGCCGACATATCCGACGACTATAGGGTCGTTCCCACGACCCCGGGCCAAAGTTGGCCAGCCGCCGACATGTCCGACGACTATAGGGTCGTCCCCACGACCCGGGACTAGAGTGGCCCGCCACCGTCATGTCCGACGACTATATGGTCGTCCCCACGACCACGGGCCAATGTTGGCCAGCCGCTGACTTGTCCGACGACTATAGGGTCGTCCCCACGACCCCCCGACTAGGTGGGTTCGCCGCCGACTTGTCCGACGAGTATAGGGTCATCCCCACGACCCCGGGACTAGGTTGGCCCGCCGCCGACTTGTCCGACGACTATAGGGTCGTCCCCACGACCTCGGGACTAGGTTGGCCAGCCGCCGACATGTCCGACGACTATAGGGTCGTCCCCACGACCCCGGGCCAAAGTTGGCAAGCCGCCGACATGTCCGACGACTCTAGGGTCGTTCCTACGACCCCGGGACTAGATTGGCCCGCCACCGTCATGTCCAACGACTATACGGTCGTCCCCACAACCCCGGGACTAGGTTGACAAGCCGCCAACATGTCCGACGACTATAGGGTCGTCCCCACGACCCCGGGCCAAAGGTGGCATGCCGCCGAAATGTCCGACGACTATAGGGTCGTCCCCACGACCACGGGCCAAAGTTGACAAGCCGCCGAAATGTCCGACGACTATAGGGTCGTCCCCACGACCTCGGGACCAGGTTGGCCAGCCGCCGACATGTCCGACGACTATAGGGTCGTCCCCACGACCCCGGGCCAAAGTTGGCAAGCCGCCGAAATGTCCGACGACTGTAGGGTCGTCCCCACGACCCCGGGCCAATGTTGGCCAATCGCCGACATGTATGACGACTATAGGGTCGTCCCTACGACCCCGGGACTAGATTGGCCCGCCACCGTCATGTCCAACGACTATAGGGTCGTCCCCACGACCATGGGCCAAAGTTGGCCAGCCGCCGAAATGTCCGACGACTGTAGGGTCGTCCCCACGACCCCGGGATTAGATTGGTCCGCCGCCGTCAAGTCCGACGACTATAGGGTCGTCCCCACGACCCCGGGACTAAATTGGCCCGCCACCGTCATGTCCAACGACTATAGGGTCGTCCCCACGACCCCGGGACTAGGTTGACAAGCCGCCAAAATGTTCGACGAATATAGGGTCGTCCCCACGACCCCGGGCTAAAGATGGCATGCCGCCGAAATGTCCGACGACTATTAGGTCGTCCCCACGACCGCGGGACTAGGCTGACAAGCCGCCAACATGTCCGACGACTATAGGGTCGTCCCCACGACCCCGGGCCAAAGTTGGCCAGCCGCCGACATGTCCGACGACTATAGGGTCGTCCCCACGACCCCGAGACTAGATTGGCCCGCCACCGTCATGTCCGACGACTATAGGGTCGTCCCCACGACCCCCGGATTAGGTTGGCTAGCCGCCGACTTGTCCGACGACTATAGGGTCGTCCCCACGACCCCGGGACTAGATTGGCCCGCCACCGTCAAGTCCGACGACCTCGGGACTAGGTTGGCCAGCCGCCGACATTTCCGACGACTATAGGGTCGCCCCCACGACCTCGGGACTAGGTTGGCCAGCCGCCGACATGTCCGACGACTATAGGGTCGTCCCCACCACCCCGGGCCAAAGTTGGCAAGCCGCCGACTTTTCCGACGAATATAGGGTCGTCCCCACGACCCCGGGACTAGATTGGCCAGCCGCCGACATGTCCGGCGACTATAGAATCGTCCCCACGGCCTCGGGCCAAAGTTGACCAGCCACCGACATTTCCGACGACTATAGGGTCGTCCCCACGACCATGGGCCAAAGTTGGTCAGCCGCCGACTTGTCCGACGACTATTGGGTCGCCCCACGGCCCCGGACTAGGATGGCTCGCCGCCGACATGTCCGACGACTATAGGATCGTCCCCACGACGCCGGGACTAGGTTGGACAGCCGCCGACATGTCCGACGACTATAGGGTCGTCCCCACGACCACGGGCCAAAGTTGGTCAGCCGCCGACTTGTCCGACGACTATAGGGTCGTCCCCATGACCCGGGACTAGACTGGCCCGCCACCGTCATGTCCGACGACTATATGGTCGTCCCCACGACCACGGGCCAATGTAGGCCAGCCGCTGACTTGTCCGACGACTATAGGGTCGTCCCCACGACCCCGGGACTAGGTAGGCCCGCCGCCGACTTGTCTGACGACTATAGGGTCGTCCCCACGACCCCGGGACTAGATTGGCCCGCCACCGTTATGTCCGACGACTATAGGGTCGTCCCCACGACCACGGGCCAAAGTTGGCCAGCCGCCGACATGTCCGACGACTATAGGGTCGTCCCCACGACCAGGGACTAGACTGGCCCGCCACCGTCATGTCCGACGACTATAGGGTCGTCCCCACGACCCGGGACTAGACTGGCCCGCCACCGTCATGTCCGACGACTATAGGGTCGTCCCCACGACCCCCGGACTAGGTTGGCCGGCCGCCGACTTGTCCGACGACTATAGGGTCGTCCCCACGACCCCCGGACTAGGTGGGCTCGCCGCCGACTTGTCCGACGACTATAGGGTCGTTCCCACGACCCCGGGCCAAAGTTGGCAAGCTGCCGACTTATCCGACGACTATAGGGTCGTCCCCACGACCCCGGGACTAGGTAGGCCCGCCGCCGACTTGTCCGACGACTATAGGGTCGTCCCCACGACCCCGGGACTAGATTGGCCCGCCACCGTTATGTCCGACGACAATAGGGTCGTCCCCACGACCCCGGGCCAATGTTGGCCAATCGCCGACATGTCCGACGACTATAGGGTCGTCCCTACGACCCCGGGACTAGATTGGCCCGCCACCGTCATGTCCAACGACTATAGGGTCGTCCCCACGACCATGGGCCAAAGTTGGCCAGCCGCCGTAATGTCCAACGACTATTGGGTCGTCCCCACGACCCCGGGACTAGATTGGCCCGCCACCGTCAAGTCCAACGACTATAGGGTCGTCCCCATGACCCCGGGCCAAAGTTGGCATGCCGCCGAAATGTCCGACGACTATAGGGTCGTCCCCACGACCCCGGGCCAAAGTTGGCAAGCCGCCGAAATGTCCGACGACTATAGGGTCGTCCCTACGACCCCGGGACTAGATTGGCCCGCCACCGTCATGTCCAACGACTATAGGGTCGTCCCCACGACCATGGGCCAAAGTTGGCCAGCCGCCGTAATGTCCAACGACTATTTGGTCGTCCCCACGACCACGGGCCAAAGTTGGCCAGCCGCCGACATGCCTGACGACTATAGGGTCGTCCCCACGACCCCGGGACTAGATTGGCCCGCCACCGTCATGTCCAACGACTATAGGGTCGTCCCCATGACCCCGGGCCAAAGTTGGCATGCCGCCGAAATGTCCGACGACTATAGGGTCGTCCCCACGACCCCGGGCCAAAGTTGGCAAGCCGCCGAAATGTCCGACGACTATAGGGTCGTCCCCACGACCGCGAGCCAAGAATATCCAGCCGCCGTCTTGTCCGACGACTATAGGGTCGTCCCCACGACCCCGGGACTAGATTGGTCCGCCACCGTCATGTCCGACGACTATCGGGTCGTCCCCACGACCCCGGGACAAGGTTGGCCCGCCGCCGACTTGTCCGACGACTATAGGGTCGTACCCACGACCCCGGGACTAGGCAGACAAGCCGCCAACATGTCCGACGACTATAGGGTCGTCCCGACGACCCCGGGCCAATGTTGGCCAATCACCAACATGTCCGACGACTATAGGGTCGTCCCTACGACCCCGGCACTAGATTGGCCGGCCACCGTCATGTCCAACGACTATAGGGTCGTCCCCACGACCCCGGGACTAGGTTGACAAGCCGCCAACATATCCGACGACTATACGGTCGTCCCCACGACCTCGGGACTAGGTCGGCCAGCCGCCGACATGTCCGACGACTATAGGGTCGTCCCCACGACCCCGGGCCAAAGTTGGCAAGCCGCCGAAATGTCCGACGACTATAGGGTCGTCCCCACAACCCCGGGACTAGATTGGCACGCCACCGTCAAGTCCGACGAGTATATTTATTTATTTATTTATTTATTTATTTATTTATTTATTTATTTATTTATTTATTTATTTATTTATTTATTTATTTATTTATTTATTTATTTATTTATATACGGGAAAACCCTTTGGTGCATAGAATAGAAAAGATCAGTAGAAAAATAGTACATAAAAGTAGAAAAATAGTACATAAAAGTAGACACACGAAAACAGAACACATAAAACCAGAATGAAATGGTGCCAAGATACAGTACGAATAAAAGAATAATAGGAATTAGCGGGAACTAATAACCGCCTTATTCGCAGCGCGCTTAAAAGAGTATAATGAATGGCAGAAGAAATCAACTAAATGCGCAACAGAATTAGAGGTTCTACATAGTCTATCCACACAGTTGTTCATGCCATAAGTGGTAGAATGTTTACACAGCATAAACAGTTGTGTATTCCTTAGCGCTCTGGGCGGTACATTAAGTTTAAATAAGCTTAAAAGCTCCGGACAGTTGATGTGGTGATTTATAACTTTAAAAGTCAGTATTAGATCGGATAAAAACCTTCGCTTTTCAAGAGGAATATAGCACAGAGTGGAAAGGATATGCTCGTAATCATGAGAAAATCTATCAAAAGGGATACGCAGCTTATATGCTGCATATCTCAAATACCTATGCTGGATGCTCTCCAAAGATTTGATGTGGCATATACGGTAGGGATTCCAGAGACTAGAACAATATTGCAAATGAGGGAGAACAAGGGTGGTGTAAAGAGTGTTAAGCGTCTTTGGGGTCCTAAAGTCAACGGCAGCTCTCATTAAAAAACCGAGGGCTCTAGAGGCAGTAGCTCTAATATGGGCATAGTGTCTTCTAAAATCCGCCGAAGCAGAGAAGATAACTCCCAGGTCGCGAATGGAATCCACAGAATCGAGAGACTTCCCATCAATGTTGTACTGAAACTGAATATTAATGTTCAAACTGCGGTGGAATTGTATCACATGGCATTTAGAGAGATTCAACTGCATACGATTTGTGAGACACCACAAGGCAACATTAGATAGGTCCTCCTGCAAAAGCTGTGCATCCATAGGGGACCGAATAGAGCGATAAATTTTTAAATCATCGGCAAACAGTAGAAATTTACTATGCACAATTACCTCAGAGATGTCATTGATGAAAAGAATAAACAATATCGGACCAAGATGAGAGCCTTGAGGAACACCGGATGTAACATCAAATACGGTAGAGAGAACATTAAAGCATTTTACAGACATCGTCCTGCCGCGGAGGTAACTGGCCAACCAAGCCAACGCAGTACCACCAATTCCAATCGATGCAAGCTTACTTATTAAGATAGAGTGACTGACAGTGTCAAACGCTTTGCTGAAGTCGGTTTAGACAGCATCCACCTGGCTACCCACTTCCAGTTCATGTGAGATGTAATGGTGATAGAGCATGAGATTTGTGGAAGTAGATCGTCCAGAGACAAAACCATGCTGTTCGTTAATTATGGTACTTGTTGACAGGGAGGCCAGTTTGTCAGCAATTATGGAATCTAATATTTTGGGCATAACATTCAATATAGAAATAGGTCTGTAGTTGGAGATTAACATTTTGTCGCCAGATTTAAATACGGGGACAACTAAGCTAGATTTCCATCTCGTGGGAAATACACCCGATTTTAAAGACAAGTTGAAAATGCGCCACAAAATTCTGGCAAAAATAAACTTACACGACTTAAAGAATACTGGTGGGATGGCGTCATCCCCAGCGCCTTTGTTAACATCCAAGGAATTTAGTTTCGCAAATACTTCACCTATGCCAATAGTAAGATTATTTAGATCTAATGTAGAGGTACCATTAAATGTAGTAGAACAGTCACGCGCAGCTTGAAAGGATGACTTGAAGTGATTCGCAAAGCCATTCGCAATTTGAGTCGGACTCGTCAATGGTTGATCGTTAAACAACATGGTGCTAGGTAATCTATTGGAAGATCTAGTTGAATTTATAAAATTCCAAAAGACCTTCAGATTTTCAGGTATCGCGACTTCAACCTCAGAGGTGTATCTAAGCCAGCAGGCACGAATGACTGATTTACTTTCAGCTCTGAGCTTGGAAAAAGCTAAGTAGTCGCAGAAGCGATTGCTACGCTTGTATACCTTGTGCGCGAGTTTTTTTGCCCTGATTTGTCTAATAGCGTTCTTTGAATACCAACGAGGATACGATGACCTTATTACAGTGTAGTGCGGAACAAAAGCACCGATAATGTCGTTCAAGTATGCATACAGAGTGTCAACTGCCGAATCAACGCACGGTCCGTCGAGAACACAGTCCCAATTTACGTGATTAAGGTGATTTATTATCGAGACGTAATCGGCAGCCTTAAAGTTGGCTCTGGTAGTATAGGATCGTCTCCACGACCACGGGCCAAAGTTGGCCAGCCGCCGACATGTCCGTCGACTATAGGGTCGTCCCCACGACCTCGGGCCAAAGTTGGCAAGCCGCCGAAATGTCCGACGACTATAGGGTCGTCCCCACGACCGCGGGCCAAATATGTCCAGCCGCCGTCTTGTCCGACGACTATAGGGTCGTACCCACGACCCCGGGACTAGATTGGCCCACCACCGTCATGTCCAACGACTATAGGGTAGTCCCCACGACCCCGGGACTAGATTGGCCCGCCACCGTCATGTCCAACGACTATCGAATCGTCCCCACAACCCCGGGCCAATGTTGGCCAATCGCCGACATGTCCGACGACCATAGGGTCGTACCTACGACCCCGGGACTAGATTGGCCCGCCACCGTCATGTCCGACGACAATAGGGTTGTCCCCACGACCCTGGGTCTAGGTTGGCCAGCCGCCGACATGTCCGACGACTAAACAGTCGTCCCAACGACCACGGGCAAAAGTTGGCCAGCCGCCGACATGTCCGACGACTATAGGGTCGTCCCCACGACTCCGGGACTAGATTGGCCCGCCGCCGACTTGTCCGACGACTATAGGGTCGTCCCCACGACCCCGGGACTAGATTGGCCCGCCACCGTCTTGTCCGACGACTATAGGGTCGTCCCCACGACCCCGGGACTAGATTGGCCCGCCGCCGACATGCCCGACGACTATAGGGTCGTCCCCACGACAGCGGGCCTACGTTGGCCAGCCGCCGACATGTCCGACGACAAAAGGGTCGTCCCCACGAACCCGGGACTAGGTTGGCTCGCCGCCGACATGTCCGACGACTATAGGGTCGTTCCCACGACACCGGGACTAGATTGGCCCGCCACCGTCATGTCCAACGACTATAGGGTCGTCCCCACGACCATGGACCAAAGTTGGCCAGCCGCCGTAATGTCCAACGACTATTGGGTCGTCCCCACGACCCCGGGACTAGATTGGCCCGCCACCGTCAAGTCCGACGACTATAGGGTCGTCCCCACGACCTCGGGACTAGGTTGGCCTGCCGCCGACATGTCCGACGACTATAGGGTCGTCCCCACGACCCCGGGCCAAAGTTGGCCAGCCGCCGACATGTCCGACGACTATAGGGTCGTTCCTACGACCCCGGGACTAGATTGGCCCGCCACCGTCATGTCCAACGACTATAGGGTCGTCCCCACAACCCCGAGAGTAGGTTGACAAGCCGCCAACATGTCCGACGACTATAGGGTCGTCCCCACGACCCCGGGCCAAAGGTGGCATGCCGCCGAAATGTCCGACGACTGTAGGGTCGTCCCCACGACCCCGGGACTAGATTGGTCCGCCACCGTCATGTCCGACGACTATAGGGTCGTCCCCACGACCCCGGGCCAATGTTGGCCAATCGCCGACATGTCCGACGACTATAGGGTCGTCCCTACGACCCCGGGACTAGATTGGCCCGCCACCGTCATATCCAACGACTATAGGGTCGTCCCCACGACCATGGGCCAAAGTTGGCCAGCCGCCGTAATGTCCAACGACTATTGGATCGTCCCCACGACCACGGGCCAAAGTTGGCCAGCCGCCGTAATGTCCAACGACTATTGGGTCGTCCCCACGACCCCGGGACTAGATTGGCCCGCCACCGTCAAGTCCGACGACTATAGGGTCGTCCCCACGACCCCGGGCAAATTTGGCAAGCCGCCGACATATCCGACGACTGTAGGGTCGTCCCCACGACCCCGGGACTAGATTGGCCCGCCACCGTCATGTCCAACGACTATAGGGTCGTCCCCACGACCATGGGCCAAAGTTGGCCAGCCGCCGTAATGTCCAACGACTATTGGGTCGTCCCCACGACCACGGGCCAAAGTTGGCCAGCCGCCGACATGCCCGACGACTATAGGGTCGTCCCCACGACCCCTGGACTAGATCGGTCCGCCACCGTCATGTTCGACGACTATAAGGTCGTCCCCACGACCCCGGGCCAAAGTTGGCAAGGCGCCGAAATGTCCGACGACTATAGGGTCGTCCCCACGACCCCGGGACTAGGTTGGCCAGCCGCCGACATGTCTGACGACTATAGGGTCGTCCCGACGACCCCGGGCCAATGTTGGCCAATCGCCAACATGTCCGACGACTATAGGGTCGTCCCCACGACCCCGGGAATAGATTGGCCCGCCACCGTCATGTCCGACGACAATAGGGTCGTCCCCACGACCACGGGCCAAAGTTGGCATGCCGCCGAAATGTCCGACGACTATAGGGTCGTCCCCACGACACCGGGCCAAAGTTGGCCAGCCGCCGACATGTCCGACGACTATAGGGTCGTCCCCACGACCCCGGGACTAGATTGGCCCGCCACCGTCATGTCCGACGATTATAGGGTCGTCCCCACGACCCCGGGACTAGATTGGCCCGCCACCGTCATGTCCGACGACAATAGGGTCGTCCCCACGACCCCGGGTCCAGGTTGGCCAGCCGCCGACATTTCCGACGACTATAGAGTCGTCCCCACGACACCGGGCCAAAGTTGGCCAGCCGCCGACATGTCCGACGACTATAGGGTCGTCCCCACGACCCCGGGACTAGATTGGCCCGCCACCGTCATGTCCGACGATTATAGGGTCGTCCCCACGACCGCGAGACTAGATTGGCCCGCCACCGTCATGTCCGACGACAATAGGGTCGTCCCCACGACCCCGGGTCCAGGTTGGCCGGCCGCCGACATTTCCGACGACTATAGAGTCGTCCCCACGACACCGGGCCAAAGTTGGCCAGCCGCCGACATGTCCGACGACTATAGGGTCGTCCCCACGACCCCGGGACAAGGTTGGCCCGCCGCCGACTTGTCCGACGACTATAGGGTCGTACCCACGACCCTGGGACTAGGCTGACAAGCCGCCAACATGTCCGACGACTATAGGGTCGTCCCTACGACCCCGGGACTAGATTGGCCCGCCACCGTCATGTCCAACGATTATAGGGTCGTCCCCACGTCCCCGGGACTAGATTGGCCCGCCACCGTCATGTCCGACGATTGTAGGGTCGTCCCCACGACCCCGGGACAAGCTTGGCCCGCCGCCGACTTGTCCGACGACTATAGGGTCGTCCCCACGACCCCGGGACTAGATTGGCCCGCCACCGTCATGTCCGACGACAATAGGGTCGTCCCCACGACCCCGGGTCTAGGTTGGCCAACCGCCGACATATCCGACGACGATAGAGTCGTCCCCACGACACCGGGCCAAAGTTGGACAGCCGCCGACATGTCCGACGACTATAGGGTCGTCCCCACGACCCCGGGCCAATGTTGGCCAATCGCCAACATGTCCGACGACTATAGGGTCGTCCCTACGACCCCGGGACAAGATTGGCCCGCCACCGTCATGTCCAACGATTATAGGGTCGTCCCCACGACCCCTGGACTCGATTGGCCCGCCACCGTCATGTCCAACGATTATAGGGTCGTCCCCACGACCCCGGGTCTAGGTTGGCCAGCCGCCGACATGTCCGACGACTATAGAGTCGTCCCCACGACACCGGGCCAAAGTTGGACAGCCGCCGACATGTCCGACTACTATAGGGTCGTCCCCAGGACCTCGGGTCTAGATTGGCCCGCTACCGTCATGTCCGACGACTATAGGGTCGTCCCCACGACCTCGGGACTAGGTTGGCCAGCCGCCGACATGTCTGACCACTATTGGGTCGTCCCCACGACCCCGGGACTAGATTGGCCCGCCACCGTCATGTCCGACGATTATAGGGTCGTCCCCACGACCCCGGGACAAGCTTGGCCCGCTGCCGACTTGTCCGACGACTATAGGGTCGTCCCCACGACCCCGGGCCAAAGCTGGCAAGCCGCCGAAATGTCCGACGACTGTAGGGTCGTCCCCACGACCCCGGGACTAGATTGGCCCGCCACCGTCAAGTCCGACGACTATCGGATCGTCCCCACGACCCCGGGCCAAAGTTGGCAAGCCGCCGAAATGTCCGACGACTGTAGGGTCGTCCCCACAACCACGGGCCAAAGTTGGCCAGCCGCCGACATGTCCGACGACTATTGGGTCGTCCCCACGACCACGGGCCAAAGTTGGCCAGCCGCCGACATGTCCGAAGACTATAGGGTCGTCCCCACGACCCTGGGACTAGATTGGCCCGCCACCGTCAAGTCCGACGACTATAGGGTCGTCCCCAAGAACTCGGGACTAGGTTGGCCACCCGCCGACATGTCCGACGATTATAGGGTCGTCCCCACGACCCCGGGCCAAAGTTGGCAAGCCGCCGAAATGTCCGACGACTGTAGGGTCGTCCCCACGGCCCCGGGACTAGATTGGCCCGCCACCGTCAAGTCCGACGACTATAGAGTCGTCCCCACGACCCCGGGCCCAAGTTGGCAAGCCGCCGAAATGTCCGACGACTGTAGGGTCGTCCCCAGGACCCCGGGACTAGATTGGCCCACCACCGTCAAGTCCGACGACTATAGGGTCGTCCCCACGACCTCGGGACTAGGTTGGCCAGCCCCCGACATGTCCGACCACTATTGGGTCGTCCCCACGACCAGGGGCCACAGTTGGCCAGCCGCCGACATGTCCGACGACTATAGAGTCGTCCCCACGACACCGGGCCAAAGTTGGCCAGCCGCCGACATGTCCGACGACTATAGGGTCGTCCCGACGACCCCGGGACTAGATTGGCCCGCCACCGTCATGTCCAACGACTATCGGATCGTCCCCACGACCACGGGCCAAAATTGGCCAGCCGCCGACATGTCCGACGACTATTGGGTCGTCCCCACGACCACGGGCCAAAGTTGGCCAGCCGCCGACATGTCCGAAGACTATAGGGTCGTCCCCACGACCCTGGGACTAGAATGGCCCGCCACCGTCAAGTCCGACGACTATAGGGTCGTCCCCAAGACCTCGGGACTAGGTTGGCCACCCGCCGACATGTCCGACGATTATAGGGTCGTCCCCACGACCCCGGGCCAAAGTTGGCTAGCCGCCGACATGTCCGACGACTATAGAGTCGTCCCCACGACACCGGGCCAAAGTTGGCTAGCCGCCGACATGTCCGACGACTATAGGGTCGTCCCGACGACCTCGGGACTAGAATGGCCCGCCACCGTCATGTCCGGCGACTATCGGATCGTCCCCACGACTACGGGCCAAAGTTGGCCAGCCGCCGACATGTCCGACGGCTATTGGGTCGTCCCCACGACCACGGGCCTATGTTGGCCAGCCGCCGACATGTCCGAAGACTATAGGGTCGTCCCCACGACCCCGGGACTAGATTGGCCAGCCGCCGACATGTCCGACGACTATAGAGTCGTCACCACGACACCGGGGCAAAGTTGGCCAGCCGCTGACATGTCCAACGACTATTGGGTCGTCCCCACGACCACGGGCCAATGTTGGCCAACCGCCGACATGTCCGACGACTATAGGGTCGTCCCCACGACCCCGGGCCAATGTTGGCCAATCGCCGACATGTCCGTCGACTATAGGGTCGTCCCTACGACCCCGGGACTGGATTGGCCCGCCGCCGTCTTGTCCGACGATTATAGGGTCGTCCCCACGACCCCGGGACAAGCTTGGCCAGCCGCCGACATGCCCGACGACTATTGGGTCGTCCCCACGACCAGGGGCCACAGTTGGCCAGCCTCCGACATGTCCGACAACTATAGGGTCGTCCCCACGACCCCGGGCCAAAGATGTCCAGCCGCCGACATGTCCGACGACTATAGGGTCGTCCCGACGACCTCGGGACTAGATTGGCCCGCCACCGTCATGTCCAACGACTATCGGATCGTCCCCACGACCACGGGCCAATGTAGGCCAATCGCCGACATGTCCGACGACTATAGGGTCGTCCCTACGACCCCGGGCCAAAGATGTCCAGCCGCCGGCTTGTCCGACGACTATAGGGTCGTCCCCACGACCCCGGGACTAGATTGGCCCGCCACCGTCCTGTCCAACGACTATAGGGTCGTCCCCACAACCACGGGCCAAAGTTGGTCAGCCGCCGCCATGTCCAACGACTATTGGGTCGTCCCCGCGACCACGGGCCAAAGTTGGCCAGCCGCCGACATGTCCGACGACTATAGGGTCACCCCCAAGACCGCGGGACTAGGTTGGCCACCCGCCGACATGTCCGACGATTATAGGGTCGTCCCCACGACCCCGGGCCAAAGTTGGCAAGCCGCCGAAATGTCCGACGACTGTAGGGTCGTCCCCACGGCCCCGGGACTAGATTGGCCCGCCACCGTCAAGTCCGACGACTATAGGGTCGTCCCCACGACCCCGGGCCAAAGTTGGCGAGCCGCCGACATGTTCAACGACTATTGGGCCGTCCCCACGACCCCGGGCCAAAGTTGGACAGCCGCCGACATTTCCGACGACTATAGAGTCGTCCCCACGACACCGGGCCCAAATTGGCCAGCCGCCGACATGTCCGACGACTATAGGGTCGTCCCCACGACCATGGGCCAAAGTTGGTCAGCCGCCGACTTGTCCGACGACGATAGGGTCGTCCCCACGACCACGGGCCAAAGTTGGCCAGCCTCCGACATGTCCGACGACTATAGGGTCGTCCCCACGACCCCGGGACTAGATTGGTCCGCCACCGTCATGTCCGACGACTATAGGGTCGTCCCCACCACCCCGGGCCAAAGTTGGCCAGCCGCCGACATGTCCGACGACTATAGGGTCGTCCCCACGACCCCGGGCCAAAGATGTCCAGCCGCCGTCTTGTCCGACGACTATAGGGTCGTCCCCACGACCCCGGGACTAGATTGGCCCGCCACCGTCAAGTCCGACGACTATAGGGTCGTCCCCACGACCCCGGGTCCAGGTTGGCCAAGCGCCGACATTTCCGACGACTATAGAGTCGTCCCCACGACACCGGGCCCAAATTGGCCAGCCGCCGACATGTCCAACGACTATTGGGTCGTCCTCGCGACCACGGCCAAAGTTGGCCAGCCGCTGACATGTCCGACGACAATAGGGTCGCCCCCAAGACCTCGGGACTAGGTTGGCCACCCGCCGACATGTCCGACGATTATAGGGTCGTCCCCACGACCCCGGGCCAAAGTTGGCAAGCCGCCGAAATGTCCGACGACTGTAGGGTCGTCCCCACGGCCCCGGGACTAGATTGGCCCGCCACCGTCAAGTCCGACGACTATAGAGTCGTCCCCACGACCCCGGGCCCAAGTTGGCAAGCCGCCGAAATGTCCGACGACTGTAGGGTCGTCCCCAGGACCCCGGGACTAGATTGGCCCACCACCGTCAAGTCCGACGACTATAGGGTCGTCCCCACGACCCCGGGACAAGCTTGGCCCGCTGCCGACTTGTCCGACGACTATAGGGTCGTCCCCACGACCCCGGGCCAAAGCTGGCAAGCCGCCGAAATGTCCGACGACTGTAGGGTCGTCCCCACGACCCCGGGACTAGATTGGCCCGCCACAGTCAAGTCCGACGACTATCGGATCGTCCCCACGACCCCGGGCCAAAGTTGGCAAGCCGCCGAAATGTCCGACGACTGTAGGGTCGTCCCCACAACCACGGGCCAAAGTTGGCCAGCCGCCGACATGTCCGACGACTATTGGGTCGTCCCCACGACCACGGGCCAAAGTTGGCCAGCCGCCGACATGTCCGAAGACTATAGGGTCGTCCCCACGACCCTGGGACTAGATTGGCCCGCCACCGTCAAGTCCGACGACTATAGGGTCGTCCCCAAGACCTCGGGACTAGGTTGGCCACCCGCCGACATGTCCGACGATTATAGGGTCGTCCCCACGACCCCGGGCCAAAGTTGGCAAGCCGCCGAAATGTCCGACGACTGTAGGGTCGTCCCCACGGCCCCGGGACTAGATTGGCCCGCCACCGTCAAGTCCGACGACTATAGAGTCGTCCCCACGACCCCGGGCCCAAGTTGGCAAGCCGCCGAAATGTCCGACGACTGTAGGGTCGTCCCCAGGACCCCGGGACTAGATTGGCCCACCACCGTCAAGTCCGACGACTATAGGGTCGTCCCCACGACCTCGGGACTAGGTTGGCCAGCCCCCGACATGTCCGACCACTATTGGGTCGTCCCCACGACCAGGGGCCACAGTTGGCCAGCCGCCGACATGTCCGACGACTATAGAGTCGTCCCCACGACACCGGGCCAAAGTTGGCCAGCCGCCGACACGTCCGACGACTATAGGGTCGTCCCGACGACCCCGGGACTAGATTGGCCCGCCACCGTCATGTCCAACGACTATCGGATCGTCCCCACGACCACGGGCCAAAGTTGGCCAGCCGCCGACATGTCCGACGACTATTGGGTCGTCCCCACGACCACGGGCCAAAGTTGGGCAGCCGCCGACATGCCCGACGACTATAGGGTCGTCCCGACGACCTCGGGACTAGATAGGCCAGTCGCCGACATGTCCGACGACTATTGGATCGTCCCCACGACCACGGGCCAAAGTTGGCCAGCCGCCGACATGTCCGACGACTATAGAGTCGTCCCCACGACACCGGGCCAAAGTTGGCTAGCCGCCGACATGTCCGACGACTATAGGGTCGTCCCGACGACCTCGGGACTAGATTGGCCCGCCACCGTCATGTCCAACGACTATCGGATCGTCCCCACGACCACGGGCCAAAGTTGGCCAGCCGCCGACATGTCCGACGACTATAGAGTCGTCCCCACGACACCGGGCGAAAGTTGGCCAGCCACCGACATGTCCGACGACTATAGGGTCGTCCCGACGACCCCGGGACTAGATTGGCCCGCCACCGTCATGTCCAACGACTATCGGATCGCCTCCACTACCACGGGCCAAAGTTGTCCAGCCGCCGACATGTCCGACGACTATCGGATCGTTCCCACGACCACGGGCCAAAGTTGGCCTGCCGCCGACATGTCCGACGATTATAGGGTCGTCCCCACGACCCCGGGAATAGATTGGCCCGCCACCGTCATGTCCGGCGACTATCGGATCGTCCCCACGACTACGGGCCAAGGTTGGCCAGCCGCCGACATGTCCGACGACTATAGGGTCGTCCCCACGACCCCGGACTAGATTGGCCCGCCACCGTCATGTCCAACGACTATAGGGTCGTCCCCACAACCACGGGCCAAAGCTGGCCAGCCGCCGACATGTCCAACGACTATTGGGTCGTCCCCACGACCATGGGCCAAAGTTGGCCAGCCGCCGACATGTCCGACGACTATAGTGTCGTCCCCACGACCCCGGTACTAGATTGGCCCGCCGCCGACATGACCGACGACTATAGAGTCGTCCCCACGACACCGGGCCAAAGTTGGCCAGCCGCCGACATGTCCGACGACTATAGGGTCGTCCCCACGACCACGGGAATAGATTGGCCCGCCACCGTCATGTCCGGCGACTATCGGATCGTCCCCACGACTACGGGCCAAAGTTGGCCAGCCGCCGACATGTCCGAAGACTATAGGGTCGTCCCCACGACCCTGGGACTAGATTGGCCCGCCACCGTCAAGTCCGACGACTATAGGGTCGTCCCCACGACCTCGGGACTAGGTTGGCCAGCCGCCGACATGTCTGACCACTATTGGGTCGTCCCCACGACCCCGGGACTATATTGGCCCGCCACCGTCATGTCCGACGATTATAGGATCGTCCCCACGACCCCGGGACAAGCTTGGCCCGCTGCCGACTTGTCCGACGACTATAGGGTCATCCCCACGACCTCGGGACTAGGTTGGCCAGCCGCCGACATGTCCGACGACTATAGGGTTGTCCCCACGACCCCGGGCCAAAGCTGGCAAGCCGCCGAAATGTCCGACGACTGTAGGGTCGTCCCCACGACCCCGGGACTAGATTGGCCCGCCACCGTCAAGTCCGACGACTATAGGGTCGTCCCCACGACCTCGGGACTAGGTTGGCCAGCCGCCGACATGTCCGACGACTATAGGGTTGTCCCCACGACCCCGGGCCAAAGTTGGCAAGCCGCCGAAATGTCCGACGACTGTAGGGTCGTCCCCACGACCCCGGGACTAGATTGGCCCGCCACCGTCAACTCCGACGACTATAGGGTCGTCCCCACGACCTCGGGACAAGGTTGGCCAGCCGCCGACATGTCCGACCACTATTGGGTCGTCCCCACGACCAGGGGCCACAGTTGGCCAGCCGCCGACATGTCCGACGACTATAGGGTCGTCCCCACGACCCCGGGAATAGATTGGCCCGCCACCGTCATGTCCGGCGACTATCGGATCGTCCCCACGACTACGGGCCAAAGTTGGCCAGCCGCCGACATGTCCGACGGCTATTGGGTCGTCCCCACGACCACGGGCCTATGTTGGCCAGCCGCCGACATGTCCGAAGACTATAGGGTCGTCCCCACGACCCCGGGACTAGATTGGCCAGCCGCCGACATGTCCGACGACTATAGAGTCGTCACCACGACACCGGGGCAAAGTTGGCCAGCCGCTGACATGTCCAACGACTATTGGGTCGTCCCCACGACCACGGGCCAATGCTGGCCAACCGCCGACATGTCCGTCGACTATAGGGTCGTCCCTACGACCCCGGGACTGGATTGGCCCGCCGCCGTCTTGTCCGACGGTTATAGGGTCGTCCCCACGACCCCGGGACAAGCTTGGCCAGCCGCCGACATGCCCGACGACTATTGGGTCGTCCCCACGACCAGGGGCCACAGTTGGCCAGCCTCCGACATGTCCGACAACTATAGGGTCGTCCCCACGACCCCGGGCCAAAGATGTCCAGCCGCCGACATGTCCGACGACTATAGGGTCGTCCCGACGACCTCGGGACTAGATTGGCCCGCCACCGTCATGTCCAACGACTATCGGATCGTCCCCACGACCACGGGCCAATGTTGGCCAATCGCCGACATGTCCGACGACTATAGGGTCGTCCCTACGACCCCGGGCCAAAGATGTCCAGCCGCCGTCTTGTCCGACGACTATAGGGTCGTCCCCACAACCACGGGCCAAAGTTGGTCAGCCGCCGACATGTCCAACGACTATTGGGTCGTCCCCGCGACCACGGGCCAAAGTTGGCCAGCCGCCGACATGTCCGACGACTATAGGGTCACCCCCAAGACCGCGGGACTAGGTTGGCCACCCGCCGACATGTCCGACGATTATAGGGTCGTCCCCACGACCCCGGGACAAGTTTGGCCCGCTGCCGACTTGTCCGACGACTATAGGGTCGTCCCCACGACCCCGGGCCAAAGTTGGCAAGCCGCCGAAATGTCCGACGACTGTAGGGTCGTCCCCAGGACCCCGGGACTAGATTGGCCCACCACCGTCAAGTCCGACGACTATAGGGTCGTCCCCACGACCTCGGGACTAGGTTGGCCAGCCACCGTCATGTCCGACGAGTATAGGGTCGTCCCCACGACCCCGGGACAAGCTTGGCCCGCTGCCGACTTGTCCGACGACTATAGGGTCGTCCCCACGACCCCGGGCCAAAGTTGGCAAGCCGCCGAAATGTCCGACGACTGTAGGGTCGTCCCCAGGACCCCGGGACTAGATTGGCCCACCACCGTCAAGTCCGACGACAATAGGGTCGTCCCCACGACCCCGGGTCTAGGTTGGCCAGCCGCCGACATGTCCGACGACTATAGAGTCGTCCCCACGACACCGGGCCAAAGTTGGCCAGCCCCCGACATGTCCGACGACTGTTGGATCGTCCCCACGACCACGGGCCAAAGTTGGCCAGCCGCCGACATGTCCGACGACTATAGGGTCGTCCCCACGACCCCGGGCCAAAGATGTCCAGCCGCCGTCTTGTCCGACGACTATAGGGTCGTCCCCACGACCCCGGGACTAGATTGGCCCGCCACCGTCATGTCCAACGACTATAGGGTCGTCCCCACAACCCCAGGCCAAAGTTGGCCAGCCGCCGACATGTCCAACGACTATTGGGTCGTCCCCACGACCACGGGCCAAAGTTGGCCAGCCGCCGACATGTCCGACGACTATAGGGTCGTTCCCACGACCCCGGGAATAGATTGGCCCGCCACCGTCATGTCCGGCGACTATCGGATCGTCCCCACGACTACGGGCCAAAGTTGGCCAGCCGCCGACATGTCCGACGACTATAGGGTCGTCCCCAGGACCCCGGGACTAGATTGGCCCACCACCGTCAAGTCCGACGACTATAGGGTCGTCCCCACGACCTCGGGACTAGGTTGGCCAGCCACCGTCATGTCCGACGAGTATAGGGTCGTCCCCACGACCCCGGGACAAGCTTGGCCCGCTGCCGACTTGTCCGACGACTATAGGGTCGTCCCCACGACCCCGGGCCAAAGTTGGCAAGCCGCCGAAATGTCCGACGACTGTAGGGTCGTCCCCAGGACCCCGGGACTAGATTGGCCCACCACCGTCAAGTCCGACGACAATAGGGTCGTCCCCACGACCCCGGGTCTAGGTTGGCCAGCCGCCGACATGTCCGACGACTATAGAGTCGTCCCCACGACACCGGGCCAAAGTTGGCCAGCCACCGACATGTCCGACGACTATTGGATCGTCCCCACGACCACGGGCCAAAGTTGGCCAGCCGCCGACATGTCCGACGACTATAGGGTCGTCCCCACGACCCCGGGCCAAAGATGTCCAGCCGCCGTCTTGTCCGACGACTATAGGGTACGTCCCCACCACCCCGGGACTAGATTGGCCCGCCACCGTCATGTCCAACGACTATAGGGTCGTCCCCACAACCACGGGCCAAAGTTGGCCAGCCGCCGACATGTCCAACGACTATTGGGTCGTCCTCGCGACCACGGCCAAAGTTGGCCAGCCGCCGAAATGTCCGACGACTGTAGGGTCGTCCCCAGGACCCCGGGACTAGATTGGCCCACCACCGTCAAGTCCGACGACAATAGGGTCGACCCCACGACCCCGGGTCTAGGTTGGCCAGCCGCCGACATGTCCGACGACTATAGAGTCGTCCCCACGACACCGGGCCAAAGTTGGCCAGCCACCGTCATGTCCAACGACTATAGGGTCGTCCCCACAACCCCAGGCCAAAGTTGGCCAGCCGCCGACATGTCCGACGACAATAGGGTCGCCCCCAAGACCTCGGGACTAGGTTGGCCACCCGCCGACATGTCCGACGATTATAGGGTCGTCCCCACGACCCCGGGCCAAAGTTGGCAAGCCGCCGAAATGTCCGACGACTGTAGGGTCGTCCCCACGGCCCCGGGACTAGATTGGCCCGCCACCGTCAAGTCCGACGACTATAGAGTCGTCCCCACGACCCCGGGCCCAATTTGGCAAGCCGCCGAAATGTCCGACGACTGTAGGGTCGTCCCCAGGACCCCGGGACTAGATTGGCCCACCACCGTCAAGTCCGACGACTATAGGGTCGTCCCTACGACCTCGGGACTAGGTTGGCCAGCCGCCGACATGTCCGACGACTATTGGGTCGTCCCCACGACCACGGGCCAAAGTTGGCCAGCCGCCGACATGTCCGAAGACTATAGGGTCGTCCCCACGACCCTGGGACTAGATTGGCCCTCCACCGTCAAGTCCGACGACTATAGGGTCGTCCCCACGACCTCGGGACTAGGTTGGCCAGCCGCCGACATGTCTGACCACTATTGGGTCGTCCCCACGACCCCGGGACTAGATTGGCCCGCCACCGTCATGTCCGACGATTATAGGGTCGTCCCCACGACCCCGGGACAAGCTTGGCCCGCTGCCGACTTGTCCGACGACTATAGGGTCGTCCCCACGACCCCGGGCCAAAGCTGGCAAGCCGCCGAAATGTCCGACGACTGTAAGGTCGTCCCCACGACCCCGGGACTAGATTGGCCCGCCACCGTCAAGTCCGACGACTATCGGATCGTCCCCACGACCCCGGGCCAAAGTTGGCAAGCCGCCGAAATGTCCGACGGCTGTAGGGTCGTCCCCACAACCACGGGCCAAAGTTGGCCAGCCGCCGACATGTCCGACGACTATTGGGTCGTCCCCACGACCACGGGCCAAAGTTAGCCAGCCGCCGACATGTCCGAAGACTATAGGGTCGTCCCCACGACCCTGGGACTAGATTGGCCCGCCACCGTCAAGTCCGACGACTATAGGGTCGTCCCCAAGACCTCGGGACTAGGTTGGCCACCCGCCGACATGTCCGACGATTATAGGGTCGTCCCCACGACCCCGGGCCAAAGTTGGCAAGCCGCCGAAATGTCCGACGACTGTAGGGTCGTCCCCACGGCCCCGGGACTAGATTGGCCCGCCACCGTCAAGTCCGACGACTATAGAGTCGTCCCCACGACCCCGGGCCCAAGTTGGCAAGCCGCCGAAATGTCCGACGACTGTAGGGTCGTCCCCAGGACCCCGGGACTAGATTGGCCCACCACCGTCAAGTCCGACGACTATAGGGTCGTCCCCACGACCTCGGGACTAGGTTGGCCAGCCCCCGACATGTCCGACCACTATTGGGTCGTCCCCACGACCAGGGGCCACAGTTGGCCAGCCGCCGACATGTCCGACGACTATTGGGTCGTCCCCACGACCACGGGCCAAAGTTGGGCAGCCGCCGACATGCCCGACGACTATAGGGTCGTCCCGACGACCTCGGGACTAGATTGGCCAGTCGCCGACATGTCCGACAACTATTGGATCGTCCCCACGACCACGGGCCAAAGTTGGCCAGCCGCCGACATGTCCGACGACTATAGAGTCGTCCCCACGACACCGGGCCAAAGTTGGCTAGCCGCCGACATGTCCGACGACTATAGGGTCGTCCCGACGACCTCGGGACTAGATTGGCCCGCCACCGTCATGTCCGGCGACTATCGGATCGTCCCCACGACTACGGGCCAAAGTTGGCCAGCCGCCGACATGTACGACGGCTATTGGGTCGTCCCCACGACCACGGGCCTATGTTGGCCAGCCGCCGACATGTCCGAAGACTATAGGGTCGTCCCCACGACCCCGGGACTATATTGGCCAGCCGCCGACATGTCCGACGACTATAGAGTCGTCACCACGACACCGGGGCAAAGTTGGCCAGCCGCTGACATGTCCAACGACTATTGGGTCGTCCCCACGACCACGGGCCAATGTTGGCCAACCGCCGACATGTCCGACGACTATAGGGTCGTCCCCACGACCCCGGGCCAATGTTGGCCAATCGCCGACATGTCCGTCGACTATAGGGTCGTCCCCACGACCCCGGGCCAAAGATGTCCAGCCGCCGTCTTGTCCGACGACTATAGGGTCGTCCCCACGACCCCGGGCCAAAGATGTCCAGCCGCCGTCTTGTCCGACGACTATAGGGTCGTCCCCACGACCCCGGGACTAGATTGGCCCGCCACCGTCATGTCCAACGACTATAGGGTCGTCCCCACAACCCCAGGCCAAAGTTGGCCAGCCGCCGACATGTCCAACGACTATTGGGTCGTCCCCACGACCACGGGCCAAAGTTGGCCAGCCGCCGACATGTCCGACGACTATAGGGTCGTTCCCACGACCCCGGGAATAGATTGGCCCGCCACCGTCATGTCCGGCGACTATCGGATCGTCCCCACGACTACGGGCCAAAGTTGGCCAGCCGCCGACATGTCCGACGACTATAGGGTCGTCCCCAGGACCCCGGGACTAGATTGGCCCACCACCGTCAAGTCCGACGACTATAGGGTCGTCCCCACGACCTCGGGACTAGGTTGGCCAGCCACCGTCATGTCCGACGAGTATAGGGTCGTCCCCACGACCCCGGGACTAGCTTGGCCCGCTGCCGACTTGTCCGACGACTATAGGGTCGTCCCCACGACCCCGGGCCAAAGTTGGCAAGCCGCCGAAATGTCCGACGACTGTAGGGTCGTCCCCTGGACCCCGGGACTAGATTGGCCCACCACCGGCAAGTCCGACGACAATAGGGTCGTCCCCACGACCCCGGGTCTAGGTTGGCCAGCCGCCGACATGTCCGACGACTATAGAGTCGTCCCCACGACACCGGGCCAAAGTTGGCCAGCCACCGACATGTCCGACGACTATTGGATCGTCCCCACGACCACGGGCCAAAGTTGGCCAGCCGCCGACATGTCCGACGACTATAGGGTCGTCCCCACGACCCCGGGCCAAAGATGTCCAGCCGCCGTCTTGTCCGACGACTATAGGGTACGTCCCCACCACCCCGGGACTAGATTGGCCCGCCACCGTCATGTCCAACGACTATAGGGTCGTCCCCACAACCACGGGCCAAAGTTGGCCAGCCGCCGAAATGTCCGACGACTGTAGGGTCGTCCCCAGGACCCCGGGACTAGATTGGCCCACCACCGTCAAGTCCGACGACAATAGGGTCGTCCCCACGACCCCGGGTCTAGGTTGGCCAGCCGCCGACATGTCCGACGACTATAGAGTCGTCCCCACGACACCGGGCCAAAGTTGGCCAGCCACCGACATGTCCGACGACTATTGGATCGTCCCCACGACCACGGGCCAAAGTTGGCCAGCCGCCGACATGTCCGACGACTATAGGGTCGTCCCCACGACCCCGGGCCAAAGATGTCCAGCCGCCGTCTTGTCCGACGACTATAGGGTACGTCCCCACCACCCCGGGACTAGATTGGCCCGCCACCGTCATGTCCAACGACTATAGGGTCGTCCCCACAACCACGGGCCAAAGTTGGCCAGCCGCCGACATGTCCAACGACTATTGGGTCGTCCTCGCGACCACGGCCAAAGTTGGCCAGCCGCCGAAATGTCCGACGACTGTAGGGTCGTCCCCAGGACCCCGGGACTAGATTGGCCCACCACCGTCAAGTCCGACGACAATAGGGTCGTCCCCACGACCCCGGGTCTAGGTTGGCCAGCCGCCGACATGTCCGACGACTATAGAGTCGTCCCCACGACACCGGGCCAAAGTTGGCCAGCCACCGTCATGTCCAACGACTATAGGGTCGTCCCCACAACCCCAGGCCAAAGTTGGCCAGCCGCCGACATGTCCGACGACAATAGGGTCGCCCCCAAGACCTCGGGACTAGGTTGGCCACCCGCCGACATGTCCGACGATTATAGGGTCGTCCCCACGACCCCGGGCCAAAGTTGGCAAGCCGCCGAAATGTCCGACGACTGTAGGGTCGTCCCCACGGCCCCGGGACTAGATTGGCCCGCCACCGTCAAGTCCGACGACTATAGAGTCGTCCCCACGACCCCGGGCCCAATTTGGCAAGCCGCCGAAATGTCCGACGACTGTAGGGTCGTCCCCAGGACCCCGGGACTAGATTGGCCCACCACCGTCAAGTCCGACGACTATAGGGTCGTCCCTACGACCTCGGGACTAGGTTGGCCAGCCGCCGACATGTCCGACGACTATTGGGTCGTCCCCACGACCACGGGCCAAAGTTGGCCAGCCGCCGACATGTCCGAAGACTATAGGGTCGTCCCCACGACCTCGGGACTAGGTTGGCCAGCCGCCGACATGTCTGACCACTATTGGGTCGTCCCCACGACCCCGGGACTAGATTGGCCCGCCACCGTCATGTCCGACGATTATAGGGTCGTCCCCACGACCCCGGGACAAGCTTGGCCCGCTGCCGACTTGTCCGACGACTATAGGGTCGTCCCCACGACCCCGGGCCAAAGCTGGCAAGCCGCCGAAATGTCCGACGACTGTAAGGTCGTCCCCACGACCCCGGGACTAGATTGGCCCGCCACCGTCAAGTCCGACGACTATCGGATCGTCCCCACGACCCCGGGCCAAAGTTGGCAAGCCGCCGAAATGTCCGACGGCTGTAGGGTCGTCCCCACAACCACGGGCCAAAGTTGGCCAGCCGCCGACATGTCCGACGACTATTGGGTCGTCCCCACGACCACGGGCCAAAGTTGGCCAGCCGCCGACATGTCCGAAGACTATAGGGTCGTCCCCACGACCCTGGGACTAGATTGGCCCGCCACCGTCAAGTCCGACGACTATAGGGTCGTCCCCAAGACCTCGGGACTAGGTTGGCCACCCGCCGACATGTCCGACGATTATAGGGTCGTCCCCACGACCCCGGGCCAAAGTTGGCAAGCCGCCGAAATGTCCGACGACTGTAGGGTCGTCCCCACGGCCCCGGGACTAGATTGGCCCGCCACCGTCAAGTCCGACGACTATAGAGTCGTCCCCACGACCCCGGGCCCAAGTTGGCAAGCCGCCGAAATGTCCGACGACTGTAGGGTCGTCCCCAGGACCCCGGGACTAGATTGGCCCACCACCGTCAAGTCCGACGACTATAGGGTCGTCCCCACGACCTCGGGACTAGGTTGGCCAGCCCCCGACATGTCCGACCACTATTGGGTCGTCCCCACGACCAGGGGCCACAGTTGGCCAGCCGCCGACATGTCCAACGACTATTGGGTCGTCCCCACGACCACGGGCCAAAGTTGGGCAGCCGCCGACATGCCCGACGACTATAGGGTCGTCCCGACGACCTCGGGACTAGATTGGCCAGTCGCCGACATGTCCGACGACTATTGGATCGTCCCCACGACCACGGGCCAAAGTTGGCCAGCCGCCGACATGTCCGACGACTATAGAGTCGTCCCCACGACACCGGGCCAAAGTTGGCTAGCCGCCGACATGTCCGACGACTATAGGGTCGTCCCGACGACCTCGGGACTAGATTGGCCCGCCACCGTCATGTCCAACGACTATCGGATCGTCCCCACGACCACGGGCCAATGTTGGCCAATCGCCGACATGTCCGACGACTATAGGATCGTCCCTACGACCCCGGGCCAAAGATGTCCAGCCGCCGTCTTGCCCGACGACTATAGGGTCGTCCCCACGACCCCGGGACTAGATTGGCCCGCCACCGTCATGTCCAACGACTATAGGGTCGTCCCCACAACCACGGGCCAAAGTTGGTCAGCCGCCGACATGTCCAACGACTATTGGGTCGTCCCCGCGACCACGGGCCAAAGTTGGCCAGCCGCCGACATGTCCGACGACTATAGGGTCACCCCCAAGACCGCGGGACTAGGTTGGCCACCCGCCGACATGTCCGACGATTATAGGGTCGTCCCCACGACCCCGGGCCAAAGTTGGCAAGCCGCCGAAATGTCCGACGACTGTAGGGTCGTCCCCACGGCCCCGGGACTAGATTGGCCCGCCACCGTCAAGTCCGACGACTATAGAGTCGTCCCCACGACCCCGGGCCAAAGTTGGCAAGCCGCCGAAATGTCCGACGACTGTAGGGTCGTCCCCAGGACCCCGGGACTAGATTGGCCCACCACCGTCAAGTCCGACGACTATAGGGTCGTCCCCACGACCTCGGGACTAGGTTGGCCAGCCACCGTCATGTCCGACGAGTATAGGGTCGTCCCCACGACCCCGGGACAAGCTTGGCCCGCTGCCGACTTGTCCGACGACTATAGGGTCGTCCCCACGACCCCGGGAATAGATTGGCCCGCCACCGTCATGTCCGGCGACTATCGGATCGTCCCCACGACTACGGGCCAAAGTTGGCCAGCCGCCGACATGTCCGAAGACTATAGGGTCGTCCCCACGACCCTGGGACTAGATTGGCCCGCCACCGTCAAGTCCGACGACTATAGGGTCGTCCCCACGACCTCGGGACTAGGTTGGCCAGCCGCCGACATGTCCGACCACTATTGGGTCGTCCCCACGACCAGGGGCCAAAGTTGGCCAGCCGCCGACATGTCCGACGACTATAGAGTCGTCCCCACGACCCCGGGACTAGATTGGCCCGCCACCGTCATGTCCAACGACTATAGGGTCGTTCCCACAACCACGGGCCAAAGCTGGCCAGCCGCCGACATGTCCAACGACTATTGGGTCGTCCCCACGACCATGGGCCAAAGTTGGCCAGCCGCCGACATGTCCGACGACTATAGTGTCGTCCCCACGACCCCGGTACTAGATTGGCCCGCCGCCGACATGTCCGACGACTATAGAGTCGTCCCCACGACACCGGGCCAAAGTTGGCCAGCCGCCGACATGTCCGACGACTATAGGGTCGTCCCCACGACCCCGGGACAAGCTTGGCCAGCCGCCGACATGCCCGACGACTATTGGGTCGTCCCCACGACCAGGGGCCACAGTTGGCCAGCCTCCGACATGTCCGACAACTATAGGGTCGTCCCCACGACCCCGGGCCAAAGATGTCCAGCCGCCGACATGTCCGACGACTATAGGGTCGTCCCGACGACCTCGGGACTAGATTGGCCCGCCACCGTCATGTCCAACGACTATCGGATCGTCCCCACGACCACGGGCCAATGTTGGCCAATCGCCGACATGTCCGACGACTATAGGATCGTCCCTACGACCCCGGGCCAAAGATGTCCAGCCGCCGTCTTGCCCGACGACTATAGGGTCGTCCCCACGACCCCGGGACTAGATTGGCCCGCCACCGTCATGTCCAACGACTATAGGGTCGTCCCCACAACCACGGGCCAAAGTTGGTCAGCCGCCGACATGTCCAACGACTATTGGGTCGTCCCCGCGACCACGGGCCAAAGTTGGCCAGCCGCCGACATGTCCGACGACTATAGGGTCACCCCCAAGACCGCGGGACTAGGTTGGCCACCCGCCGACATGTCCGACGATTATAGGGTCGTCCCCACGACCCCGGGCCAAAGTTGGCAAGCCGCCGAAATGTCCGACGACTGTAGGGTCGTCCCCACGGCCCCGGGACTAGATTGGCCCGCCACCGTCAAGTCCGACGACTATAGAGTCGTCCCCACGACCCCGGGCCAAAGTTGGCAAGCCGCCGAAATGTCCGACGACTGTAGGGTCGTCCCCAGGACCCCGGGACTAGATTGGCCCACCACCGTCAAGTCCGACGACTATAGGGTCGTCCCCACGACCTCGGGACTAGGTTGGCCAGCCACCGTCATGTCCGACGAGTATAGGGTCGTCCCCACGACCCCGGGACAAGCTTGGCCCGCTGCCGACTTGTCCGACGACTATAGGGTCGTCCCCACGACCCCGGGAATAGATTGGCCCGCCACCGTCATGTCCGGCGACTATCGGATCGTCCCCACGACTACGGGCCAAAGTTGGCCAGCCGCCGACATGTCCGAAGACTATAGGGTCGTCCCCACGACCCTGGGACTAGATTGGCCCGCCACCGTCAAGTCCGACGACTATAGGGTCGTCCCCACGACCTCGGAACTAGGTTGGCCAGCCGCCGACATGTCCGACCACTATTGGGTCGTCCCCACGACCCCGGGACTAGATTGGCCCGCCACCGTCATGTCCGACGAGTATAGGGTCGTCCCCACGACCCCAGGACAAGCTTGGCCCGCTGCCGACTTGTCCGACGACTATAGGGTCGTCCCCACGACCCCGGGCCAATGTTGGCAAGCCGCCGAAATGTCCGACGACTGTAGGGTCGTCCCCACGACCCCGGGACTAGATTGGCCCGCCACCGTCAAGTCCGACGACTATAGGGTCGTCCCCACGTCCTCGGGTCTAGGTTGGCCAGCCGCCGACATGTCCGACGACTATAGGGTCGTCCCCACGACCCCGGGCCAAAGTTGGCAAGCCGCCGAAATGTCCGACGACTGTAGGGTCGCCCCACGACCCCGGGACTAGATTGGCCCGCCACCGTCAAGTCCGACGACTATAGGGTCGTCCCCACGACCTCGGGACTAGGTTGGCCAGCCGCCGACATGTCCGACCACTATTGGGTCGTCCCCACGACCAGGGGCCACAGTTGGCCAGCCGCCGACATGTCCGACAACTATAGGGTCGTCCCCACGACCCCGGGCCAAAGATGTCCAGCCGCCGACATGTCCGACGACTATAGGGTCGTCCCGACGACCCCGGGACTAGATTGGCCCGCCACCGTCATGTCCAACGACTATCGGATCGTCCCCACGACCACGGGCCAAAGTTGGCCAGCCGCCGACATGTCCGACGACTATTGGGTCGTCCCCACGACCACGGGCCAAAGTTGGCCAGCCGCCGAAATGTCCGACGACTATTGGATCGTCCCCACGACCACGGGCCAAAGTTGGCCAGCCGCCGACATGTCCGACGACTATAGGGTCGTCCCCACGACCCCGGGCCAAAGATGTCCAGCCGCCGTCTTGTCGGACGACTATAGGGTCGTCCCCACGACCCCGGGACTAGATTGGCCCGCCACCGTCATGTCCAACGACTATCGGATCGTCCCCACGACCACGGGCCAAAGTTGGCCAGCCGCCGACATGTCCGACGACTATAGGGTCGCCCCCAAGACCGCGGGACTAGGTTGGCCACCCGCCGACATGTCCGACGATTATAGGGTCGTCCCCACGACCCCGGACCAAAGTTGGCAAGCCGCCGAAATGTCCGACGACTGTAGGGTCGTCCCCAGGACCCCGGGACTAGATTGGCCCACCACCGTCAAGTCCGAAGACTATAGGGTCGTCCCCACGACCTCGGGACTTGGTTGGCCAGCCGCCGACATGTCCGACCACTATTGGGTCGTCCCCACGACCAGGGGCCAAAGTTGGCCAGCCGCCGACATGTCCGACGACTATAGAGTCGTCCCCACGACCCCGGGACTAGATTGGCCCGCCACCGTCATGTCCAACGACTATAGGGTCGTCCCCACAACCACGGGCCAAAGCTGGCCAGCCGCCGACATGTCCAACGACTATTGGGTCGTCCCCACGACCATGGGCCAAAGTTGGCCAGCCGCCGTCTTGTCGGACGACTATAGGGTCGTCCCCACGGCCCCGGGGCTAGATTGGCCCGCCACCGTCAAGTCCGACGACTATAGAGTCGTCCCCACGACCCCGGGCCAAAGTTGGCAAGCCGCCGAAATGTCCGACGACTGTAGGGTCGTCCCCAGGACCCCGGGACTAGATTGGCCCACCACCGTCAAGTCCGAAGACTATAGGGTCGTCCCCACGACCTCGGGACTAGGTTGGCCAGCCGCCGACATGTCCGACCACTATTGGGTCGTCCCCACGACCAGGGGCCAAAGTTGGCCAGCCGCCGACATGTCCGACGACTATAGAGTCGTCCCCACGACCCCGGGACTAGATTGGCCCGCCACCGTCATGTCCAACGACTATAGGGTCGTCCCCACAACCACGGGCCAAAGCTGGCCAGCCGCCGACATGTCCAACGACTATTGGGTCGTCCCCACGACCATGGGCCAAAGTTGGCCAGCCGCCGACATGTCCGACGACTATAGTGTCGTCCCCACGACCCCGGTACTAGATTGGCCCGCCGCCGACATGTCCGACGACTATAGAGTCGTCCCCACGACACCGGGCCAAAGTTGGCCAGCCGCCGACATGTCCGACGACTATAGGGTCGTCCCCACGACCCCGGGAATAGATTGGCCCGCCACCGTCATGTCCGGCGACTATCGGATCGTCCCCACGACTACGGGCCAAAGTTGGCCAGCCGCCGACATGTCCGACGACTATAGGGTCGTCCCCACGACCCCGGGAATAGATTGGCCCGCCACCGTCATGTCCGGCGACTATCGGATCGTCCCCACGACTACGGGCCAAAGTTGGCCAGCCGCCGACATGTCCGACGACTATTGGGTCGTCCCCACGACCACGGGCCAAAGTTGGCCAGCCGCCGACATGTCCGAAGACTATAGGGTCGTCCCCACGTCCCCGGGACTAGATTGGCCAGCCGCCGACATGTCCAACGACTATAGAGTCGTCCCCACGACACCGGGCCAAAGTTGGCCAGCCGCTGACATGTCCGACGACTGTAGGGTCGTCCCCACGGCCCCGGGACTAGATTGGCCCGCCACCGTCAAGTCCGACGACTATAGAGTCGTCCCCACGACCCCGGGCCCAAGTTGGCAAGCCGCCGAAATGTCCGACGACTGTAGGGTCGTCCCCAGGACCCCGGGACTAGATTGGCCCACCACCGTCAAGTCCGACGACTATAGGGTCGTCCCCACGACCTCGGGACTAGGTTGGCCAGCCCCCGACATGTCCGACCACTATTGGGTCGTCCCCACGACCAGGGGCCACAGTTGGCCAGCCGCCGACATGTCCAACGACTATTGGGTCGTCCCCACGACCACGGGCCAAAGTTGGGCAGCCGCCGACATGCCCGACGACTATAGGGTCGTCCCGACGACCTCGGGACTAGATTGGCCAGTCGCCGACATGTCCGACGACTATTGGATCGTCCCCACGACCACGGGCCAAAGTTGGCCAGCCGCCGACATGTCCGACGACTATAGAGTCGTCCCCACGACACCGGGCCAAAGTTGGCTAGCCGCCGACATTTCCGACGACTATAGGGTCGTCCCCACAACCCCAGGCCAAAGTTGGCCAGCCGCCGACATGTCCAACGACTATTGGGTCGTCCCCACGACCACGGGCCAAAGTTGGCCAGCCGCCGACATGTCCGACGACTATAGGGTCGTTCCCACGACCCCGGGAATAGATTGGCCCGCCACCGTCATGTCCGGCGACTATCGGATCGTCCCCACGACTACGGGCCAAAGTTGGCCAGCCGCCGACATGTCCAACGACTATTGGGTCGTCCCCACGACCACGGGCCAAAGTTGGCCAGCCGCCGACATGTCCGACGACTATAGGGTCGTCCCCACGACCCCGGGACTAGATTGGCCCGCCACCGTCATGTCCAACGACTATAGGGTCGTCCCCACGACCCCGGGACTAGATTGGCCCGCCACCGTCATGTCCGACGAATATACGGTCGTCCCCACGACCCCGGGCCAATAATGGCCAATCGCCGACATGTCCGATGACTATAGGGTCGTACCTACGACCCCGGGACTTGATTGGCCCGGCACCGTCATATCCATCGACTATCGGATCGTCCCCACGACCACGGCCAAAGTTGGCCAGCCGCCGACATGTCCAACGACTATTGGGTCGTCCCCACGACCACGGGCCAAAGTTGGCCAGCCGCCGACATTTCCGACGACTATAGTGTCGTCCCCACGACCCCGGTACTAGATTGGCCCGCCGCCGACATGTCCGACCACTATAGGGTCGTCCCCACGACCCCGGGACTATGTTGGCTCGCCGCCGACATGTCCGACGACTATAGGTTCGTCCCCACGACCCCCGGAGTAGGTTGGCTCGCCGCAGACTTGTCCGACGACTACAGGGTCGTCCCCACGACCCCGGGCCAAAGATGTCCAGCCGCCGACATGTCCGACCACTATAGGGTCGTCCCCACGACCCCGGGACTAGGTTGGCTCGCCGCCGACATGTCCGACGACTATAGGGTCGTTCCCACGACACCGGGACTATGTTGGCCAGCCGCCGACATGTCCGACGACTATAGGGTCGTCCCCACGACCCCGGGACTAGGTTGGCTCGCCGCCGACATGTCCGACGACTATAGGGTCGTTCCCACGACACCGGGACTAGGTTGGCTCGCCGCCGATTTGTCCGACCACTATAGGGTCGTCCCCACGACCCCGGGACTATGTTGGCTCGCCGCCGACATGTCCGACGACTATAGGTTCGTCCCCACGACCCCCGGAGTAGGTTGGCTCGCCGCAGACTTGTCCGACGACTATAGGGTCGTCCCCACGACCCCGGGCCAAAGATGTCCAGCCGCCGACATGTCCGACGACTATAGGGTCGTCCCCACGACCCCGGGACTAGGTTGGCTCGCCGCCGACATGTCCGACGACTATAGGGTCGTCCCCACCACCCCGGGCCAAAGTTGGCAAGCCGCCGAATTGTCCGACGACTGTAGGGTCGTCCCCAAGTCCCCGGGACTAGATTGGCCCGCCACCGTCAAGTCCGACGACTATAAGGTCGTCCCCACGACCCCGGGCCAAAGTTGGCAAGCCGCCGAAATGTCCGACGACTGTAGGGTCGTCCCCACGACCCCGGTATTAGATTGGCCCGCCACCGTCAAGTCCGACGACTATAGGGTCGTCCCCACGACCCCGGGTCCAGGTTGGCCAAGCGCCGACATTTCCGACGACTATAGGGTCGTCCCCACGACCCCGGGCCAAAGATGTCCAGCCGCCGACATGTCCGACCACTATAGGGTCGTCCCCACGACCCCGGGACTAGGTTGGCCCGCCACCGTCAAGTCCGACGACTATAAGGTCGTCCCCACGACCCCGGGCCAAAGTTGGCAAGCCGCCGAAATGTCCGACGACTGTAGGGTCGTCCCCAAGACCCCGGGACTAGATTGGCCCGCCACCGTCAAGTCCGACGACTATAAGGTCGTCCCCACGACCCCGGGCCAAAGTTGGCAAGCCGCCGAAATGTCCGACGACTGTAGGGTCGTCCCCACGACCCCGGTATTAGATTGGCCCGCCACCGTCATGTCCGACGACTATAGGGTCGTCCCCACGACCCCGGGCACATTTGTCAAGTCGCCGACATGTCCCCACAACCGCGGGACTAGATTGGCCCGCCACCGTCATGTCCGACGACTATAGGGTCGTCCCCACGACCCCGGGCCAAAGTTGGCAAGCCGCCGACATGTCCGACGACTATAGGGTCGTCCCCACGACGACGGGCCAAAGTAGGCCAGCCGCCGACATATCCGACGACTATAGGGTCGTCCCCACGACCCCGGGACTAGATTGGCCCGCCACCGTCATGTCCGACGAATATACGGTCGTCCCCACGACCCCGGGCCAATAATGGCCAATCGCCGACATGTCCGATGACAATAGGGTCGTCCCCACGACCACGGACCAAAGTTGGCCAGCCGCCGACATATCCGACGACTATAGGGTCGTCCCCATGACCTCGGAACTAGATTGGCCCGCCACCATCATGTCCGACGACTATAGGGTCGACCCCACGACCCCGGGAGTTGATTGCCCCGCCACCGTTATTTCTGACGACTATAGGGTCGTCCCCACGACCACGGACCAAAGTTGGACAGCCGCCGACATATCCGACGACTATAGGGTCGTCCCCATGACCCCGGGACTAGGTTGGCTCGCCGCCGACTTGTCCGACGACTATAGGGTCGTCCCCACGACCCCGGGACTAGATTGGCCCGCCACCGTCTTGTCCGACGACTATAGGGTCGTCCCCACGACAGCGGGCCTACGTTGGCCAGCCGCCGGCATGTCCGACGACTATTGGATCGTCCCCACGACCACGGGCCAAAGTTGGCCAGCCGCCGACATGTCCGACGACAATCGGATCGTCCCCACGACCCCGGGCCTAGATTGGCCCGCCACCGTCATGTCCAACGACTATAGGGTCGTCCCTACGACCCCGAGACTAGATTAGACCGCCACCGTCATGTCCAACGACTATAAGGTCGTCCCCACGACCACGGGCCAAAGTTGGCATGCCGCCGAAATGTCCGACGACTATAGGGTCGTCCCCACGACCCCGGGCCAAAGTTGGCAAGCCGCCGAAATGTCCGACGACTATAGGGTCGTCCCCACGACCCCGGGACTAGATTGGCCCGCCACCGTCATGTCCGACGACTATAGGGTCGTCCCCACGACCCCGGGCCAAAGTTGGCAAGCCGCCGAAATGTCCGACGACTGTAGGGTCGTCCCCACGACCCCGGGACTAGATTGGCCCGCCACCGTCAAGTCCGACGACTATAGGGTCGTCCCCAGGACCCCGAGACTAGATTGGTCCGCCACGGTCATGTCCGACGACAATAGAGTCGTCCCCACGACCCCGGGTCCAGGTTGGCCAGCCGCCGACATTTCCGACGACTATAGAGTCGTCCCCACGACACCGGGCCAAAGTTGGCCCGCCGCCGACATGTCCGACGACTATAGGGTCGTCCCCACGACCCCGGGACTAGATTGGCCCGCCACCGTCATGTCCGACGACAATAGGGTCGTTCCCACGACCCCGGGGCAAGGTTGGCCAGCCGCCGACTTGTCCGACGACTATAGGGTCGTACCCACGACCCCGGGACTAGGCTGACAAGCCGCCAACATGTACGACGACTATAGGGTCGTGCCCACGACCCTGGGCCAAAGATGTCCAGCCGCCGTCTTGTCCGACGACTATAGGGTCGTCCCCACGACCCCGGGACTAGATTGGCCCGCCACCGTCATGTCCAACGACTATAGGGTCGTCCCCACAACCACGGGCCAAAGTTGGCCAGCCGCCGACATGTCCGACGACTATTGGATCGTCCCCACGACCACGGGCCAAAGTTGGCCAGCCGCCGACATGTCCAACGACTATAGGGTCGTCCCCACGACCCCGGGACTAGATTGGCCCGCCACCGTCATGTCCGACGAATATACGGTCGTCCCCACGACCCCGGGCCAATAATGGCCAATCGCCGACATGTCCGATGACTATAGGGTCGTCCCCTCGACCACGGACCAAAGTTGGCCAGCCGCCGACATATCCGACGACTATAGGGTCGTCCCCATGACCTCGGGACTAGATTGGCCCGCCACCATCATGTCCGACGACTATAGGGTCGACCCCACGACCCCGGGAGTTGATTGCCCCGCCACCGTTATTTCTGACGACTATAGGGTCGTCCCCACGACCCCGGGACTAGGTTGGCTCGCCGCCGACATGTCCGACGACTATAGGGTCGTTCCCACGACACCGGGACTATGTTGGCCAGCCGCCGACATGTCCGACGACTATAGGGTCGTCCCCACGACCCCGAGACTAGATTGGTCCGCCACGGTCATGTCCGACGACAATAGAGTCGTCCCCACGACCCCGGGTCCAGGTTGGCCAGCCGCCGACATTTCCGACGACTATAGAGTCGTCCCCACGACACCGGGCCAAAGTTGGCCCGCCGCCGACATGTCCGACGACTATAGGGTCGTCCCCACGACCCCGGGACTAGATTGGCCCGCCACCGTCATGTCCGACGACAATAGGGTCGTTCCCACGACCCCGGGGCAAGGTTGGCCAGCCGCCGACTTGTCCGACGACTATAGGGTCGTCCCCACGACCCCGGGACTAGATTGGCCCGCCACCGTCATGTCCAACGACTATAGGGTCGTCCCCACGACCCCGGGACTAGATTGGCCCGCCACCGTCATGTCCAACGACTATAGGGTCGTCCCCACAACCACGGGCCAAAGTTGGCCAGCCGCCGACATGTCCGACGACTATTGGATCGTCCCCACGACCACGGGCCAAAGTTGGCCAGCCGCCGACATGTCCAACGACTATAGGGTCGTCCCCACGACCCCGGGACTAGATTGGCCCGCCACCGTCATGTCCGACGAATATACGGTCGTCCCCACGACCCCGGGCCAATAATGGCCAATCGCCGACATGTCCGATGACTATAGGGTCGTCCCCTCGACCACGGACCAAAGTTGGCCAGCCGCCGACATATCCGACGACTATAGGGTCGTCCCCATGACCTCGGGACTAGATTGGCCCGCCACCATCATGTCCGACGACTATAGGGTCGACCCCACGACCCCGGGAGTTGATTGCCCCGCCACCGTTATTTCTGACGACTATAGGGTCGTCCCCACGACCCCGGGACTAGGTTGGCTCGCCGCCGACATGTCCGACGACTATAGGGTCGTTCCCACGACACCGGGACTATGTTGGCCAGCCGCCGACATGTCCGACGACTATAGGGTCGTCCCCACGACCCCGAGACTAGATTGGTCCGCCACGGTCATGTCCGACGACAATAGAGTCGTCCCCACGACCCCGGGTCCAGGTTGGCCAGCCGCCGACATATCCGACGACTATAGAGTCGTCCCCACGACACCGGGCCAAAGTTGGCCCGCCGCCGACATGTCCGACGACTATAGGGTCGTCCCCACGACCCCGGGACTAGATTGGCCCGCCACCGTCATGTCCGACGACAATAGGGTCGTTCCCACGACCCCGGGGCAAGGTTGGCCAGCCGCCGACTTGTCCGACGACTATAGGGTCGTACCCACGACCCCGGGACTAGGCTGACAAGCCGCCAACATGTACGACGACTATAGGGTCGTGCCCACGACCCTGGGCCAAAGATGTCCAGCCGCCGTCTTGTCCGACGACTATAGGGTCGTCCCCACGACCCCGGGACTAGATTGGCCCGCCACCGTCATGTCCAACGACTATAGGGTCGTCCCCACAACCACGGGCCAAAGTTGGCCAGCCGCCGACATGTCCGACGACTATTGGATCGTCCCCACGACCACGGGCCAAAGTTGGCCAGCCGCCGACATGTCCAACGACTATAGGGTTGTCCCCACGACCCCGGGACTAGATTGGCCCGCCACCGTCATGTCCGACGAATATACGGTCGTCCCCACGACCCCGGGCCAATAATGGCCAATCGCCGACATGTCCGATGACAATAGGGTCGTCCCCACGACCACGGACCAAAGTTGGCCAGCCGCCGACATATCCGACGACTATAGGGTCGTCCCCATGACCTCGGAACTAGATTGGCCCGCCACCATCATGTCCGACGACTATAGGGTCGACCCCACGACCCCGGGAGTTGATTGCCCCGCCACCGTTATTTCTGACGACTATAGGGTCGTCCCCACGACAGCGGGCCTACGTTGGCCAGCCGCCGACATGTCCGACCACTATAGGGTCGTCCCCACGACCCCGGGACTAGGTTGGCTCGCCGCCGACATGTCCGACGACTATAGGGTCGTTCCCACGACACCGGGACTATGTTGGCCAGCCGCCGACATGTCCGACGACTATAGGGTCGTCCCCACGACCCCGGGACTAGATTGGCCCGCCACCGTCAAGTCCGACGACTATAGGGTCGTCCCCAGGACCTTGGGACTAGATTGGCCCGCTACCGTCAAGTCCGACGACTATAGGGTCGTCCCCACGACCCCGGGCCAAAGTTGGCATGCCGCCGAAATGTCCGACGACTGTAGGGTCGTCCCCACGACCCCGGGACTAGATTGGTCCGCCACCGTCATGTCCGACGACTATAGGGTCGTCCCCACGACCCCGGGCCAAAGTTGGCCAGCCGCCGACATGTCCGACGACTATAGGGTCGTCCCCACGACCCCGAGACTAGATAGGTCCGCCACCGTCATGTCCGACGACAATAGGGTCGTCCCCACGACCCCGGGTCCAGTTTGGCCAGCCGCCGACATTTCCGACGACTATAGAGTCGTCCCCACGACACCGGGCCAAAGTTGGCCCGCCGCCGACATGTCCGACGACTATAGGGTCGTCCCCACGACCCCGGGACTAGATTGGCCCGCCACCGTCATGTCCGACGACAATAGGGTCGTTCCCACGACCCCGGGGCAAGGTTGGCCAGCCGCCGACTTGTCCGACGACTATAGGGTCGTACTCACGACCCCGGGACTAGGCTGACAAGCCGCCAACATGTACGACGACTGTAGGGTCGTGCCCACGACCCTGGGCCAAAGATGTCCAGCCGCCGTCTTGTCCGACGACTATAGGGTCGTCCCCACGACCCCGGGACTAGATTGGCCCGCCACCGTCAAGTCCGACGACTATAGGGTCGTCCCCACGACCTCGGGACTAGATTGGCCCGCTACCGTCAAGTCCGACGACTATAGGGTCGTCCCACGACCCCGGGACAAGGTTGGCCCGCCGCCGACATGTCCGACGACTATAGGGCCGTACCCACGACCCCGGGACTAGGCTGACAAGCCGCCAACATGTCCGACGACTATTGGGTCGCCCCCACGACCCCGGGCCATAGTTGGCCAGCCGCCGACATGTCCGACGACTTTAGGGTCGTCCCCACGACCCCGGGACTAGATTGGCCCGCCACCGTCAAGTCCGACGACTATAGGGTCGTCCCCAGGACCTCGGGACTAGATTGGCCCGCCACCGTCAAGCCCGACGACTATAGGGTCGTCCCCACGACACCGGGCCAAAGTTGGCAAGCCGCCGAAATGTCCGACGACTGTAGGGTCGTCCCCACGACCCCGGGACTAGATTGGCCCGCCACCGTCAAGTCCGACGACTATAGGGTCGTCCCCACGACCTCGGGACTAGATTGGCCCGCTACCGTCAAGTCCGACGACAATAGGGTCGTCCCACGACCCCGGGACAAGGTTGGCCCGCCGCCAAAATGTCCGACGACTATAGGGTCGCCCCCACGACCCCGGGCCATAGTTGGCCAGCCGCCGACATGTCCGACGACTTTAGGGTCGTCCCCACGACCCCAGGACTAGATTGGCCCGCCACCGTCAAGTCCGACGACTATAGGGTCGTCCCCAGGACCTCGGGACTAGATTGGCCCGCCACCGTCAAGTCCGACGACTATAGGGTCGTCCCCACGACTCCGGGCCAAAGTTGGCAAGCCGCCGAAATGTCCGACGACTGTAGGGTCGTCCCCACGACCCCGGGACTAGATTGGCCCGCCACCGTCAAGTCCGACGACTATAGGGTCGTCCCCACGACCTCGGGACTAGGTTGGCCAGCCGCCGACATGTCCGACGACTATTGGATCGTCCCCACGACCACGGGCCAAAGTTGGCCAGCCGCCGACATGTCCAACGACTATAGGGTCGCCCCCACGACCCCGGTACTAGATTGGTCCGCCACCGTCTTGTCCGACGACTATAGGGTCGTCCCCACGACCCCGGGCCAAAGTTGACCAGCCGCCGACATGTCCGACGACTGTAGGGTCGTCCCCACGACCCCGAGACTAGATTGGCCCACCACCGTCATGTCCGACGACAATAGGGTCGTCCCCACGACCCCGGGTCCAGGTTGGCCAGCCGCCGACATTTCCGGCGACTATAGGGTCGCCCCCACGTCCTCGGGACTAGGTTGGCCAGCCGCCGACATGTCCGACGACTATAGGGTCGTCCCCACCACCCCGGGCCAAAGTTGGCAAGCCTCCGAAATGTCCGACGACTGTAGGGTCGTCCCCAAGACCCCGGGACTAGATTGGCCCGCCACCGTCAAGTCCGACGACTATAGGGTCGTCCCCACGACCCTGGGTCGAGGTTGGCCAGCCGCCGACTTGTCCGACGACTAAACAGTCGTCCCAACGACCACGGGCAAAAGTTGGCCAGCCACCGAAATGTCCGACGACTGTAGGGTCGTCCCCAAGACCCCGGGACTAGATTGGCCCGCCACCGTCAAGTCCGACGACTATAGGGTCGTCCCCACCACCCCGGGCCAAAGTTGGCAAGCCGCCGAAATGTCCGACGACTGTAGGGTCGTCCCCAAGACCCCGGGACTAGATTGGCCCGCCACCGTCAAGTCCGACGACTATAAGGTCGTCCCCACGACCCCGGGCCAATAATGGCCAATCGCCGACATGTCCGATGACTATAGGGTCGTCCCCACGACCACGGACCAAAGTTGGCCAGCCGCCGACCTATCCGACGACTATAGGGTCGTCCCCATGACCTCGGGACTAGATTGGCCCGCCACCATCATGTCCGACGACTATAGGGTCGACCCCACGACCCCGGGAGTTGATTGCCCCGCCACCGTTATTTCTGACGACTATAGGGTCGTCCCCACGACCACGGACCAAAGTTGGACAGCCGCCGACATATCCGACGACTATAGGGTCGTCCCCACGACCCCGGGACTAGATTGGCCCGCCACCGTCTTGTCCGACGACTATAGGGTCGTCCCCACGACCCCGGGACTAGATTGGCCCGCCACCGTCTTGTCCGACGACTATAGGGTCGTCCCCACGACAGCGGGCCTACGTTGGCCAGCCGCCGACATGTCCGACCACTATAGGGTCGTCCCCACGACCCCGGGACTAGGTTGGCTCGCCGCCGACATGTCCGACGATTATAGGGTCGTTCCCACGACACCGGGACTATGTTGGCCAGCCGCCGACATTTCCGACGACTATAGAGTCGTCCCCACGACACCGGGCCCAAATTGGCCAGCCGCCGACATGTCCGACGACTATAGGGTCGTCCCCATGACCATGGGCCAAAGTTGGTCAGCCGCCGACTTGTCCGACGACGATAGGGTCGTCCCCACGACCACGGGCCAAAGTTGGCCAGCCTCCGACATGTCCGACGACTATAGGGTCGTCCCCACGACCCCGGGACTAGATTGGTCCGCCACCGTCATGTCCGACGACTATAGGGTCGTCCCCACCACCCCGGGCCAAAGTTGGCCGGCCGCCGACATGTCCGACGACTATAGGGTCGTCCCCACGACCCCGGGCCAAAGATGTCCAGCCGCCGTCTTGTCCGACGACTATAGGGTCGTCCCCACGACCCCGGGACTAGATTGGCCCGCCACCGTCAAGTCCGACGACCTCGGGACTAGGTTGGCCAGCCGCCGACATGTCCGACGACTATAGGGTCGCCCCCACGACCTCGGGACTAGGTTGGCCAGCCGCCGACATGTCCGACGACTATAGGGTCGCCCCCACGACCTCGGGACTAGGTTGGCCAGCCGCCGACATGTCCGACGACTATAGGGTCGTCCCCACCACCCCGGGCCAAAGTTGGCAAGCCTCCGAAATGTCCGACGACTGTAGGGTCGTCCCCAAGACCCCGGGACTAGGTTGGCTCGCCGCCGACATGTCCGACGACTATAATGTCGTTCCCACGACACCGGGACTAGGTTGGCTCGCCGCCGATTTGTCCGACCACTATAGGGTCGTCCCCACGACCCCGGGACTAGGTTGGCTCGCCGCCGACATGTCCGACGACTATAGGGTCGTTCCCACGACACCGGGACTATGTTGGCCAGCCGCCGACATGCCCGACGACTATAGGGTCGTCCCCACGACCCCGGGACTAGGTTGGCTCGCCGCCGACATGTCCGACGACTATAATGTCGTTCCCACGACACCGGGACTAGGTTGGCTCGCCGCCGATTTGTCCGACCACTATAGGGTCGTCCCCACGACCCCGGGATTATGTTGGCTCGCCGCCGACATGTCCGACGACTATAGGTTCGTCCCCACGACGCCCGGAGTAGGTTGGCTCGCCGCAGACTTGTCCGACGACTATAGGGTCGTCCCCACGACCCCGGGACTAGATTGGCCCGCCACCGTCTTGTCCGACGACTATAGGGTCGTCCCCACGACCCCGGGACTAGATTGGCCCGCCACCGTCAAATCCGACCACCTCGGGACTAGGTTGGCCAGCCGCCGACATGTTCGACGACTATAGGGTCGCCCCCACGAACTCGGGACTAGGTTGGACAGCCGCCGACATGTCCGACGACTATAGGGTCGTCCCCACCACCCCGGGCCAAAGTTGGCAAGCCACCGAAATGTCCGACGACAGTAGGGTCGTCCCCAAGACCCCGGGACTAGATTGGCCCTCCACCGTCAAGTCCGACGACTATAGGGTCGTCCCCACGACCCCGGGCCAAAGTTGGCGAGCCGCCGAAATGTCCGACGACTGTAGGGTCGTCCCCACGACCCCGGGACTAGATTGGCCCGCCACCGTCAAGTCCGACGACTATAGGGTCGTCCCCACGACCCCGGGACTAGATTGGCCAGCCGCTGACATGTCCGACGACTATAGGGTCGTCCCCACGACCCCGGGCCAAATATGTCCAGCCACCGTCTTGTCCGACGACTATAGGGTCGTCCCCACGACCCCGGGACTAGATTGGCCCGCCACCGTCAAGTCCGACGACCTCGGGACTAGGTTGGCCAGCCGCCGACATGTCCGACGACTATTGGGCCGTCCCCACGACCACGGGCCAAAGTTGGCCAGCCGCCGACATGTTCAACGACTATTGGGCCGTCCCCACGACCCCGGGCCAAAGTTGGACAGCCGCCGACATTTCCGACGACTATAGAGTCGTCCCCACGACACCGGGCCCAAATTGGCCAGCCGCCGACATGTCCGACGACTATAGGGTCGTCCCCACGACCATGGGCCAAAGTTGGTCAGCCGCCGACTTGTCCGACGACGATAGGGTCGTCCCCACGACCACGGGCCAAAGTTGGCCAGCCTCCGACATGTCCGACGACTATAGGGTCGTCCCCACGACCCCGGGACTAGATTGGTCCGCCACCGTCATGTCCGACGACTATAGGGTCGTCCCCACCACCCCGGGCCAAAGTTGGCCAGCCGCCGACATGTCCGGCGACTATAGGGTCGTCCCCACGACCCCGGGCCAAAGATGTCCAGCCGCCGTCTTGTCCGACGACTATAGGGTCGTCCCCACGACCCCGGGACTAGATTGCCCCGCCACCGTCAAGTCCGACGACTATAGGGTTGTCCCCACGACCGCGGGCCAAAGATGTCCAGCCGCCGTGTTGTCCGACGACTATAGGGTCGTCCCCACGACCCCGGGACTAGATTGGCCCGCAACCGTCATGTCCGACGAATATACGGTCGTCCCCACGACCCCGGGCCAATAATGGCCAATCGCCGACATGTCCGATGACTATAGGGTCGTACCTACGACCCCGGGACTTGATTGGCCCGGCACCGTCATATCCATCGACTATCGGATCGTCCCCACGACACCGGGCCAAAGTTGGCCAGCCGCTGACATGTCCAACGACTATTGGGTCGTCCCCACGACCACGGGTCAATGTTGGCCAGCCGCCGACATGTCCGACGACTATAGAGTCGTCCCCACGACACCGGGCCAAAGTTGGCCAGCCGCCGACATGTCCGACGACTATAGAGTCGCCCCCACGACACCGGGACTAGATTGGCCCGCCACCGTCATGTCCAACGACTATAGGGTCGTCCCCACAACCACAGGCCAAAGTTGGCCACCCGCCGACATGTCCGACGATTATAGGGTCGCCCCCACGACCCCGGGCCAAAGTTGGCAAGCCGCCGAAATGTCCGACGACTGTAGGGTCGTCCCCACGGCCCCGGGACTAGATTGGCCCGCCACCGTCATGTCCAACGACTATAGGGTCGTCCCCACAACCACAGGCCAAAGTTGGCCACCCGCCGACATGTCCGACGATTATAGGGTCGCCCCCACGACCCCGGGCCAAAGTTGGCAAGCCGCCGAAATGTCCGACGACTATAGGGTCGCCCCCACGACCCCGGTACAAGATTCGCCCGCCGCCGACTTGCCCGGCGACTATAGGGTAGTCCCCACGACCCCGGGACTAGATTGGTCCGCCACCGTCATGTCCAACGACTATCGAATCGTCCCCACAACCCCGGGCCAATGTTGGCCAATCGCCGACTTGTCCGACCACTATAGGGTCGTCCCCACGACCCCGGGCACATTTCGCAAGTCGCCGACATATCCCCACAATCCCGGGACTAGATTGGCCCGACACCGTCATGTCCGACGACTATAGGGTCGTCCCCACGACCCCGGGCACATTTGTCAAGCCGCCGACATGTCCCCACAACCCCGGGACTAGATTGGCCCGCCACCGTCATGTCCGACGACTATAGGGTCGTCCCCACGACCCCGGGCCAAAGTTGGCAAGCCGCCGACATGTCCGACGACTATAGGGTCGTCCCCACGACGACGGGCCAAAGTAGGCCAGCCGCCGACATATCCGACGACTATAGGGTCGTCCCCACGACCCCGGGACTAGATTGGCCCGCCACCGTCATGTCCGACGAATATACGGTCGTCCCCACGACCCCGGGCCAATAATGGCCAATCGCCGACATGTCCGATGACTATAGGGTCGTCCCCACGACCACGGACCAAAGTTGGCCAGCCGCCGACATATCCGACGACTATAGGGTCGTCCCCATGACCTCGGGACTAGATTGGCCCGCCACCATCATGTCCGACGACTATAGGGTCGACCCCACGACCCCGGGAGTTGATTGCCCCGCCACCGTTATTTCTGACGACTATAGGGTCGTCCCCACGACCACGGACCAAAGTTGGACAGCCGCCGACATATCCGACGACTATAGGGTCGTCCCCATGACCCCGGGACTAGGTTGGCTGGCCGCCGACTTGTCCGACGACTATAGGGTCGTCCCCACGACCCCGGGACTAGATTGGCCCGCCACCGTCTTGTCCGACGACTATAGGGTCGTCCCCACGACAGCGGGCCTACGTTGGCCAGCGGCCGACATGTCCGACCACTATAGGGTCGTCCCCACGACCCCGGGACTAGGTTGGCTCGCCGCCGACATGTCCGACGATTATAGGGTCGTTCCCACGACACCGGGACTATGTTGGCCAGCCGCCGACATGTCCGACGACTATAGGGTCGTCCCCACGACCCCGGGACTAGGTTGGCTCGCCGCCGACATGTCCGACGACTATAGGGTCGTTCCCACGACACCGGGACTAGGTTGGCTCGCCGCCGATTTGTCCGACCACTATAGGGTCGTCCCCACGACCCCGGGACTATGTTGGCTCGCCGCCGACATGTCCGACGACTATAGGTTCGTCCCCACGACCCCCGGAGTAGGTTGGCTCGCCGCAGACTTGTCCGACGACTATAGGGTCGTCCCCACGACCCCGGGACTAGATTGGCCCGCCACCGTCTTGTCCGACGACTATAGGGTCGTCCCCACGACCCCGGGACTAGATTGGCCCGCCACCGTCAAATCCGACCACCTCGGGACTAGGTTGGCCAGCCGCCGACATGTCCGACGACTATAGGGTCGCCCCCACGACCTCGGGACTAGGTTGGACAGCCGCCGACATGTCCGACGACTATAGGGTCGTCCCCACCACCCCGGGCCAAAGTTGGCAAGCCACCGAAATGTCCGACGACTGTAGGGTCGTCCCCAAGACCCCGGGACTAGATTGGCCCGCCACCGTCAAGTCCGACGACCTCGGGACTAGGTTGGCCAGCCGCCGACATGTCCGACGACTATAGGGTCGTCCCCACCACCCCGGGCCAAAGTTGGCAAGCCACCGAAATGTCCGACGACTGTAGGGTCGTCCCCAAGACCCCGGGACTAGATTGGCCCGCCACCGTCAAGTCCGACGACTATAGGGTCGTCCCCACGACCCCGGGACTAGATTGGCCCGCCACCGTCAAATCCGACCACCCCGGGCCAAAGTTGGCAAGCCACCGAAATGTCCGACGACTGTAGGGTCGTCCCCACGACCCCGGGACTAGATTGGCCCGCCACCGTCTTGTCCGACGACTATAGGGTCGTCCCCACCACCCCGGGCCAAAGTTGGCAAGCCTCCGAAATGTCCGACGACTGTAGGGTCGTCCCCAAGACCCCGGGACTAGGTTGGCTCGCCGCCGACATGTCCGACGACTATAATGTCGTTCCCACGACACCGGGACTAGGTTGGCTCGCCGCCGATTTGTCCGACCACTATAGGGTCGTCCCCACGACCCCGGGACTAGGTTGGCTCGCCGCCGACATGTCCGACGATTATAGGGTCGTTCCCACGACACCGGGACTATGTTGGCCAGCCGCCGACATGTCCGACGACTATAGGGTCGTCCCCACGACCCCGGGACTAGGTTGGCTCGCCGCCGACATGTCCGACGACTATAGGGTCGTTCCCACGACACCGGGACTAGGTTGGCTCGCCGCCGATTTGTCCGACCACTATAGGGTCGTCCCCACGACCCCGGGACTATGTTGGCTCGCCGCCGACATGTCCGACGACTATAGGTTCGTCCCCACGACCCCCGGAGTAGGTTGGCTCACCGCAGACTTGTCCGACGACTATAGGGTCGTCCCCACGACCCCGGGACTAGATTGGCCCGCCACCGTCTTGTCCGACGACTATAGGGTCGTCCCCACGACCCCGGGACTAGATTGGCCCGCCACCGTCAAATCCGACCACCTCGGGACTAGGTTGGCCAGCCGCCGACATGTCCGACGACTATAGGGTCGCCCCCACGACCTCGGGACTAGGTTGGACAGCCGCCGACATGTCCGACGACTATAGGGTCGTCCCCACCACCCCGGGCCAAAGTTGGCAAGCCACCGAAATGTCCGACGACTGTAGGGTCGTCCCCAAGACCCCGGGACTAGATTGGCCCGCCACCGTCAAGTCCGACGACCTCGGGACTAGGTTGGCCAGCCGCCGACATGTCCGACGACTATAGGGTCGTCCCCACGACCCCGGGACAAGGTTGGCCCGCCGCCGACTTGTCCGACGACTATAGGGTCGTACCCACGACCCTGGGACTAGGCTGACAAGCCGCCAACATGTCCGACGACTATAGGGTCGTCCCTACGACCCCGGGACTAGATTGGCCCGCCACCGTCATGTCCAACGATTATAGGGTCGTCCCCACGACCCCGGGACTAGATTGGCCCGCCACCGTCATGTCCGACGATTATAGGGTCGTCCCCACGACCCCGGGACAAGCTTGGCCCGCCGCCGACTTGTCCGACGACTATAGGGTCGTCCCCACGACCCCGGGACTAGATTGGCCCGCCACCGTCATGTCCGACGACAATAGGGTCGTCCCCACGACCCCGGGTCTAGGTTGGCCAGCCGCCGACATATCCGACGACTATAGAATCGTCCCCACGACACCGGGCCAAAGTTGGACAGCCGCCGACATGTCCGACGACTATAGGATCGTCCCCACGACCCCGGGACTAGATTGGCCCGCCACCGTCATGTCCGACGACAATAGGGTCGTCCCCACGACCCCGGGTCTAGGTTGGCCAGCCGCCGACTTGTCCGACGACTATAGGGTCGTACCCACGACACCGGGACTATGCTGACAAGCCGCCAACATGTCCGACGACAATAGGGTCGTCCCCACGACCCCGGGTCTAGGTTGGCCAGCCGCCGACTTGTCCGACGACTATAGGGTCGTACCCACGACCCCGGGACTATGCTGACAAGCCGCCAACATGTCCGACGACTATAGGGTCGTCCCCACGACCCCGGGCCAAAGATGTCCAGCCGCCGTCTTGTCCGACGACTATAGGGTCGTCCCCAGGACCTCGGGACTAGATTCGCCCGCCACCGTCAAGTCCGACGACTATAGGGTCGTCCCCACGACCCCGGGCCAAAGTTGGCAAGCCGCCGAAATGTCCGACGACTGTAGGGTCGTCCCCACGACCCCGGGACTAGATTGGCCCGCCACCGTCAAGTCCGACGACTATAGGGTCGCCCCCACGACCTCGGGACTAGGTTGGCCAGCCGCCGACATGTCCGACCACTATTGGGTCGTCCCCACGACACCGGGCCAAAGATGTCCAGCCGCCGTCTTGTCCGACGACTATAGGGTCGTCCCCACGACCCCGAGTCCAGGTTGGCCAGCCGCCGACATTCCGACGACTATAGAGTCGTCCCCACGACCCCGGGCCAAAGTTGGCCAGCCGCCGACATGTCCGACGACTATAGGGTCGTCCCCACGACCCCGGGACTAGATTGGTCCGCCACCGTCATGTCCGACGACTATAGGGTCGTCCCCACGACCCCGGGCCAAAGTTGGCCAGCCGCCGACATTTCCGACGACTGTAGGGTCGTCCCCACGACCCCGGGACTAGATTGGCCCGCCACCGTCAAGTCCGACGACTATAGGGTCGTCCCCACGACCTCGGGACTAGGTTGGCCAGCCGCCGACATGTCCGACGACTATAGAATCGTCCCCACGACACCGGGCCAAAGTTGGACAGCCGCCGACATGTCCGACGACTGTAGGATCGTCCCCACGACCCCGGGACTAGATTGGCCCGCCACCGACATGTCCGACGACTATAGGGTCGTCCCCACGACCTCGGGACTAGGTTGGCCAGCCGCCGACATGTCCGACGATTATAGGGTCGTCCCCACGACCCCGGGCCAATGTTGGCCAATCGCCGACATGTCCGACGACAATAGGGTCGTCCCCACGACCCCGGGTCTAGGTTGGCCAGCCGCCGACTTGTCCGACGACTATAGGGTCGTACCCACGACCCCGGGACTATGCTGACAAGCCGCCAACATGTCCGACGACTATAGGGTCGTCCCCACGACCCCGGGCCAAAGATGTCCAGCCGCCGTCTTGTCCGACGACTATAGGGTCGTCCCCACGACCCCGGGACTAGATTGGCCCGCCACCGTCATGTCCAACGACTATAGGGTCGTCCCCACAACCACGGGCCAAAGTTGGCCAGCCGCCGACATGTCCGACGACTATAGGATCGTCCCCACGACCCCGGGACTAGATTGGCCCGCCACCGTCATGTCCGACGACAATAGGGTCGTCCCCACGACCCCGGGTCTAGGTTGGCCAGCCGCCGACTTGTCCGACGACTATAGGGTCGTACCCACGACCCCGGGACTAGGCTGACAAGCCGCCAACATGTCCGACGACTACAGGGTCGTCCCCACGACACCGGGCCAAAGTTGGCCAGCCGCCGACATGTCCGACGACTATAGGGTCGTCCCCACGACCCCGGGACTAGATTGGCCCGCCACCGTCATGTCCGACGATTATAGGGTCGTCCCCACGACTACGGGCCAAAGTTGGCCAGCCGCCGACATGTCCGACGACTATAGGGTCGTCCCCACGACCCCGGGACTAGATTGGCCCGCCACCGTCATGTCCAACGACTATAGGGTCGTCCCCACGACCCCGGGACTAGATTGGCCCGCCACCGTCATGTCCGACGAATATACGGTCGTCCCCACGACCCCGGGCCAATAATGGCCAATCGCCGACATGTCCGACGACTATAGGGTCGTCCCCACGACCCCGGGACTAGATTGGCCCGCCACCGTCAAGTCCGACGACTATAGGGTCGTCCCCACGACCTCGGGACTAGGTTGGCCAGCCGCCGACATGTCCGACCACTATTGGGTCGTCCCCACGACCAGGGGCCACAGTTGGCCAGCCGCCGACATGTCCGACAACTATAGGGTCGTCCCCACGACCCCGGGCCAAAGATGTCCAGCCGCCGACATGTCCGACGACTATAGGGTCGTCCCGACGACCTCGGGACTAGATTGGCCCGCCACCGTCATGTCCAACGACTATCGGATCGTCCCCACGACCACGGGCCAAAGTTGGCCAGCCGCCGACATGTCCGACGACTATAGGATCGTCCCCACGACACCGGGCGAAAGTTGGCCAGCCACCGACATTTCCGACGACTATAGGGTCGTCCCGACGACCCCGGGACTAGATTGGCCCGCCACCGTCATGTCCGGCGACTATCGGATCGTCCCCACGACTACGGGCCAAAGTTGGCCAGCCGCCGACATGTCCGACGACTATAGGGTCGTCCCCACGACCCCGGGACTAGATTGGCCCGCCACCGTCATGTCCAACGACTATAGGGTCGTCCCCACGACCCCGGGACTAGATTGGCCCGCCACCGTCATGTCCGACGAATATACGGTCGTCCCCACGACCCCGGGCCAATAATGGCCAATCGCCGACATGTCCGACGACTATAGGGTCGTCCCCACGACCCCGGGACTAGATTGGTCCGCCACCGTCATGTCCGACGACTATAGGGTCGTCCCCACGACCCCGGGCCAAAGTTGGCCAGCCGCCGACATGTCCGACGACTATAGGGTCGTCCCCACGATCCCGAGACTAGATTGGCCCGCCACCGTCATGTCCGACGACAATAGGGTCGTCCCCACGACCCCGGGTCCAGGTTGGCCAGCCGCCGACATTTCCGACGACTATAGAGTCGTCCCCACGACACCGGGCCAAAGTTGGCCAGCCACCGACATGTCCGACGACATGAGGGTCGTCCCCACGACCCCGGGACTAGATTGGCCCGCCACCGTCATGTCCGACGATTATAGGGTCGTCCCCACGACCGCGGGCCAAAGTTGGCATGCCGCCGACATGTCCGACGACTATAGGGTCGTCCCCACGACCCCGGGACTAGATTGGCCCGCCACCGTCATGTCCGACGATTATAGGGTCGTCCCCACGACCGCGAGACTAGATTGGCCCGCCGCCGACATGTCCGACGACTATAGGGTCGTCCCCACGACCCCGGGCTAAAGTTGGCCAGCCGCCGACATGTCCGACGACTATAGGGTCGTCCCCACGACCCCGAGACTAGATTGGCCCGCCACCGTCATGTCCGACGACAATAGGGTCGTCCCCACGACCTCGGGTCCAGGTTGGCCAGCCGCCGACATTTCCGACGACTATAGAGTCGTCCCCACGACACCGGTCCAAAGTTGGCCAGCCGCCGACATGTCCGACGACTATAGGGTCGTCCCCACGACCCCGGGACTAGATTGGCCCGCCACCGTCATGTCCAACGACTATAGGGTCGTCCCCACAACCACGGGCCAAAGTTGGCCAGCCGCCGACATGTCCGACGACTATAGGGTCGTCCCCACGACCCCGGGCTGAAGTTGGCCAGCCGCCGACATGTCCGACGACTATAGGGTCGTCCCCACGACCCCGAGACTAGATTGGCCCGCCACCGTCATGTCCGACGACAATAGGGTCGTCCCCACGACCTCGGGTCCAGGTTGGCCCGCCGCCGACATGTCTGACGACTATAGGGTCGTCCCGACGACGCCGGGCCAATGTTTGCCAATCGCCAACATGTCCGATGACTATAGGGTCGTCCCTACGACCCCGGGACTAGATTGGCCCGCCACCGTCATGTCCAACGATTATAGGGTCGTCCCCACGACCCCGGGACTAGATTGGCCCGCCACCGTCATGTCCGACGACAATAGGGTCGTCCCCACGACCCCGGGTCTAGGTTGGCCAGCCGCCGACTTGTCCGACGACTATAGGGTCGTACCCACGACCCTGGGACTAGGCTGACAAGCCGCCAACATGTCCGACGACTATAGGGTCGTCCCTACGACCCCGGGACTAGATTGGCCCGCCACCGTCATGTCCAACGATTATAGGGTCGTCCCCACGACCCCGGGACTAGATTGGCCCGCCACCGTCATGGGCGACGATTATAGGGTCGTCCCCACGACCCCGGGACAAGCTTGGCCCGCCGCCGACTTGTCCGACGACTATAGGGTCGTCCCCACGACCCCGGGACTAGATTGGCCCGCCACCGTCATGTCCGACGATTATAGGGTCGTCCCCACGACCGCGAGACTAGATTGGCCCGCCGCCGACATGTCCGACGACTATAGGGTCGTCCCCACGACCCCGGGCTAAAGTTGGCCAGCCGCCGACATGTCCGACGACTATAGGGTCGTCCCCACGACCCCGAGACTAGATTGGCCCGCCACCGTCATGTCCGACGACAATAGGGTCGTCCCCACGACCTCGGGTCCAGGTTGGCCAGCCGCCGACATTTCCGACGACTATAGAGTCGTCCCCACGACACCGGTCCAAAGTTGGCCAGCCGCCGACATGTCCGACGACTATAGGGTCGTCCCCACGACCCCGGGACTAGATTGGCCCGCCACCGTCATGTCCAACGACTATAGGGTCGTCCCCACAACCACGGGCCAAAGTTGGCCAGCCGCCGACATGTCCGACGACTATAGGGTCGTCCCCACGACCCCGGGCTGAAGTTGGCCAGCCGCCGACATGTCCGACGACTATAGGGTCGTCCCCACGACCCCGAGACTAGATTGGCCCGCCACCGTCATGTCCGACGACAATAGGGTCGTCCCCACGACCTCGGGTCCAGGTTGGCCCGCCGCCGACATGTCTGACGACTATAGGGTCGTCCCGACGACCCCGGGCCAATGTTTGCCAATCGCCAACATGTCCGATGACTATAGGGTCGTCCCTACGACCCCGGGACTAGATTGGCCCGCCACCGTCATGTCCAACGATTATAGGGTCGTCCCCACGACCCCGGGACTAGATTGGCCCGCCACCGTCATGTCCGACGATTATAGGGTCGTCCCCACGACCCCGGGACAAGCTTGGCCCGCCGCCGACTTGTCCGACGACTATAGGGTCGTCCCCACGACACCGGGACTAGATTGGCCCGCCACCGTCATGTCCGACGACAATAGGGTCGTCCCCACGACCCCGGGTCTAGGTTGGCCAGCCGCCGACATGTCCGACGACTATAGGGTCGTCCCCACGACCCCGGGACAAGGTTGGCCCGCCGCCGACTTGTCCGACGACTATAGGGTCGTACCCACGACCCTGGGACTAGGCTGACAAGCCGCCAACATGTCCGACGACTATAGGGTCGTCCCTACGACCCCGGGACTAGATTGGCCCGCCACCGTCATGTCCAACGATTATAGGGTCGTCCCCACGACCCCGGGACTAGATTGGCCCGCCACCGTCATGTCCGACGATTATAGGGTCGTCCCCACGACCCCGGGACAAGCTTGGCCCGCCGCCGACTTGTCCGACGACTATAGGGTCGTCCCCACGACCCCGGGACTAGATTGGCCCGCCACCGTCATGTCCGACGACAATAGGGTCGTCCCCACGACCCCGGGTCTAGGTTGGCCAGCCGCCGACATATCCGACGACTATAGAATCGTCCCCACGACACCGGGCCAAAGTTGGACAGCCGCCGACATGTCCGACGACTATAGGATCGTCCCCACGACCCCGGGACTAGATTGGCCCGCCACCGTCATGTCCGACGACAATAGGGTCGTCCCCACGACCCCGGGTCTAGGTTGGCCAGCCGCCGACTTGTCCGACGACTATAGGGTCGTACCCACGACACCGGGACTATGCTGACAAGCCGCCAACATGTCCGACGACAATAGGGTCGTCCCCACGACCCCGGGTCTAGGTTGGCCAGCCGCCGACTTGTCCGACGACTATAGGGTCGTACCCACGACCCCGGGACTATGCTGACAAGCCGCCAACATGTCCGACGACTATAGGGTCGTCCCCACGACCCCGGGCCAAAGATGTCCAGCCGCCGTCTTGTCCGACGACTATAGGGTCGTCCCCAGGACCTCGGGACTAGATTCGCCCGCCACCGTCAAGTCCGACGACTATAGGGTCGTCCCCACGACCCCGGGCCAAAGTTGGCAAGCCGCCGAAATGTCCGACGACTATAGGATCGTCCCCACGACCCCGGGACTAGATTGGCCCGCCACCGTCATGTCCGACGACAATAGGGTCGTCCCCACGACCCCGGGTCTAGGTTGGCCAGCCGCCGACTTGTCCGACGACTATAGGGTCGTACCCACGACCCCGGGACTAGGCTGACAAGCCGCCAACATGTCCGACGACTACAGGGTCGTCCCCACGACACCGGGCCAAAGTTGGCCAGCCGCCGACATGTCCGACGACTATAGGGTCGTCCCCACGACCCCGGGACTAGATTGGCCCGCCACCGTCATGTCCGACGATTATAGGGTCGTCCCCACGACCGCGAGACTAGATTGGCCCGCCACCGTCATGTCCGACGACAATAGGGTCGTCCCCACGACCCCGGGTCCAGGTTGGCCAGCCGCCGACATTTCCGACGACTATAGAGTCGTCCCCACGACACCGGGCCAAAGTTGGCCAGCCGCCGACATGTCCGACGACTATAGGGTCGTCCCCACGACCCCGGGACAAGGTTAGCCCGCCGCCGACTTGTCCGACGACTATAGGGTCGTCCCCACGACCCCGGGCCAGTGTTGGCCAATCGCCGACATGTCCAACGACTATAGGGTCGTCCCTACGACCCCGGGACTAGATTAGCCCGCCACCGTCATGTCCAACAACTATAGGGTCGTCCCCACGACCACGGGCCAAAGTTGGCATGCCGCCGAAATGTCCGACGACTATAGGGTCGTCCCCACGACACCGGGCCAAAGTTGGCCAGCCGCCGACATGTCCGACGACTATAGGGTCGTCCCCACGACCCCGGGACTAGATTGGCCCGCCACCGTCATGTCCGACGATTATAGGGTCGTCCCCACGACCGCGAGACTAGATTGGCCCGCCACCGTCATGTCCGACGACAATAGGGTCGTCCCCACGACCCCGGGTCCAGGTTGGCCAGCCGCCGACATTTCCGACGACTATAGAGTCGTCCCCACGACACCGGGCCAAAGTTGGCCCGCCACCGTCATGTCCAACGACTATCGGATCGTCCCCACGACCCCGGGCCAAATATGTCCAGCCACCGTCTTGTCCGACGACTATAGGGTCGTCCCCACGACCCCGGGACTAGATTGGCCCGCCACCGTCAAGTCCGACGACCTCGGGACTAGGTTGGCCAGCCGCCGACATTTCCGACGACTATAGAGTCGTCCCCACGACACCGGGCCCAAATTGGCCAGCCGCCGACATGTCCGACGACTATAGGGTCGTCCCCACGACCATGGGCCAAAGTTGGTCAGCCGCCGACTTGTCCGACGACGATAGGGTCGTCCCCACGACCACGGGCCAAAGTTGGCCGGCCGCCGAAATATCCGACGACTATAGGGTCGTTCCCATGACCCCGGGTCTAGATTGGCCCGCCACCGACATGTCCGACGACTATAGAGTCGTCCCCACGACACCGGGCCAAAGTTGGCCAGCCGCCGACATGTCCGACGACTATAGGGTCGTCCCCACGACCCCGGGAATAGATTGGCCCGCCACCGTCATGTCCGGCGAATATCGGATCGTCCCCACGACTACGGGCCAAAGTTGGCCAGCCGCCGACATGTCCGACGACTATTGCGTCGTCCCCACGACCACGGGCCAAAGTTGGCCAGCCGCCGACATGTCCGAAGACTATAAGGTCGTCCCCACGACCCCGGGACTAGATTGGCCAGCCGCCGACATGTCCGACGACTATAGGGTCGTCCCGACGACCCCGGGACTAGATTGGCCCGCCACCGTCATGTCCAACGACTATCGGATCGTCCCCACGACCCCGGGACTAGATTGGCCCGCCACCGTCATGTCCGACGACAATAGGGTCGTCCCCACGACCCCGGGTCTAGGTTGGCCAGCCGCCGACATGTCCGACGACTATAGAGTCGTCCCCACGACACCGGGCCAAAGTTGGCCAGCCACCGACATGTCCGACGACTATTGGATCGTCCCCACGACCACGGGCCAAAGTTGGCCAGCCGCCGACATGTCCGACGACTATAGGGTCGTCCCCACGACCCCGGGCCAAAGATGTCCAGCCGCCGTCTTGTCCGACGACTATAGGGTCGTCCCCACCACCCCGGGACTAGATTGGCCCGCCACCGTCATGTCCAACGACTATAGGGTCGTCCCCACAACCACGGGCCAAAGTTGGCCAGCCGCCGACATGTCCAACGACTATTGGGTCGTCCTCGCGACCACGGCCAAAGTTGGCCAGCCGCCGACATGTCCGACGACAATAGGGTCGCCCCCAAGACCTCGGGACTAGGTTGGCCACCCGCCGACATGTCCGACGATTATAGGGTCGTCCCCACGACCCCGGGCCAAAGTTGGCAAGCCGCCGAAATGTCCGACGACTGTAGGGTCGTCCTCACGGCCCCGGGACTAGATTGGCCCGCCACCGTCAAGTCCGACGACTATAGAGTCGTCCCCACGACCCCGGGCCCAAGTTGGCAAGCCGCCGAAATGTCCGACGACTGTAGGGTCGTCCCCAGGACCCCGGGACTAGATTGGCCCACCACCGTCAAGTCCGACGACTATAGGGTCGTCCCTACGACCTCGGGACTAGGTTGGCCAGCCGCCGACATGTCCGACGACTATTGGGTCGTCCCCACGACCACGGGCCAAAGTTGGCCAGCCGCCGACATGTCCGAAGACTATAGGGTCGTCCCCACGACCCTGGGACTAGATTGGCCCGCCACCGTCAAGTCCGACGACTATAGGGTCATCCCCACGACCTCGGGACTAGGTTGGCCAGCCGCCGACATGTCTGACCACTATTGGGTCGTCCCCACGACCCCGGGACTAGATTGGCCCGCCACCGTCATGTCCGACGATTATAGGGTCGTCCCCACGACCCCGGGACAAGCTTGGCCCGCTGCCGACTTGTCCGACGACTATAGGGTCGTCCCCACGACCCCGGGCCAAAGCTGGCAAGCCGCCGAAATGTCCGACGACTGTAGGGTCGTCCCCACGACCCCGGGACTAGATTGGCCCGCCACCGTCAAGTCCGACGACTATCGGATCGTCCCCACGACCCCGGGCCAAAGTTGGCAAGCCGCCGAAATGTCCGACGACTGTAGGGTCGTCCCCACAACCACGGGCCAAAGTTGGCCAGCCGCCGACATGTCCGACGACTATTGGGTCGTCCCCACGACCACGGGCCAAAGTTGGCCAGCCGCCGACATGTCCGAAGACTATAGGGTCGTCCCCACGACCCTGGGACTAGATTGGCCCGCCACCGTCAAGTCCGACGACTATAGGGTCGTCCCCAAGACCTCGGGACTAGGTTGGCCACCCGCCGACATGTCCGACGATTATAGGGTCGTCCCCACGACCCCGGGCCAAAGTTGGCAAGCCGCCGAAATGTCCGACGACTGTAGGGTCGTCCCCACGGCCCCGGGACTAGATTGGCCCGCCACCGTCAAGTCCGACGACTATAGAGTCGTCCCCACGACCCCGGGCCCAAGTTGGCAAGCCGCCGAAATGTCCGACGACTGTAGGGTCGTCCCCAGGACCCCGGGACTAGATTGGCCCACCACCGTCAAGTCCGACGACTATAGGGTCGTCCCCACGACCTCGGGACTAGGTTGGCCAGCCCCCGACATGTCCGACCACTATTGGGTCGTCCCCACGACCAGCGGCCACAGTTGGCCAGCCGCCGACATGTCCGACGACTATAGAGTCGTCCCCACGACACCGGGCCAAAGTTGGCCAGCCGCCGACATGTCCAACGACTATAGGGTCGTCCCGACGACCCCGGGACTAGATTGGCCCGCCACCGTCATGTCCAACGACTATCGGATCGTCCCCACGACCACGGGCCAAAGTTGGCCAGCCGCCGACATGTCCGACGACTATTGCGTCGTCCCCACGACCACGGGCCAAAGTTGGGCAGCCGCCGACATGCCCGACGACTATAGGGTCGTCCCGACGACCTCGGGACTAGATTGGCCAGTCGCCGACATGTCCGACGACTATTGGATCGTCCCCACGACCCCGGGAATAGATTGGCCCGCCACCGTCATGTCCAACGACTATAGGGTCGTCCCCACAACCACGGGCCAAAGCTGGCCAGCCGCCGACATGTCCAACGACTATTGGGTCGTCCCCACGACCATGGGCCAAAGTTGGCCAGCCGCCGACATGTCCGACGACTATAGTGTCGTCCCCACGACCCCGGTACTAGATTGGCCCGCCGCCGACATGTCCGACGACTATAGAGTCGTCCCCACGACACCGGGCCAAAGTTGGCCAGCCGCCGACATGTCCGACGACTATAGGGTCGTCCCCACGACCCCGGGAATAGATTGGCCCGCCACCGTCATGTCCGGCGACTATCGGATCGTCCCCACGACTACGGGCCAAAGTTGGCCAGCCGCCGACATGTCCGAAGACTATAGGGTCGTCCCCACGACCCTGGGACTAGATTGGCTCGCCACCGTCAAGTCCGACGACTATAGGGTCGTCCCCACGACCTCGGGACTAGGTTGGCCAGCCGCCGACATGTGTGACCACTATTGGGTCGTCCCCACGACCCCGGGACTAGATTGGCCCGCCACCGTCATGTCCGACGATTATAGGATCGTCCCCACGACCCCGGGACAAGCTTGGCCCGCTGCCGACTTGTCCGACGACTATTGGGTCGTCCCCGCGACCACGGGCCAAAGTTGGCCAGCCGCCGACATGTCCGACGACTATAGGGTCACCCCCAAGACCGCGGGACTAGGTTGGCCACCCGCCGACATGTCCGACGATTATAGGGTCGTCCCAACGACCCCGGGCCAAAGTTGGCAAGCCGCCGAAATGTCCGACGACTGTAGGGTCGTCCCCACGGCCCCGGGACTAGATTGGCCCGCCACCGTCAAGTCCGACGACTATAGAGTCGTCCCCACGACCCCGGGCCAAAGTTGGCAAGCCGCCGAAATGTCCGACGACTGTAGGGTCGTCCCCAGGACCCCGGGACTAGATTGGCCCACCACCGTCAAGTCCGACGACTATAGGGTCGTCCCCACGACCTCGGGACTAGGTTGGCCAGCCACCGTCATGTCCGACGAGTATAGGGTCGTCCCCACGACCCCGGGACAAGCTTGGCCCGCTGCCGACTTGTCCGACGACTATAGGGTCGTCCCCACGACCCCGGGCCAAAGTTGGCAAGCCGCCGAAATGTCCGACGACTGTAGGGTCGTCCCCACGACCCCGGGCCAAAGTTGGCCAGCCGCCGACATGTCCGACGACTATAGGGTCGTCCCCACGACCCCGGGCCAAAGATTTCCAGCCGCCGTCTTGTCCGATGACTATAGGGTTGTCCCCACGACCCCGGGACTAGATTGGCCCGCCACCGTCATGTCCAACGACTATAGGGTCGTCCCCACAACCACGGGCCAAAGTTGGTCAGCCGCCGACATGTCCGACGACTATTGGGTCGTCCCCACGACCACGGGCCAAAGTTGGCCTGCCGCCGACATGTCCGACGACTATTGGATCGTCCCCACGACCCCGGGCCAAAGTTGGCAAGCCGCCGAAATGTCCGACGACTGTAGGGTCGTCCCCACGACCCCGGGCCAAAGTTGGCCAGCCGCCGACATGTCCGACGACTATAGGGTCGTCCCCACGACCCCGGGCCAAAGATGTCCAGCCGCCGTCTTGTCCGATGACTATAGGGTTGTCCCCACGACCCCGGGACTAGATTGGCCCGCCACCGTCATGTCCAACGACTATAGGGTCGTCCCCACAACCACGGGCCAATGTTGGCAAGCCGCCGAAATGTCCGACGACTGTAGGGTCGTCCCCACGACCCCGGGACTAGATTGGCCCGCCACCGTCAAGTCCGACGACTATAGGGTCGTCCCCACGTCCTCGGGACTAGGTTGGCCAGCCGCCGACATGTCCGACGACTATAGGGTCGTCCCCACGACCCCGGGCCAAAGTTGGCAAGCCGCCGAAATGTCCGACGACTGTAGGGTCGCCCCACGACCCCGGGACTAGATTGGCCCGCCACCGTCAAGTCCGACGACTATAGGGTCGTCCCCACGACCTCGGGACTAGGTTGACCAGCCGCCGACATGTCCGACCACTATTGGGTCGTCCCCACGACCAGGGGCCACAGTTGGCCAGCCGCCGACATGTCCGACAACTATAGGGTCGTCCCCACGACCCCGGGCCAAAGATGTCCAGCCGCCGACATGTCCGACGACTATAGGGTCGTCCCGACGACCTCGGGACTAGATTGGCCCGCCACCGTCATGTCCAACGACTATCGGATCGTCCCCACGACCACGGGCCAAAGTTGGCCAGCCGCCGACATGTCCGACGACTATAGGATCGTCCCCACGACACCGGGCGAAAGTTGGCCAGCCACCGACATTTCCGACGACTATAGGGTCGTCCTGACGACCCCGGGACTAGATTGGCCCGCCACCGTCATGTCCGGCGACTATCGGATCGTCCCCACGACTACGGGCCAAAGTTGGCCAGCCGCCGACATGTCCGACGACTATAGGGTCGTCCCCACGACCCCGGGACTAGATTGGCCCGCCACCGTCATGTCCAACGACTATAGGGTCGTCCCCACGACCCCGGGACTAGATTGGCCCGCCACCGTCATGTCCGACGAATATACGGTCGTCCCCACGACCCCGGGCCAATAATGGCCAATCGCCGACATGTCCGACGACTATAGGGTCGTCCCCACGACCCCGGGACTAGATTGGTCCGCCACCGTCATGTCCGACGACTATAGGGTCGTCCCCACGACCCCGGGCCAAAGTTGGCCAGCCGCCGACATGTCCGACGACTATAGGGTCGTCCCCACGATCCCGAGACTAGATTGGCCCGCCACCGTCATGTCCGACGACAATAGGGTCGTCCCCACGACCCCGGGTCCAGGTTGGCCAGCCGCCGACATTTCCGACGACTATAGAGTCGTCCCCACGACACCGGGCCAAAGTTGGCCAGCCACCGACATGTCCGACGACATGAGGGTCGTCCCCACGACCCCGGGACTAGATTGGCCCGCCACCGTCATGTCCGACGATTATAGGGTCGTCCCCACGACCGCGGGCCAAAGTTGGCATGCCGCCGACATGTCCGACGACTATAGGGTCGTCCCCACGACCCCGGGACTAGATTGGCCCGCCACCGTCATGTCCGACGATTATAGGGTCGTCCCCACGACCCCGGGACAAGCTTGACCCGCCGCCGAATTGTTCGACGACTATAGGGTCGTCCCCACGACCCCGGGCCAATGTTGGCCAATCGCCGACATGTCCAACGACTATAGGGTCGTCCCTACGACCCCGGGACTAGATTAGCCCGCCACCGTCATGTCCAACAACTATAGGGTCGTCCCCACGACCACGGGCCAAAGTTGGCATGCCGCCGAAATGTCCGACGACTATAGGGTCGTCCCCACGACACCGGGCCAAAGTTGGCCAGCCGCCGACATGTCCGACGACTATAGGGTCGTCCCCACGACCCCGGGACTAGATTGGCCCGCCACCGTCATGTCCGACGATTATAGGGTCGTCCCCACGACCGCGAGACTAGATTGGCCCGCCGCCGACATGTCCGACGACTATAGGGTCGTCCCCACGACCCCGGGCTAAAGTTGGCCAGCCGCCGACATGTCCGACGACTATAGGGTCGTCCCCACGACCCCGAGACTAGATTGGCCCGCCACCGTCATGTCCGACGACAATAGGGTCGTCCCCACGACCTCGGGTCCAGGTTGGCCAGCCGCCGACATTTCCGACGACTATAGAGTCGTTCCCACGACACCGGTCCAAAGTTGGCCAGCCGCCGACATGTCCGACGACTATAGGGTCGTCCCCACGACCCCGGGACTAGATTGGCCCGCCACCGTCATGTCCAACGACTATAGGGTCGTCCCCACAACCACGGGCCAAAGTTGGCCAGCCGCCGACATGTCCGACGACTATAGGGTCGTCCCCACGACCCCGGGCTGAAGTTGGCCAGCCGCCGACATGTCCGACGACTATAGGGTCGTCCCCACGACCCCGAGACTAGATTGGCCCGCCACCGTCATGTCCGACGACAATAGGGTCGTCCCCACGACCTCGGGTCCAGGTTGGCCCGCCGCCGACATGTCTGACGACTATAGGGTCGTCCCGACGACGCCGGGCCAATGTTTGCCAATCGCCAACATGTCCGATGACTATAGGGTCGTCCCTACGACCCCGGGACTAGATTGGCCCGCCACCGTCATGTCCAACGATTATAGGGTCGTCCCCACGACCCCGGGACTAGATTGGCCCGCCACCGTCATGTCCGACGACAATAGGGTCGTCCCCACGACCCCGGGTCTAGGTTGGCCAGCCGCCGACTTGTCCGACGACTATAGGGTCGTACCCACGACCCTGGGACTAGGCTGACAAGCCGCCAACATGTCCGACGACTATAGGGTCGTCCCTACGACCCCGGGACTAGATTGGCCCGCCACCGTCATGTCCAACGATTATAGGGTCGTCCCCACGACCCCGGGACTAGATTGGCCCGCCACCGTCATGGGCGACGATTATAGGGTCGTCCCCACGACCCCGGGACAAGCTTGGCCCGCCGCCGACTTGTCCGACGACTATAGGGTCGTCCCCACGACCCCGGGACTAGATTGGCCCGCCACCGTCATGTCCGACGATTATAGGGTCGTCCCCACGACCGCGAGACTAGATTGGCCCGCCGCCGACATGTCCGACGACTATAGGGTCGTCCCCACGACCCCGGGCTAAAGTTGGCCAGCCGCCGACATGTCCGACGACTATAGGGTCGTCCCCACGACCCCGAGACTAGATTGGCCCGCCACCGTCATGTCCGACGACAATAGGGTCGTCCCCACGACCTCGGGTCCAGGTTGGCCAGCCGCCGACATTTCCGACGACTATAGAGTCGTCCCCACGACACCGGTCCAAAGTTGGCCAGCCGCCGACATGTCCGACGACTATAGGGTCGTCCCCACGACCCCGGGACTAGATTGGCCCGCCACCGTCATGTCCAACGACTATAGGGTCGTCCCCACAACCACGGGCCAAAGTTGGCCAGCCGCCGACATGTCCGACGACTATAGGGTCGTCCCCACGACCCCGGGCTGAAGTTGGCCAGCCGCCGACATGTCCGACGACTATAGGGTCGTCCCCACGACCCCGAGACTAGATTGGCCCGCCACCGTCATGTCCGACGACAATAGGGTCGTCCCCACGACCTCGGGTCCAGGTTGGCCCGCCGCCGACATGTCTGACGACTATAGGGTCGTCCCGACGACCCCGGGCCAATGTTTGCCAATCGCCAACATGTCCGATGACTATAGGGTCGTCCCTACGACCCCGGGACTAGATTGGCCCGCCACCGTCATGTCCAACGATTATAGGGTCGTCCCCACGACCCCGGGACTAGATTGGCCCGCCACCGTCATGTCCGACGATTATAGGGTCGTCCCCACGACCCCGGGACAAGCTTGGCCCGCCGCCGACTTGTCCGACGACTATAGGGTCGTCCCCACGACACCGGGACTAGATTGGCCCGCCACCGTCATGTCCGACGACAATAGGGTCGTCCCCACGACCCCGGGTCTAGGTTGGCCAGCCGCCGACATGTCCGACGACTATAGGGTCGTCCCCACGACCCCGGGACAAGGTTGGCCCGCCGCCGACTTGTCCGACGACTATAGGGTCGTACCCACGACCCTGGGACTAGGCTGACAAGCCGCCAACATGTCCGACGACTATAGGGTCGTCCCTACGACCCCGGGACTAGATTGGCCCGCCACCGTCATGTCCAACGATTATAGGGTCGTCCCCACGACCCCGGGACTAGATTGGCCCGCCACCGTCATGTCCGACGATTATAGGGTCGTCCCCACGACCCCGGGACAAGCTTGGCCCGCCGCCGACTTGTCCGACGACTATAGGGTCGTCCCCACGACCCCGGGACTAGATTGGCCCGCCACCGTCATGTCCGACGACAATAGGGTCGTCCCCACGACCCCGGGTCTAGGTTGGCCAGCCGCCGACATATCCGACGACTATAGAATCGTCCCCACGACACCGGGCCAAAGTTGGACAGCCGCCGACATGTCCGACGACTATAGGATCGTCCCCACGACCCCGGGACTAGATTGGCCCGCCACCGTCATGTCCGACGACAATAGGGTCGTCCCCACGACCCCGGGTCTAGGTTGGCCAGCCGCCGACTTGTCCGACGACTATAGGGTCGTACCCACGACACTGGGACTATGCTGACAAGCCGCCAACATGTCCGACGACAATAGGGTCGTCCCCACGACCCCGGGTCTAGGTTGGCCAGCCGCCGACTTGTCCGACGACTATAGGGTCGTACCCACGACCCCGGGACTATGCTGACAAGCCGCCAACATGTCCGACGACTATAGGGTCGTCCCCACGACCCCGGGCCAAAGATGTCCAGCCGCCGTCTTGTCCGACGACTATAGGGTCGTCCCCAGGACCTCGGGACTAGATTCGCCCGCCACCGTCAAGTCCGACGACTATAGGGTCGTCCCCACGACCCCGGGCCAAAGTTGGCAAGCCGCCGAAATGTCCGACGACTATAGGATCGTCCCCACGACCCCGGGACTAGATTGGCCCGCCACCGTCATGTCCGACGACAATAGGGTCGTCCCCACGACCCCGGGTCTAGGTTGGCCAGCCGCCGACTTGTCCGACGACTATAGGGTCGTACCCACGACCCCGGGACTAGGCTGACAAGCCGCCAACATGTCCGACGACTACAGGGTCGTCCCCACGACACCGGGCCAAAGTTGGCCAGCCGCCGACATGTCCGACGACTATAGGGTCGTCCCCACGACCCCGGGACTAGATTGGCCCGCCACCGTCATGTCCGACGATTATAGGGTCGTCCCCACGACCGCGAGACTAGATTGGCCCGCCACCGTCATGTCCGACGACAATAGGGTCGTCCCCACGACCCCGGGTCCAGGTTGGCCAGCCGCCGACATTTCCGACGACTATAGAGTCGTCCCCACGACACCGGGCCAAAGTTGGCCAGCCGCCGACATGTCCGACGACTATAGGGTCGTCCCCACGACCCCGGGACAAGGTTAGCCCGCCGCCGACTTGTCCGACGACTATAGGGTCGTCCCCACGACCCCGGGCCAGTGTTGGCCAATCGCCGACATGTCCAACGACTATAGGGTCGTCCCTACGACCCCGGGACTAGATTAGCCCGCCACCGTCATGTCCAACAACTATAGGGTCGTCCCCACGACCACGGGCCAAAGTTGGCATGCCGCCGAAATGTCCGACGACTATAGGGTCGTCCCCACGACACCGGGCCAAAGTTGGCCAGCCGCCGACATGTCCGACGACTATAGGGTCGTCCCCACGACCCCGGGACTAGATTGGCCCGCCACCGTCATGTCCGACGATTATAGGGTCGTCCCCACGACCGCGAGACTAGATTGGCCCGCCACCGTCATGTCCGACGACAATAGGGTCGTCCCCACGACCCCGGGTCCAGGTTGGCCAGCCGCCGACATTTCCGACGACTATAGAGTCGTCCCCACGACACCGGGCCAAAGTTGGCCCGCCACCGTCATGTCCAACGACTATCGGATCGTCCCCACGACCCCGGGCCAAATATGTCCAGCCACCGTCTTGTCCGACGACTATAGGGTCGTCCCCACGACCCCGGGACTAGATTGGCCCGCCACCGTCAAGTCCGACGACCTCGGGACTAGGTTGGCCAGCCGCCGACATTTCCGACGACTATAGAGTCGTCCCCACGACACCGGGCCCAAATTGGCCAGCCGCCGACATGTCCGACGACTATAGGGTCGTCCCCACGACCATGGGCCAAAGTTGGTCAGCCGCCGACTTGTCCGACGACGATAGGGTCGTCCCCACGACCACGGGCCAAAGTTGGCCGGCCGCCGAAATATCCGACGACTATAGGGTCGTTCCCATGACCCCGGGTCTAGATTGGCCCGCCACCGACATGTCCGACGACTATAGAGTCGTCCCCACGACACCGGGCCAAAGTTGGCCAGCCGCCGACATGTCCGACGACTATAGGGTCGTCCCCACGACCCCGGGAATAGATTGGCCCGCCACCGTCATGTCCGGCGAATATCGGATCGTCCCCACGACTACGGGCCAAAGTTGGCCAGCCGCCGACATGTCCGACGACTATTGCGTCGTCCCCACGACCACGGGCCAAAGTTGGCCAGCCGCCGACATGTCCGAAGACTATAAGGTCGTCCCCACGACCCCGGGACTAGATTGGCCAGCCGCCGACATGTCCGACGACTATAGGGTCGTCCCGACGACCCCGGGACTAGATTGGCCCGCCACCGTCATGTCCAACGACTATCGGATCGTCCCCACGACCCCGGGACTAGATTGGCCCGCCACCGTCATGTCCGACGACAATAGGGTCGTCCCCACGACCCCGGGTCTAGGTTGGCCAGCCGCCGACATGTCCGACGACTATAGAGTCGTCCCCACGACACCGGGCCAAAGTTGGCCAGCCACCGACATGTCCGACGACTATTGGATCGTCCCCACGACCACGGGCCAAAGTTGGCCAGCCGCCGACATGTCCGACGACTATAGGGTCGTCCCCACGACCCCGGGCCAAAGATGTCCAGCCGCCGTCTTGTCCGACGACTATAGGGTCGTCCCCACCACCCCGGGACTAGATTGGCCCGCCACCGTCATGTCCAACGACTATAGGGTCGTCCCCACAACCACGGGCCAAAGTTGGCCAGCCGCCGACATGTCCAACGACTATTGGGTCGTCCTCGCGACCACGGCCAAAGTTGGCCAGCCGCCGACATGTCCGACGACAATAGGGTCGCCCCCAAGACCTCGGGACTAGGTTGGCCACCCGCCGACATGTCCGACGATTATAGGGTCGTCCCCACGACCCCGGGCCAAAGTTGGCAAGCCGCCGAAATGTCCGACGACTGTAGGGTCGTCCTCACGGCCCCGGGACTAGATTGGCCCGCCACCGTCAAGTCCGACGACTATAGAGTCGTCCCCACGACCCCGGGCCCAAGTTGGCAAGCCGCCGAAATGTCCGACGACTGTAGGGTCGTCCCCAGGACCCCGGGACTAGATTGGCCCACCACCGTCAAGTCCGACGACTATAGGGTCGTCCCTACGACCTCGGGACTAGGTTGGCCAGCCGCCGACATGTCCGACGACTATTGGGTCGTCCCCACGACCACGGGCCAAAGTTGGCCAGCCGCCGACATGTCCGAAGACTATAGGGTCGTCCCCACGACCCTGGGACTAGATTGGCCCGCCACCGTCAAGTCCGACGACTATAGGGTCATCCCCACGACCTCGGGACTAGGTTGGCCAGCCGCCGACATGTCTGACCACTATTGGGTCGTCCCCACGACCCCGGGACTAGATTGGCCCGCCACCGTCATGTCCGACGATTATAGGGTCGTCCCCACGACCCCGGGACAAGCTTGGCCCGCTGCCGACTTGTCCGACGACTATAGGGTCGTCCCCACGACCCCGGGCCAAAGCTGGCAAGCCGCCGAAATGTCCGACGACTGTAGGGTCGTCCCCACGACCCCGGGACTAGATTGGCCCGCCACCGTCAAGTCCGACGACTATCGGATCGTCCCCACGACCCCGGGCCAAAGTTGGCAAGCCGCCGAAATGTCCGACGACTGTAGGGTCGTCCCCACAACCACGGGCCAAAGTTGGCCAGCCGCCGACATGTCCGACGACTATTGGGTCGTCCCCACGACCACGGGCCAAAGTTGGCCAGCCGCCGACATGTCCGAAGACTATAGGGTCGTCCCCACGACCCTGGGACTAGATTGGCCCGCCACCGTCAAGTCCGACGACTATAGGGTCGTCCCCAAGACCTCGGGACTAGGTTGGCCACCCGCCGACATGTCCGACGATTATAGGGTCGTCCCCACGACCCCGGGCCAAAGTTGGCAAGCCGCCGAAATGTCCGACGACTGTAGGGTCGTCCCCACGGCCCCGGGACTAGATTGGCCCGCCACCGTCAAGTCCGACGACTATAGAGTCGTCCCCACGACCCCGGGCCCAAGTTGGCAAGCCGCCGAAATGTCCGACGACTGTAGGGTCGTCCCCAGGACCCCGGGACTAGATTGGCCCACCACCGTCAAGTCCGACGACTATAGGGTCGTCCCCACGACCTCGGGACTAGGTTGGCCAGCCCCCGACATGTCCGACCACTATTGGGTCGTCCCCACGACCAGCGGCCACAGTTGGCCAGCCGCCGACATGTCCGACGACTATAGAGTCGTCCCCACGACACCGGGCCAAAGTTGGCCAGCCGCCGACATGTCCAACGACTATAGGGTCGTCCCGACGACCCCGGGACTAGATTGGCCCGCCACCGTCATGTCCAACGACTATCGGATCGTCCCCACGACCACGGGCCAAAGTTGGCCAGCCGCCGACATGTCCGACGACTATTGGGTCGTCCCCACGACCACGGGCCAAAGTTGGGCAGCCGCCGACATGCCCGACGACTATAGGGTCGTCCCGACGACCTCGGGACTAGATTGGCCAGTCGCCGACATGTCCGACGACTATTGGATCGTCCCCACGACCCCGGGAATAGATTGGCCCGCCACCGTCATGTCCAACGACTATAGGGTCGTCCCCACAACCACGGGCCAAAGCTGGCCAGCCGCCGACATGTCCAACGACTATTGGGTCGTCCCCACGACCATGGGCCAAAGTTGGCCAGCCGCCGACATGTCCGACGACTATAGTGTCGTCCCCACGACCCCGGTACTAGATTGGCCCGCCGCCGACATGTCCGACGACTATAGAGTCGTCCCCACGACACCGGGCCAAAGTTGGCCAGCCGCCGACATGTCCGACGACTATAGGGTCGTCCCCACGACCCCGGGAATAGATTGGCCCGCCACCGTCATGTCCGGCGACTATCGGATCGTCCCCACGACTACGGGCCAAAGTTGGCCAGCCGCCGACATGTCCGAAGACTATAGGGTCGTCCCCACGACCCTGGGACTAGATTGGCTCGCCACCGTCAAGTCCGACGACTATAGGGTCGTCCCCACGACCTCGGGACTAGGTTGGCCAGCCGCCGACATGTCTGACCACTATTGGGTCGTCCCCACGACCCCGGGACTAGATTGGCCCGCCACCGTCATGTCCGACGATTATAGGATCGTCCCCACGACCCCGGGACAAGCTTGGCCCGCTGCCGACTTGTCCGACGACTATTGGGTCGTCCCCGCGACCACGGGCCAAAGTTGGCCAGCCGCCGACATGTCCGACGACTATAGGGTCACCCCCAAGACCGCGGGACTAGGTTGGCCACCCGCCGACATGTCCGACGATTATAGGGTCGTCCCAACGACCCCGGGCCAAAGTTGGCAAGCCGCCGAAATGTCCGACGACTGTAGGGTCGTCCCCACGGCCCCGGGACTAGATTGGCCCGCCACCGTCAAGTCCGACGACTATAGAGTCGTCCCCACGACCCCGGGCCAAAGTTGGCAAGCCGCCGAAATGTCCGACGACTGTAGGGTCGTCCCCAGGACCCCGGGACTAGATTGGCCCACCACCGTCAAGTCCGACGACTATAGGGTCGTCCCCACGACCTCGGGACTAGGTTGGCCAGCCACCGTCATGTCCGACGAGTATAGGGTCGTCCCCACGACCCCGGGACAAGCTTGGCCCGCTGCCGACTTGTCCGACGACTATAGGGTCGTCCCCACGACCCCGGGCCAAAGTTGGCAAGCCGCCGAAATGTCCGACGACTGTAGGGTCGTCCCCACGACCCCGGGCCAAAGTTGGCCAGCCGCCGACATGTCCGACGACTATAGGGTCGTCCCCACGACCCCGGGCCAAAGATTTCCAGCCGCCGTCTTGTCCGATGACTATAGGGTTGTCCCCACGACCCCGGGACTAGATTGGCCCGCCACCGTCATGTCCAACGACTATAGGGTCGTCCCCACAACCACGGGCCAAAGTTGGTCAGCCGCCGACATGTCCGACGACTATTGGGTCGTCCCCACGACCACGGGCCAAAGTTGGCCTGCCGCCGACATGTCCGACGACTATTGGATCGTCCCCACGACCCCGGGCCAAAGTTGGCAAGCCGCCGAAATGTCCGACGACTGTAGGGTCGTCCCCACGACCCCGGGCCAAAGTTGGCCAGCCGCCGACATGTCCGACGACTATAGGGTCGTCCCCACGACCCCGGGCCAAAGATGTCCAGCCGCCGTCTTGTCCGATGACTATAGGGTTGTCCCCACGACCCCGGGACTAGATTGGCCCGCCACCGTCATGTCCAACGACTATAGGGTCGTCCCCACAACCACGGGCCAATGTTGGCAAGCCGCCGAAATGTCCGACGACTGTAGGGTCGTCCCCACGACCCCGGGACTAGATTGGCCCGCCACCGTCAAGTCCGACGACTATAGGGTCGTCCCCACGTCCTCGGGACTAGGTTGGCCAGCCGCCGACATGTCCGACGACTATAGGGTCGTCCCCACGACCCCGGGCCAAAGTTGGCAAGCCGCCGAAATGTCCGACGACTGTAGGGTCGCCCCACGACCCCGGGACTAGATTGGCCCGCCACCGTCAAGTCCGACGACTATAGGGTCGTCCCCACGACCTCGGGACTAGGTTGACCAGCCGCCGACATGTCCGACCACTATTGGGTCGTCCCCACGACCAGGGGCCACAGTTGGCCAGCCGCCGACATGTCCGACAACTATAGGGTCGTCCCCACGACCCCGGGCCAAAGATGTCCAGCCGCCGACATGTCCGACGACTATAGGGTCGTCCCGACGACCTCGGGACTAGATTGGCCCGCCACCGTCATGTCCAACGACTATCGGATCGTCCCCACGACCACGGGCCAAAGTTGGCCAGCCGCCGACATGTCCGACGACTATAGGATCGTCCCCACGACACCGGGCGAAAGTTGGCCAGCCACCGACATTTCCGACGACTATAGGGTCGTCCTGACGACCCCGGGACTAGATTGGCCCGCCACCGTCATGTCCGGCGACTATCGGATCGTCCCCACGACTACGGGCCAAAGTTGGCCAGCCGCCGACATGTCCGACGACTATAGGGTCGTCCCCACGACCCCGGGACTAGATTGGCCCGCCACCGTCATGTCCAACGACTATAGGGTCGTCCCCACGACCCCGGGACTAGATTGGCCCGCCACCGTCATGTCCGACGAATATACGGTCGTCCCCACGACCCCGGGCCAATAATGGCCAATCGCCGACATGTCCGACGACTATAGGGTCGTCCCCACGACCCCGGGACTAGATTGGTCCGCCACCGTCATGTCCGACGACTATAGGGTCGTCCCCACGACCCCGGGCCAAAGTTGGCCAGCCGCCGACATGTCCGACGACTATAGGGTCGTCCCCACGATCCCGAGACTAGATTGGCCCGCCACCGTCATGTCCGACGACAATAGGGTCGTCCCCACGACCCCGGGTCCAGGTTGGCCAGCCGCCGACATTTCCGACGACTATAGAGTCGTCCCCACGACACCGGGCCAAAGTTGGCCAGCCACCGACATGTCCGACGACATGAGGGTCGTCCCCACGACCCCGGGACTAGATTGGCCCGCCACCGTCATGTCCGACGATTATAGGGTCGTCCCCACGACCGCGGGCCAAAGTTGGCATGCCGCCGACATGTCCGACGACTATAGGGTCGTCCCCACGACCCCGGGACTAGATTGGCCCGCCACCGTCATGTCCGACGATTATAGGGTCGTCCCCACGACCCCGGGACAAGCTTGACCCGCCGCCGAATTGTTCGACGACTATAGGGTCGTCCCCACGACCCCGGGCCAATGTTGGCCAATCGCCGACATGTCCAACGACTATAGGGTCGTCCCTACGACCCCGGGACTAGATTAGCCCGCCACCGTCATGTCCAACAACTATAGGGTCGTCCCCACGACCACGGGCCAAAGTTGGCATGCCGCCGAAATGTCCGACGACTATAGGGTCGTCCCCACGACACCGGGCCAAAGTTGGCCAGCCGCCGACATGTCCGACGACTATAGGGTCGTCCCCACGACCCCGGGACTAGATTGGCCCGCCACCGTCATGTCCGACGATTATAGGGTCGTCCCCACGACCGCGAGACTAGATTGGCCCGCCGCCGACATGTCCGACGACTATAGGGTCGTCCCCACGACCCCGGGCTAAAGTTGGCCAGCCGCCGACATGTCCGACGACTATAGGGTCGTCCCCACGACCCCGAGACTAGATTGGCCCGCCACCGTCATGTCCGACGACTATAGGGTCGTCCCCACGACCCCGGGCTAAAGTTGGCCAGCCGCCGACATGTCCGACGACTATAGAGTCGTCCCCACGACACCGGTCCAAAGTTGGCCAGCCGCCGACATGTCCGACGACTATAGGGTCGTCCCCACGACCCCGGGACTAGATTGGCCCGCCACCGTCATGTCCGACGATTATAGGGTCGTCCCCACGACCGCGGGCCAAAGTTGGCATGCCGCCGACATGTCCGACGACTATAGGGTCGTCCCCACGACCCCGGGACTAGATTGGCCCGCCACCGTCATGTCCGACGATTATAGGGTCGTCCCCACGACCCCGGGACAAGCTTGACCCGCCGCCGAATTGTTCGACGACTATAGGGTCGTCCCCACGACCCCGGGCCAATGTTGGCCAATCGCCGACATGTCCAACGACTATAGGGTCGTCCCTACGACCCCGGGACTAGATTAGCCCGCCACCGTCATGTCCAACAACTATAGGGTCGTCCCCACGACCCCGGGACAAGCTTGACCCGCCGCCGAATTGTTCGACGACTATAGGGTCGTCCCCACGACCCCGGGCCAATGTTGGCCAATCGCCGACATGTCCAACGACTATAGGGTCGTCCCTACGACCCCGGGACTAGATTAGCCCGCCACCGTCATGTCCAACAACTATAGGGTCGTCCCCACGACCTCGGGTCCAGGTTGGCCAGCCGCCGACATTTCCGACGACTATAGAGTCGTCCCCACGACACCGGTCCAAAGTTGGCCAGCCGCCGACATGTCCGACGACTATAGGGTCGTCCCCACGACCCCGGGACTAGATTGGCCCGCCACCGTCATGTCCAACGACTATAGGGTCGTCCCCACAACCACGGGCCAAAGTTGGCCAGCCGCCGACATGTCCGACGACTATAGGGTCGTCCCCACGACCCCGGGCTAAAGTTGGCCAGCCGCCGACATGTCCGACGACTATAGGGTCGTCCCCACGACCCCGAGACTAGATTGGCCCGCCACCGTCATGTCCGACGACAATAGGGTCGTCCCCACGACCTCGGGTCCAGGTTGGCCCGCCGCCGACATGTCTGACGACTATAGGGTCGTCCCGACGACCCCGGGCCAATGTTTGCCAATCGCCAACATGTCCGATGACTATAGGGTCGTCCCTACGACCCCGGGACTAGATTGGCCCGCCACCGTCATGTCCAACGATTATAGGGTCGTCCCCACGACCCCGGGACTAGATTGGCCCGCCACCGTCATGTCCGACGATTATAGGGTCGTCCCCACGACCCCGGGACAAGCTTGGCCCGCCGCCGACTTGTCCGACGACTATAGGGTCGTCCCCACGACACCGGGACTAGATTGGCCCGCCGCCGACATGTCCGACGACTATAGAGTCGTCCCCACGACACCGGGCCAAAGTTGGCCAGCCGCCGACATGTCCGACGACTATAGGGTCGTCCCCACGACCCCGGGAATAGATTGGCCCGCCACCGTCATGTCCGGCGACTATCGGATCGTCCCCACGACTACGGGCCAAAGTTGGCCAGCCGCCGACATGTCCGAAGACTATAGGGTCGTCCCCACGACCCTGGGACTAGATTGGCTCGCCACCGTCAAGTCCGACGACTATAGGGTCGTCCCCACGACCTCGGGACTAGGTTGGCCAGCCGCCGACATGTCGGACCACTATTGGGTCGTCCCCACGACCCCGGGACTAGATTGGCCCGCCACCGTCATGTCCGACGATTATAGGATCGTCCCCACGACCCCGGGACAAGCTTGGCCCGCTGCCGACTTGTCCGACGACTATTGGGTCGTCCCCGCGACCACGGGCCAAAGTTGGCCAGCCGCCGACATGTCCGACGACTATAGGGTCACCCCCAAGACCGCGGGACTAGGTTGGCCACCCGCCGACATGTCCGACGATTATAGGGTCGTCCCAACGACCCCGGGCCAAAGTTGGCAAGCCGCCGAAATGTCCGACGACTGTAGGGTCGTCCCCAGGACCCCGGGACTAGATTGGCCCACCACCGTCAAGTCCGACGACTATAGGGTCGTCCCCACGACCTCGGGACTAGGTTGGCCAGCCACCGTCATGTCCGACGAGTATAGGGTCGTCCCCACGACCCCGGGACAAGCTTGGCCCGCTGCCGACTTGTCCGACGACTATAGGGTCGTCCCCACGACCCCGGGCCAAAGTTGGCAAGCCGCCGAAATGTCCGACGACTGTAGGGTCGTCCCCACGACCCCGGGCCAAAGTTGGCCAGCCGCCGACATGTCCGACGACTATAGGGTCGTCCCCACGACCCCGGGCCAAAGATGTCCAGCCGCCGTCTTGTCCGATGACTATAGGGTTGTCCCCACGACCCCGGGACTAGATTGGCCCGCCACCGTCATGTCCAACGACTATAGGGTCGTCCCCACAACCACGGGCCAAAGTTGGTCAGCCGCCGACATGTCCGACGACTATTGGGTCGTCCCCACGACCACGGGCCAAAGTTGGCCTGCCGCCGACATGTCCGACGACTATTGGATCGTCCCCACGACCCCGGGCCAAAGTTGGCAAGCCGCCGAAATGTCCGACGACTGTAGGGTCGTCCCCACGACCCCGGGCCAAAGTTGGCCAGCCGCCGACATGTCCGACGACTATAGGGTCGTCCCCACGACCCCGGGCCAAAGATGTCCAGCCGCCGTCTTGTCCGATGACTATAGGGTTGTCCCCACGACCCCGGGACTAGATTGGCCCGCCACCGTCATGTCCAACGACTATAGGGTCGTCCCCACAACCACGGGCCAATGTTGGCAAGCCGCCGAAATGTCCGACGACTGTAGGGTCGTCCCCACGACCCCGGGACTAGATTGGCCCGCCACCGTCAAGTCCGACGACTATAGGGTCGTCCCCACGTCCTCGGGACTAGGTTGGCCAGCCGCCGACATGTCCGACGACTATAGGGTCGTCCCCACGACCCCGGGCCAAAGTTGGCAAGCCGCCGAAATGTCCGACGACTGTAGGGTCGCCCCACGACCCCGGGACTAGATTGGCCCGCCACCGTCAAGTCCGACGACTATAGGGTCGTCCCCACGACCTCGGGACTAGGTTGGCCAGCCGCCGACATGTCCGACCACTATTGGGTCGTCCCCACGACCAGGGGCCACAGTTGGCCAGCCGCCGACATGTCCGACAACTATAGGGTCGTCCCCACGACCCCGGGCCAAAGATGTCCAGCCGCCGACATGTCCGACGACTATAGGGTCGTCCCGACGACCTCGGGACTAGATTGGCCCGCCACCGTCATGTCCAACGACTATCGGATCGTCCCCACGACCACGGGCCAAAGTTGGCCAGCCGCCGACATGTCCGACGACTATAGGATCGTCCCCACGACACCGGGCGAAAGTTGGCCAGCCACCGACATTTCCGACGACTATAGGGTCGTCCCGACGACCCCGGGACTAGATTGGCCCGCCACCGTCATGTCCGGCGACTATCGGATCGTCCCCACGACTACGGGCCAAAGTTGGCCAGCCGCCGACATGTCCGACGACTATAGGGTCGTCCCCACGACCCCGGGACTAGATTGGCCCGCCACCGTCATGTCCAACGACTATAGGGTCGTCCCCACGACCCCGGGACTAGATTGGCCCGCCACCGTCATGTCCGACGAATATACGGTCGTCCCCACGACCCCGGGCCAATAATGGCCAATCGCCGACATGTCCGACGACTATAGGGTCGTCCCCACGACCCCGGGACTAGATTGGTCCGCCACCGTCATGTCCGACGACTATAGGGTCGTCCCCACGACCCCGGGCCAAAGTTGGCCAGCCGCCGACATGTCCGACGACTATAGGGTCGTCCCCACGATCCCGAGACTAGATTGGCCCGCCACCGTCATGTCCGACGACAATAGGGTCGTCCCCACGACCCCGGGTCCAGGTTGGCCAGCCGCCGACATTTCCGACGACTATAGAGTCGTCCCCACGACACCGGGCCAAAGTTGGCCAGCCACCGACATGTCCGACGACATGAGGGTCGTCCCCACGACCCCGGGACTAGATTGGCCCGCCACCGTCATGTCCGACGATTATAGGGTCGTCCCCACGACCGCGGGCCAAAGTTGGCATGCCGCCGACATGTCCGACGACTATAGGGTCGTCCCCACGACCCCGGGACTAGATTGGCCCGCCACCGTCATGTCCGACGATTATAGGGTCGTCCCCACGACCCCGGGACAAGCTTGACCCGCCGCCGAATTGTTCGACGACTATAGGGTCGTCCCCACGACCCCGGGCCAATGTTGGCCAATCGCCGACATGTCCAACGACTATAGGGTCGTCCCTACGACCCCGGGACTAGATTAGCCCGCCACCGTCATGTCCAACAACTATAGGGTCGTCCCCACGACCACGGGCCAAAGTTGGCATGCCGCCGAAATGTCCGACGACTATAGGGTCGTCCCCACGACACCGGGCCAAAGTTGGCCAGCCGCCGACATGTCCGACGACTATAGGGTCGTCCCCACGACCCCGGGACTAGATTGGCCCGCCACCGTCATGTCCGACGATTATAGGGTCGTCCCCACGACCGCGAGACTAGATTGGCCCGCCGCCGACATGTCCGACGACTATAGGGTCGTCCCCACGACCCCGGGCTAAAGTTGGCCAGCCGCCGACATGTCCGACGACTATAGGGTCGTCCCCACGACCCCGAGACTAGATTGGCCCGCCACCGTCATGTCCGACGACAATAGGGTCGTCCCCACGACCTCGGGTCCAGGTTGGCCAGCCGCCGACATTTCCGACGACTATAGAGTCGTCCCCACGACACCGGTCCAAAGTTGGCCAGCCGCCGACATGTCCGACGACTATAGGGTCGTCCCCACGACCCCGGGACTAGATTGGCCCGCCACCGTCATGTCCAACGACTATAGGGTCGTCCCCACAACCACGGGCCAAAGTTGGCCAGCCGCCGACATGTCCGACGACTATAGGGTCGTCCCCACGACCCCGGGCTAAAGTTGGCCAGCCGCCGACATGTCCGACGACTATAGGGTCGTCCCCACGACCCCGAGACTAGATTGGCCCGCCACCGTCATGTCCGACGACAATAGGGTCGTCCCCACGACCTCGGGTCCAGGTTGGCCCGCCGCCGACATGTCTGACGACTATAGGGTCGTCCCGACGACCCCGGGCCAATGTTTGCCAATCGCCAACATGTCCGATGACTATAGGGTCGTCCCTACGACCCCGGGACTAGATTGGCCCGCCACCGTCATGTCCAACGATTATAGGGTCGTCCCCACGACTCCGGGACTAGATTGGCCCGCCACCGTCATGTCCGACGATTATAGGGTCGTCCCCACGACCCCGGGACAAGCTTGGCCCGCCGCCGACTTGTCCGACGACTATAGGGTCGTCCCCACGACACCGGGACTAGATTGGCCCGCCACCGTCATGTCCGACGACAATAGGGTCGTCCCCACGACCCCGGGTCTAGGTTGGCCAGCCGCCGACTTGTCCGACGACTATAGGGTCGTACCCACGACCCCGGGACTATGCTGACAAGCCGCCAACATGTCCGACGACTATAGGGTCGTCCCCACGACCCCGGGCCAAAGATGTCCAGCCGCCGTCTTGTCCGACGACTATAGGGTCGTCCCCAGGACCTCGGGACTAGATTCGCCCGCCACCGTCAAGTCCGACGACTATAGGGTCGTCCCCACGACCCCGGGCCAAAGTTGGCAAGCCGCCGAAATGTCCGACGACTGTAGGGTCGTCCCCACGACCCCGGGACTAGATTGGCCCGCCACCGTCAAGTCCGACGACTATAGGGTCGCCCCCACGACCTCGGGACTAGGTTGGCCAGCCGCCGACATGTCCGACCACTATTGGGTCGTCCCCACGACACCGGGCCAAAGATGTCCAGCCGCCGTCTTGTCCGACGACTATAGGGTCGTCCCCACGACCCCGAGTCCAGGTTGGCCAGCCGCCGACATTCCGACGACTATAGAGTCGTCCCCACGACCCCGGGCCAAAGTTGGCCAGCCGCCGACATGTCCGACGACTATAGGGTCGTCCCCACGACCCCGGGACTAGATTGGTCCGCCACCGTCATGTCCGACGACTATAGGGTCGTCCCCACGACCCCGGGCCAAAGTTGGCCAGCCGCCGACATTTCCGACGACTGTAGGGTCGTCCCCACGACCCCGGGACTAGATTGGCCCGCCACCGTCAAGTCCGACGACTATAGGGTCGTCCCCACGACCTCGGGACTAGGTTGGCCAGCCGCCGACATGTCCGACGACTATAGAATCGTCCCCACGACACCGGGCCAAAGTTGGACAGCCGCCGACATGTCCGACGACTGTAGGATCGTCCCCACGACCCCGGGACTAGATTGGCCCGCCACCGACATGTCCGACGACTATAGGGTCGTCCCCACGACCTCGGGACTAGGTTGGCCAGCCGCCGACATGTCCGACGATTATAGGGTCGTCCCCACGACCCCGGGCCAATGTTGGCCAATCGCCGACATGTCCGACGACAATAGGGTCGTCCCCACGACCCCGGGTCTAGGTTGGCCAGCCGCCGACTTGTCCGACGACTATAGGGTCGTACCCACGACCCCGGGACTATGCTGACAAGCCGCCAACATGTCCGACGACTATAGGGTCGTCCCCACGACCCCGGGCCAAAGATGTCCAGCCGCCGTCTTGTCCGACGACTATAGGGTCGTCCCCACGACCCCGGGACTAGATTGGCCCGCCACCGTCATGTCCAACGACTATAGGGTCGTCCCCACAACCACGGGCCAAAGTTGGCCAGCCGCCGACATGTCCGACGACTATAGGATCGTCCCCACGACCCCGGGACTAGATTGGCCCGCCACCGTCATGTCCGACGACAATAGGGTCGTCCCCACGACCCCGGGTCTAGGTTGGCCAGCCGCCGACTTGTCCGCCGACTATAGGGTCGTACCCACGACCCCGGGACTAGGCTGACAAGCCGCCAACATGTCCGACGACTACAGGGTCGTCCCCACGACACCGGGCCAAAGTTGGCCAGCCGCCGACATGTCCGACGACTATAGGGTCGTCCCCACGACCCCGGGACTAGATTGGCCCGCCACCGTCATGTCCGACGATTATAGGGTCGTCCCCACGACTACGGGCCAAAGTTGGCCAGCCGCCGACATGTCCGACGACTATAGGGTCGTCCCCACGACCCCGGGACTAGATTGGCCCGCCACCGTCATGTCCAACGACTATAGGGTCGTCCCCACGACCCCGGGACTAGATTGGCCCGCCACCGTCATGTCCGACGAATATACGGTCGTCCCCACGACCCCGGGCCAATAATGGCCAATCGCCGACATGTCCGACGACTATAGGGTCGTCCCCACGACCCCGGGACTAGATTGGCCCGCCACCGTCAAGTCCGACGACTATAGGGTCGTCCCCACGACCTCGGGACTAGGTTGGCCAGCCGCCGACATGTCCGACCACTATTGGGTCGTCCCCACGACCAGGGGCCACAGTTGGCCAGCCGCCGACATGTCCGACAACTATAGGGTCGTCCCCACGACCCCGGGCCAAAGATGTCCAGCCGCCGACATGTCCGACGACTATAGGGTCGTCCCGACGACCTCGGGACTAGATTGGCCCGCCACCGTCATGTCCAACGACTATCGGATCGTCCCCACGACCACGGGCCAAAGTTGGCCAGCCGCCGACATGTCCGACGACTATAGGATCGTCCCCACGACACCGGGCGAAAGTTGGCCAGCCACCGACATTTCCGACGACTATAGGGTCGTCCCGACGACCCCGGGACTAGATTGGCCCGCCACCGTCATGTCCGGCGACTATCGGATCGTCCCCACGACTACGGGCCAAAGTTGGCCAGCCGCCGACATGTCCGACGACTATAGGGTCGTCCCCACGACCCCGGGACTAGATTGGCCCGCCACCGTCATGTCCAACGACTATAGGGTCGTCCCCACGACCCCGGGACTAGATTGGCCCGCCACCGTCATGTCCGACGAATATACGGTCGTCCCCACGACCCCGGGCCAATAATGGCCAATCGCCGACATGTCCGACGACTATAGGGTCGTCCCCACGACCCCGGGACTAGATTGGTCCGCCACCGTCATGTCCGACGACTATAGGGTCGTCCCCACGACCCCGGGCCAAAGTTGGCCAGCCGCCGACATGTCCGACGACTATAGGGTCGTCCCCACGATCCCGAGACTAGATTGGCCCGCCACCGTCATGTCCGACGACAATAGGGTCGTCCCCACGACCCCGGGTCCAGGTTGGCCAGCCGCCGACATTTCCGACGACTATAGAGTCGTCCCCACGACACCGGGCCAAAGTTGGCCAGCCACCGACATGTCCGACGACATGAGGGTCGTCCCCACGACCCCGGGACTAGATTGGCCCGCCACCGTCATGTCCGACGATTATAGGGTCGTCCCCACGACCGCGGGCCAAAGTTGGCATGCCGCCGACATGTCCGACGACTATAGGGTCGTCCCCACGACCCCGGGACTAGATTGGCCCGCCACCGTCATGTCCGACGATTATAGGGTCGTCCCCACGACCCCGGGACAAGCTTGACCCGCCGCCGAATTGTTCGACGACTATAGGGTCGTCCCCACGACCCCGGGCCAATGTTGGCCAATCGCCGACATGTCCAACGACTATAGGGTCGTCCCTACGACCCCGGGACTAGATTAGCCCGCCACCGTCATGTCCAACAACTATAGGGTCGTCCCCACGACCACGGGCCAAAGTTGGCATGCCGCCGAAATGTCCGACGACTATAGGGTCGTCCCCACGACACCGGGCCAAAGTTGGCCAGCCGCCGACATGTCCGACGACTATAGGGTCGTCCCCACGACCCCGGGACTAGATTGGCCCGCCACCGTCATGTCCGACGATTATAGGGTCGTCCCCACGACCGCGAGACTAGATTGGCCCGCCGCCGACATGTCCGACGACTATAGGGTCGTCCCCACGACCCCGGGCTAAAGTTGGCCAGCCGCCGACATGTCCGACGACTATAGGGTCGTCCCCACGACCCCGAGACTAGATTGGCCCGCCACCGTCATGTCCGACGACAATAGGGTCGTCCCCACGACCTCGGGTCCAGGTTGGCCAGCCGCCGACATTTCCGACGACTATAGAGTCGTCCCCACGACACCGGTCCAAAGTTGGCCAGCCGCCGACATGTCCGACGACTATAGGGTCGTCCCCACGACCCCGGGACTAGATTGGCCCGCCACCGTCATGTCCAACGACTATAGGGTCGTCCCCACAACCACGGGCCAAAGTTGGCCAGCCGCCGACATGTCCGACGACTATAGGGTCGTCCCCACGACCCCGGGCTGAAGTTGGCCAGCCGCCGACATGTCCGACGACTATAGGGTCGTCCCCACGACCCCGAGACTAGATTGGCCCGCCACCGTCATGTCCGACGACAATAGGGTCGTCCCCACGACCTCGGGTCCAGGTTGGCCCGCCGCCGACATGTCTGACGACTATAGGGTCGTCCCGACGACCCCGGGCCAATGTTTGCCAATCGCCAACATGTCCGATGACTATAGGGTCGTCCCTACGACCCCGGGACTAGATTGGCCCGCCACCGTCATGTCCAACGATTATAGGGTCGTCCCCACGACCCCGGGACTAGATTGGCCCGCCACCGTCATGTCCGACGATTATAGGGTCGTCCCCACGACCCCGGGACAAGCTTGGCCCGCCGCCGACTTGTCCGACGACTATAGGGTCGTCCCCACGACACCGGGACTAGATTGGCCCGCCACCGTCATGTCCGACGACAATAGGGTCGTCCCCACGACCCCGGGTCTAGGTTGGCCAGCCGCCGACATGTCCGACGACTATAGGGTCGTCCCCACGACCCCGGGACAAGGTTGGCCCGCCGCCGACTTGTCCGACGACTATAGGGTCGTACCCACGACCCTGGGACTAGGCTGACAAGCCGCCAACATGTCCGACGACTATAGGGTCGTCCCTACGACCCCGGGACTAGATTGGCCCGCCACCGTCATGTCCAACGATTATAGGGTCGTCCCCACGACCCCGGGACTAGATTGGCCCGCCACCGTCATGTCCGACGATTATAGGGTCGTCCCCACGACCCCGGGACAAGCTTGGCCCGCCGCCGACTTGTCCGACGACTATAGGGTCGTCCCCACGACCCCGGGACTAGATTGGCCCGCCACCGTCATGTCCGACGACAATAGGGTCGTCCCCACGACCCCGGGTCTAGGTTGGCCAGCCGCCGACATATCCGACGACTATAGAATCGTCCCCACGACACCGGGCCAAAGTTGGACAGCCGCCGACATGTCCGACGACTATTGGGTCGTCCTCGCGACCACGGCCAAAGTTGGCCAGCCGCCGACATGTCCGACGACAATAGGGTCGCCCCCAAGACCTCGGGACTAGGTTGGCCACCCGCCGACATGTCCGACGATTATAGGGTCGTCCCCACGACCCCGGGCCAAAGTTGGCAAGCCGCCGAAATGTCCGACGACTGTAGGGTCGTCCTCACGGCCCCGGGACTAGATTGGCCCGCCACCGTCAAGTCCGACGACTATAGAGTCGTCCCCACGACCCCGGGCCCAAGTTGGCAAGCCGCCGAAATGTCCGACGACTGTAGGGTCGTCCCCAGGACCCCGGGACTAGATTGGCTCACCACCGTCAAGTCCGACGACTATAGGGTCGTCCCTACGACCTCGGGACTAGGTTGGCCAGCCGCCGACATGTCCGACGACTATTGGGTCGTCCCCACGACCACGGGCCAAAGTTGGCCAGCCGCCGACATGTCCGAAGACTATAGGGTCGTCCCCACGACCCTGGGACTAGATTGGCCCGCCACCGTCAAGTCCGACGACTATAGGGTCATCCCCACGACCTCGGGACTAGGTTGGCCAGCCGCCGACATGTCTGACCACTATTGGGTCGTCCCCACGACCCCGGGACTAGATTGGCCCGCCACCGTCATGTCCGACGATTATAGGGTCGTCCCCACGACCCCGGGACAAGCTTGGCCCGCTGCCGACTTGTCCGACGACTATAGGGTCGTCCCCACGACCCCGGGCCAAAGCTGGCAAGCCGCCGAAATGTCCGACGACTGTAGGGTCGTCCCCACGACCCCGGGACTAGATTGGCCCGCCACCGTCAAGTCCGACGACTATCGGATCGTCCCCACGACCCCGGGCCAAAGTTGGCAAGCCGCCGAAATGTCCGACGACTGTAGGGTCGTCCCCACAACCACGGGCCAAAGTTGGCCAGCCGCCGACATGTCCGACGACTATTGGGTCGTCCCCACGACCACGGGCCAAAGTTGGCCAGCCGCCGACATGTCCGAAGACTATAGGGTCGTCCCCACGACCCTGGGACTAGATTGGCCCGCCACCGTCAAGTCCGACGACTATAGGGTCGTCCCCAAGACCTCGGGACTAGGTTGGCCACCCGCCGACATGTCCGACGATTATAGGGTCGTCCCCACGACCCCGGGCCAAAGTTGGCAAGCCGCCGAAATGTCCGACGACTGTAGGGTCGTCCCCACGGCCCCGGGACTAGATTGGCCCGCCACCGTCAAGTCCGACGACTATAGAGTCGTCCCCACGACCCCGGGCCCAAGTTGGCAAGCCGCCGAAATGTCCGACGACTGTAGGGTCGTCCCCAGGACCCCGGGACTAGATTGGCCCACCACCGTCAAGTCCGACGACTATAGGGTCGTCCCCACGACCTCGGGACTAGGTTGGCCAGCCCCCGACATGTCCGACCACTATTGGGTCGTCCCCACGACCAGCGGCCACAGTTGGCCAGCCGCCGACATGTCCGACGACTATAGAGTCGTCCCCACGACACCGGGCCAAAGTTGGCCAGCCGCCGACATGTCCAACGACTATAGGGTCGTCCCGACGACCCCGGGACTAGATTGGCCCGCCACCGTCATGTCCAACGACTATCGGATCGTCCCCACGACCACGGGCCAAAGTTGGCCAGCCGCCGACATGTCCGACGACTATTGGGTCGTCCCCACGACCACGGGCCAAAGTTGGGCAGCCGCCGACATGCCCGACGACTATAGGGTCGTCCCGACGACCTCGGGACTAGATTGGCCAGTCGCCGACATGTCCGACGACTATTGGATCGTCCCCACGACCCCGGGAATAGATTGGCCCGCCACCGTCATGTCCAACGACTATAGGGTCGTCCCCACAACCACGGGCCAAAGCTGGCCAGCCGCCGACATGTCCAACGACTATTGGGTCGTCCCCACGACCATGGGCCAAAGTTGGCCAGCCGCCGACATGTCCGACGACTATAGTGTCGTCCCCACGACCCCGGTACTAGATTGGCCCGCCGCCGACATGTCCGACGACTATAGAGTCGTCCCCACGACACCGGGCCAAAGTTGGCCAGCCGCCGACATGTCCGACGACTATAGGGTCGTCCCCACGACCCCGGGAATAGATTGGCCCGCCACCGTCATGTCCGGCGACTATCGGATCGTCCCCACGACTACGGGCCAAAGTTGGCCAGCCGCCGACATGTCCGAAGACTATAGGGTCGTCCCCACGACCCTGGGACTAGATTGGCTCGCCACCGTCAAGTCCGACGACTATAGGGTCGTGCCCACGACCTCGGGACTAGGTTGGCCAGCCGCCGACATGTCTGACCACTATTGGGTCGTCCCCACGACCCCGGGACTAGATTGGCCCGCCACCGTCATGTCCGACGATTATAGGATCGTCCCCACGACCCCGGGACAAGCTTGGCCCGCTGCCGACTTGTCCGACGACTATTGGGTCGTCCCCGCGACCACGGGCCAAAGTTGGCCAGCCGCCGACATGTCCGACGACTATAGGGTCACCCCCAAGACCGCGGGACTAGGTTGGCCACCCGCCGACATGTCCGACGATTATAGGGTCGTCCCAACGACCCCGGGCCAAAGTTGGCAAGCCGCCGAAATGTCCGACGACTGTAGGGTCGTCCCCACGGCCCCGGGACTAGATTGGCCCGCCACCGTCAAGTCCGACGACTATAGAGTCGTCCCCACGACCCCGGGCCAAAGTTGGCAAGCCGCCGAAATGTCCGACGACTGTAGGGTCGTCCCCAGGACCCCGGGACTAGATTGGCCCACCACCGTCAAGTCCGACGACTATAGGGTCGTCCCCACGACCTCGGGACTAGGTTGGCCAGCCACCGTCATGTCCGACGAGTATAGGGTCGTCCCCACGACCCCGGGACAAGCTTGGCCCGCTGCCGACTTGTCCGACGACTATAGGGTCGTCCCCACGACCCCGGGCCAAAGTTGGCAAGCCGCCGAAATGTCCGACGACTGTAGGGTCGTCCCCACGACCCCGGGCCAAAGTTGGCCAGCCGCCGACATGTCCGACGACTATAGGGTCGTCCCCACGACCCCGGGCCAAAGATGTCCAGCCGCCGTCTTGTCCGATGACTATAGGGTTGTCCCCACGACCCCGGGACTAGATTGGCCCGCCACCGTCATGTCCAACGACTATAGGGTCGTCCCCACAACCACGGGCCAAAGTTGGTCAGCCGCCGACATGTCCGACGACTATTGGGTCGTCCCCACGACCACGGGCCAAAGTTGGCCTGCCGCCGACATGTCCGACGACTATTGGATCGTCCCCACGACCCCGGGCCAAAGTTGGCAAGCCGCCGAAATGTCCGACGACTGTAGGGTCGTCCCCACGACCCCGGGCCAAAGTTGGCCAGCCGCCGACATGTCCGACGACTATAGGGTCGTCCCCACGACCCCGGGCCAAAGATGTCCAGCCGCCGTCTTGTCCGATGACTATAGGGTTGTCCCCACGACCCCGGGACTAGATTGGCCCGCCACCGTCATGTCCAACGACTATAGGGTCGTCCCCACAACCACGGGCCAATGTTGGCAAGCCGCCGAAATGTCCGACGACTGTAGGGTCGTCCCCACGACCCCGGGACTAGATTGGCCCGCCACCGTCAAGTCCGACGACTATAGGGTCGTCCCCACGTCCTCGGGACTAGGTTGGCCAGCCGCCGACATGTCCGACGACTATAGGGTCGTCCCCACGACCCCGGGCCAAAGTTGGCAAGCCGCCGAAATGTCCGACGACTGTAGGGTCGCCCCACGACCCCGGGACTAGATTGGCCCGCCACCGTCAAGTCCGACGACTATAGGGTCGTCCCCACGACCTCGGGACTAGGTTGACCAGCCGCCGACATGTCCGACCACTATTGGGTCGTCCCCACGACCAGGGGCCACAGTTGGCCAGCCGCCGACATGTCCGACAACTATAGGGTCGTCCCCACGACCCCGGGCCAAAGATGTCCAGCCGCCGACATGTCCGACGACTATAGGGTCGTCCCGACGACCTCGGGACTAGATTGGCCCGCCACCGTCATGTCCAACGACTATCGGATCGTCCCCACGACCACGGGCCAAAGTTGGCCAGCCGCCGACATGTCCGACGTCTATAGGATCGTCCCCACGACACCGGGCGAAAGTTGGCCAGCCACCGACATTTCCGACGACTATAGGGTCGTCCCGACGACCCCGGGACTAGATTGGCCCGCCACCGTCATGTCCGGCGACTATCGGATCGTCCCCACGACTACGGGCCAAAGTTGGCCAGCCGCCGACATGTCCGACGACTATAGGGTCGTCCCCACGACCCCGGGACTAGATTGGCCCGCCACCGTCATGTCCAACGACTATAGGGTCGTCCCCACGACCCCGGGACTAGATTGGCCCGCCACCGTCATGTCCGACGAATATACGGTCGTCCCCACGACCCCGGGCCAATAATGGCCAATCGCCGACATGTCCGACGACTGTAGGGTCGTCCCCACGACCCCGGGACTAGATTGGTCCGCCACCGTCATGTCCGACGACTATAGGGTCGTCCCCACGACCCCGGGCCAAAGTTGGCCAGCCGCCGACATGTCCGACGACTATAGGGTCGTCCCCACGATCCCGAGACTAGATTGGCCCGCCACCGTCATGTCCGACGACAATAGGGTCGTCCCCACGACCCCGGGTCCAGGTTGGCCAGCCGCCGACATTTCCGACGACTATAGAGTCGTCCCCACGACACCGGGCCAAAGTTGGCCAGCCACCGACATGTCCGACGACATGAGGGTCGTCCCCACGACCCCGGGACTAGATTGGCCCGCCACCGTCATGTCCGACGATTATAGGGTCGTCCCCACGACCGCGGGCCAAAGTTGGCATGCCGCCGACATGTCCGACGACTATAGGGTCGTCCCCACGACCCCGGGACTAGATTGGCCCGCCACCGTCATGTCCGACGATTATAGGGTCGTCCCCACGACCCCGGGACAAGCTTGACCCGCCGCCGAATTGTTCGACGACTATAGGGTCGTCCCCACGACCCCGGGCCAATGTTGGCCAATCGCCGACATGTCCAACGACTATAGGGTCGTCCCTACGACCCCGGGACTAGATTAGCCCGCCACCGTCATGTCCAACAACTATAGGGTCGTCCCCACGACCACGGGCCAAAGTTGGCATGCCGCCGAAATGTCCGACGACTATAGGGTCGTCCCCACGACACCGGGCCAAAGTTGGCCAGCCGCCGACATGTCCGACGACTATAGGGTCGTCCCCACGACCCCGGGACTAGATTGGCCCGCCACCGTCATGTCCGACGATTATAGGGTCGTCCCCACGACCGCGAGACTAGATTGGCCCGCCGCCGACATGTCCGACGACTATAGGGTCGTCCCCACGACCCCGGGCTAAAGTTGGCCAGCCGCCGACATGTCCGACGACTATAGGGTCGTCCCCACGACCCCGAGACTAGATTGGCCCGCCACCGTCATGTCCGACGACTATAGGGTCGTCCCCACGACCCCGGGCTAAAGTTGGCCAGCCGCCGACATGTCCGACGACTATAGAGTCGTCCCCACGACACCGGTCCAAAGTTGGCCAGCCGCCGACATGTCCGACGACTATAGGGTCGTCCCCACGACCCCGGGACTAGATTGGCCCGCCACCGTCATGTCCGACGATTATAGGGTCGTCCCCACGACCGCGGGCCAAAGTTGGCATGCCGCCGACATGTCCGACGACTATAGGGTCGTCCCCACGACCCCGGGACTAGATTGGCCCGCCACCGTCATGTCCGACGATTATAGGGTCGTCCCCACGACCCCGGGACAAGCTTGACCCGCCGCCGAATTGTTCGACGACTATAGGGTCGTCCCCACGACCCCGGGCCAATGTTGGCCAATCGCCGACATGTCCAACGACTATAGGGTCGTCCCTACGACCCCGGGACTAGATTAGCCCGCCACCGTCATGTCCAACAACTATAGGGTCGTCCCCACGACCCCGGGACAAGCTTGACCCGCCGCCGAATTGTTCGACGACTATAGGGTCGTCCCCACGACCCCGGGCCAATGTTGGCCAATCGCCGACATGTCCAACGACTATAGGGTCGTCCCTACGACCCCGGGACTAGATTAGCCCGCCACCGTCATGTCCAACAACTATAGGGTCGTCCCCACGACCTCGGGTCCAGGTTGGCCAGCCGCCGACATTTCCGACGACTATAGAGTCGTCCCCACGACACCGGTCCAAAGTTGGCCAGCCGCCGACATGTCCGACGACTATAGGGTCGTCCCCACGACCCCGGGACTAGATTGGCCCGCCACCGTCATGTCCAACGACTATAGGGTCGTCCCCACAACCACGGGCCAAAGTTGGCCAGCCGCCGACATGTCCGACGACTATAGGGTCGTCCCCACGACCCCGGGCTAAAGTTGGCCAGCCGCCGACATGTCCGACGACTATAGGGTCGTCCCCACGACCCCGAGACTAGATTGGCCCGCCACCGTCATGTCCGACGACAATAGGGTCGTCCCCACGACCTCGGGTCCAGGTTGGCCCGCCGCCGACATGTCTGACGACTATAGGGTCGTCCCGACGACCCCGGGCCAATGTTTGCCAATCGCCAACATGTCCGATGACTATAGGGTCGTCCCTACGACCCCGGGACTAGATTGGCCCGCCACCGTCATGTCCAACGATTATAGGGTCGTCCCCACGACCCCGGGACTAGATTGGCCCGCCACCGTCATGTCCGACGATTATAGGGTCGTCCCCACGACCCCGGGACAAGCTTGGCCCGCCGCCGACTTGTCCGACGACTATAGGGTCGTCCCCACGACACCGGGACTAGATTGGCCCGCCGCCGACATGTCCGACGACTATAGAGTCGTCCCCACGACACCGGGCCAAAGTTGGCCAGCCGCCGACATGTCCGACGACTATAGGGTCGTCCCCACGACCCCGGGAATAGATTGGCCCGCCACCGTCATGTCCGGCGACTATCGGATCGTCCCCACGACTACGGGCCAAAGTTGGCCAGCCGCCGACATGTCCGAAGACTATAGGGTCGTCCCCACGACCCTGGGACTAGATTGGCTCGCCACCGTCAAGTCCGACGACTATAGGGTCGTCCCCACGACCTCGGGACTAGGTTGGCCAGCCGCCGACATGTCGTACCACTATTGGGTCGTCCCCACGACCCCGGGACTAGATTGGCCCGCCACCGTCATGTCCGACGATTATAGGATCGTCCCCACGACCCCGGGACAAGCTTGGCCCGCTGCCGACTTGTCCGACGACTATTGGGTCGTCCCCGCGACCACGGGCCAAAGTTGGCCAGCCGCCGACATGTCCGACGACTATAGGGTCACCCCCAAGACCGCGGGACTAGGTTGGCCACCCGCCGACATGTCCGACGATTATAGGGTCGTCCCAACGACCCCGGGCCAAAGTTGGCAAGCCGCCGAAATGTCCGACGACTGTAGGGTCGTCCCCACGGCCCCGGGACTAGATTGGCCCGCCACCGTCAAGTCCGACGACTATAGAGTCGTCCCCACGACCCCGGGCCAAAGTTGGCAAGCCGCCGAAATGTCCGACGACTGTAGGGTCGTCCCCAGGACCCCGGGACTAGATTGGCCCACCACCGTCAAGTCCGACGACTATAGGGTCGTCCCCACGACCTCGGGACTAGGTTGGCCAGCCACCGTCATGTCCGACGAGTATAGGGTCGTCCCCACGACCCCGGGACAAGCTTGGCCCGCTGCCGACTTGTCCGACGACTATAGGGTCGTCCCCACGACCCCGGGCCAAAGTTGGCAAGCCGCCGAAATGTCCGACGACTGTAGGGTCGTCCCCACGACCCCGGGCCAAAGTTGGCCAGCCGCCGACATGTCCGACGACTATAGGGTCGTCCCCACGACCCCGGGCCAAAGATGTCCAGCCGCCGTCTTGTCCGATGACTATAGGGTTGTCCCCACGACCCCGGGACTAGATTGGCCCGCCACCGTCATGTCCAACGACTATAGGGTCGTCCCCACAACCACGGGCCAAAGTTGGTCAGCCGCCGACATGTCCGACGACTATTGGGTCGTCCCCACGACCACGGGCCAAAGTTGGCCTGCCGCCGACATGTCCGACGACTATTGGATCGTCCCCACGACCCCGGGCCAAAGTTGGCAAGCCGCCGAAATGTCCGACGACTGTAGGGTCGTCCCCACGACCCCGGGCCAAAGTTGGCCAGCCGCCGACATGTCCGACGACTATAGGGTCGTCCCCACGACCCCGGGCCAAAGATGTCCAGCCGCCGTCTTGTCCGATGACTATAGGGTTGTCCCCACGACCCCGGGACTAGATTGGCCCGCCACCGTCATGTCCAACGACTATAGGGTCGTCCCCACAACCACGGGCCAATGTTGGCAAGCCGCCGAAATGTCCGACGACTGTAGGGTCGTCCCCACGACCCCGGGACTAGATTGGCCCGCCACCGTCAAGTCCGACGACTATAGGGTCGTCCCCACGTCCTCGGGACTAGGTTGGCCAGCCGCCGACATGTCCGACGACTATAGGGTCGTCCCCACGACCCCGGGCCAAAGTTGGCAAGCCGCCGAAATGTCCGACGACTGTAGGGTCGCCCCACGACCCCGGGACTAGATTGGCCCGCCACCGTCAAGTCCGACGACTATAGGGTCGTCCCCACGACCTCGGGACTAGGTTGGCCAGCCGCCGACATGTCCGACCACTATTGGGTCGTCCCCACGACCAGGGGCCACAGTTGGCCAGCCGCCGACATGTCCGACAACTATAGGGTCGTCCCCACGACCCCGGGCCAAAGATGTCCAGCCGCCGACATGTCCGACGACTATAGGGTCGTCCCGACGACCTCGGGACTAGATTGGCCCGCCACCGTCATGTCCAACGACTATCGGATCGTCCCCACGACCACGGGCCAAAGTTGGCCAGCCGCCGACATGTCCGACGACTATAGGATCGTCCCCACGACACCGGGCGAAAGTTGGCCAGCCACCGACATTTCCGACGACTATAGGGTCGTCCCGACGACCCCGGGACTAGATTGGCCCGCCACCGTCATGTCCGGCGACTATCGGATCGTCCCCACGACTACGGGCCAAAGTTGGCCAGCCGCCGACATGTCCGACGACTATAGGGTCGTCCCCACGACCCCGGGACTAGATTGGCCCGCCACCGTCATGTCCAACGACTATAGGGTCGTCCCCACGACCCCGGGACTAGATTGGCCCGCCACCGTCATGTCCGACGAATATACGGTCGTCCCCACGACCCCGGGCCAATAATGGCCAATCGCCGACATGTCCGACGACTATAGGGTCGTCCCCACGACCCCGGGACTAGATTGGTCCGCCACCGTCATGTCCGACGACTATAGGGTCGTCCCCACGACCCCGGGCCAAAGTTGGCCAGCCGCCGACATGTCCGACGACTATAGGGTCGTCCCCACGATCCCGAGACTAGATTGGCCCGCCACCGTCATGTCCGACGACAATAGGGTCGTCCCCACGACCCCGGGTCCAGGTTGGCCAGCCGCCGACATTTCCGACGACTATAGAGTCGTCCCCAGGACACCGGGCCAAAGTTGGCCAGCCACCGACATGTCCGACGACATGAGGGTCGTCCCCACGACCCCGGGACTAGATTGGCCCGCCACCGTCATGTCCGACGATTATAGGGTCGTCCCCACGACCGCGGGCCAAAGTTGGCATGCCGCCGACATGTCCGACGACTATAGGGTCGTCCCCACGACCCCGGGACTAGATTGGCCCGCCACCGTCATGTCCGACGATTATAGGGTCGTCCCCACGACCCCGGGACAAGCTTGACCCGCCGCCGAATTGTTCGACGACTATAGGGTCGTCCCCACGACCCCGGGCCAATGTTGGCCAATCGCCGACATGTCCAACGACTATAGGGTCGTCCCTACGACCCCGGGACTAGATTAGCCCGCCACCGTCATGTCCAACAACTATAGGGTCGTCCCCACGACCACGGGCCAAAGTTGGCATGCCGCCGAAATGTCCGACGACTATAGGGTCGTCCCCACGACACCGGGCCAAAGTTGGCCAGCCGCCGACATGTCCGACGACTATAGGGTCGTCCCCACGACCCCGGGACTAGATTGGCCCGCCACCGTCATGTCCGACGATTATAGGGTCGTCCCCACGACCGCGAGACTAGATTGGCCCGCCGCCGACATGTCCGACGACTATAGGGTCGTCCCCACGACCCCGGGCTAAAGTTGGCCAGCCGCCGACATGTCCGACGACTATAGGGTCGTCCCCACGACCCCGAGACTAGATTGGCCCGCCACCGTCATGTCCGACGACAATAGGGTCGTCCCCACGACCTCGGGTCCAGGTTGGCCAGCCGCCGACATTTCCGACGACTATAGAGTCGTCCCCACGACACCGGTCCAAAGTTGGCCAGCCGCCGACATGTCCGACGACTATAGGGTCGTCCCCACGACCCCGGGACTAGATTGGCCCGCCACCGTCATGTCCAACGACTATAGGGTCGTCCCCACAACCACGGGCCAAAGTTGGCCAGCCGCCGACATGTCCGACGACTATAGGGTCGTCCCCACGACCCCGGGCTAAAGTTGGCCAGCCGCCGACATGTCCGACGACTATAGGGTCGTCCCCACGACCCCGAGACTAGATTGGCCCGCCACCGTCATGTCCGACGACAATAGGGTCGTCCCCACGACCTCGGGTCCAGGTTGGCCCGCCGCCGACATGTCTGACGACTATAGGGTCGTCCCGACGACCCCGGGCCAATGTTTGCCAATCGCCAACATGTCCGATGACTATAGGGTCGTCCCTACGACCCCGGGACTAGATTGGCCCGCCACCGTCATGTCCAACGATTATAGGGTCGTCCCCACGACTCCGGGACTAGATTGGCCCGCCACCGTCATGTCCGACGATTATAGGGTCGTCCCCACGACCCCGGGACAAGCTTGGCCCGCCGCCGACTTGTCCGACGACTATAGGGTCGTCCCCACGACACCGGGACTAGATTGGCCCGCCACCGTCATGTCCGACGACAATAGGGTCGTCCCCACGACCCCGGGTCTAGGTTGGCCAGCCGCCGACTTGTCCGACGACTATAGGGTCGTACCCACGACCCCGGGACTATGCTGACAAGCCGCCAACATGTCCGACGACTATAGGGTCGTCCCCACGACCCCGGGCCAAAGATGTCCAGCCGCCGTCTTGTCCGACGACTATAGGGTCGTCCCCAGGACCTCGGGACTAGATTCGCCCGCCACCGTCAAGTCCGACGACTATAGGGTCGTCCCCACGACCCCGGGCCAAAGTTGGCAAGCCGCCGAAATGTCCGACGACTGTAGGGTCGTCCCCACGACCCCGGGACTAGATTGGCCCGCCACCGTCAAGTCCGACGACTATAGGGTCGCCCCCACGACCTCGGGACTAGGTTGGCCAGCCGCCGACATGTCCGACCACTATTGGGTCGTCCCCACGACACCGGGCCAAAGATGTCCAGCCGCCGTCTTGTCCGACGACTATAGGGTCGTCCCCACGACCCCGAGTCCAGGTTGGCCAGCCGCCGACATTCCGACGACTATAGAGTCGTCCCCACGACCCCGGGCCAAAGTTGGCCAGCCGCCGACATGTCCGACGACTATAGGGTCGTCCCCACGACCCCGGGACTAGATTGGTCCGCCACCGTCATGTCCGACGACTATAGGGTCGTCCCCACGACCCCGGGCCAAAGTTGGCCAGCCGCCGACATTTCCGACGACTGTAGGGTCGTCCCCACGACCCCGGGACTAGATTGGCCCGCCACCGTCAAGTCCGACGACTATAGGGTCGTCCCCACGACCTCGGGACTAGGTTGGCCAGCCGCCGACATGTCCGACGACTATAGAATCGTCCCCACGACACCGGGCCAAAGTTGGACAGCCGCCGACATGTCCGACGACTGTAGGATCGTCCCCACGACCCCGGGACTAGATTGGCCCGCCACCGACATGTCCGACGACTATAGGGTCGTCCCCACGACCTCGGGACTAGGTTGGCCAGCCGCCGACATGTCCGACGATTATAGGGTCGTCCCCACGACCCCGGGCCAATGTTGGCCAATCGCCGACATGTCCGACGACAATAGGGTCGTCCCCACGACCCCGGGTCTAGGTTGGCCAGCCGCCGACTTGTCCGACGACTATAGGGTCGTACCCACGACCCCGGGACTATGCTGACAAGCCGCCAACATGTCCGACGACTATAGGGTCGTCCCCACGACCCCGGGCCAAAGATGTCCAGCCGCCGTCTTGTCCGACGACTATAGGGTCGTCCCCACGACCCCGGGACTAGATTGGCCCGCCACCGTCATGTCCAACGACTATAGGGTCGTCCCCACAACCACGGGCCAAAGTTGGCCAGCCGCCGACATGTCCGACGACTATAGGATCGTCCCCACGACCCCGGGACTAGATTGGCCCGCCACCGTCATGTCCGACGACAATAGGGTCGTCCCCACGACCCCGGGTCTAGGTTGGCCAGCCGCCGACTTGTCCGACGACTATAGGGTCGTACCCACGACCCCGGGACTAGGCTGACAAGCCGCCAACATGTCCGACGACTACAGGGTCGTCCCCACGACACCGGGCCAAAGTTGGCCAGCCGCCGACATGTCCGACGACTATAGGGTCGTCCCCACGACCCCGGGACTAGATTGGCCCGCCACCGTCATGTCCGACGATTATAGGGTCGTCCCCACGACTACGGGCCAAAGTTGGCCAGCCGCCGACATGTCCGACGACTATAGGGTCGTCCCCACGACCCCGGGACTAGATTGGCCCGCCACCGTCATGTCCAACGACTATAGGGTCGTCCCCACGACCCCGGGACTAGATTGGCCCGCCACCGTCATGTCCGACGAATATACGGTCGTCCCCACGACCCCGGGCCAATAATGGCCAATCGCCGACATGTCCGACGACTATAGGGTCGTCCCCACGACCCCGGGACTAGATTGGCCCGCCACCGTCAAGTCCGACGACTATAGGGTCGTCCCCACGACCTCGGGACTAGGTTGGCCAGCCGCCGACATGTCCGACCACTATTGGGTCGTCCCCACGACCAGGGGCCACAGTTGGCCAGCCGCCGACATGTCCGACAACTATAGGGTCGTCCCCACGACCCCGGGCCAAAGATGTCCAGCCGCCGACATGTCCGACGACTATAGGGTCGTCCCGACGACCTCGGGACTAGATTGGCCCGCCACCGTCATGTCCAACGACTATCGGATCGTCCCCACGACCACGGGCCAAAGTTGGCCAGCCGCCGACATGTCCGACGACTATAGGATCGTCCCCACGACACCGGGCGAAAGTTGGCCAGCCACCGACATTTCCGACGACTATAGGGTCGTCCCGACGACCCCGGGACTAGATTGGCCCGCCACCGTCATGTCCGGCGACTATCGGATCGTCCCCACGACTACGGGCCAAAGTTGGCCAGCCGCCGACATGTCCGACGACTATAGGGTCGTCCCCACGACCCCGGGACTAGATTGGCCCGGCACCGTCATGTCCAACGACTATAGGGTCGTCCCCACGACCCCGGGACTAGATTGGCCCGCCACCGTCATGTCCGACGAATATACGGTCGTCCCCACGACCCCGGGCCAATAATGGCCAATCGCCGACATGTCCGACGACTATAGGGTCGTCCCCACGACCCCGGGACTAGATTGGTCCGCCACCGTCATGTCCGACGACTATAGGGTCGTCCCCACGACCCCGGGCCAAAGTTGGCCAGCCGCCGACATGTCCGACGACTATAGGGTCGTCCCCACGATCCCGAGACTAGATTGGCCCGCCACCGTCATGTCCGACGACAATAGGGTCGTCCCCACGACCCCGGGTCCAGGTTGGCCAGCCGCCGACATTTCCGACGACTATAGAGTCGTCCCCACGACACCGGGCCAAAGTTGGCCAGCCACCGACATGTCCGACGACATGAGGGTCGTCCCCACGACCCCGGGACTAGATTGGCCCGCCACCGTCATGTCCGACGATTATAGGGTCGTCCCCACGACCGCGGGCCAAAGTTGGCATGCCGCCGACATGTCCGACGACTATAGGGTCGTCCCCACGACCCCGGGACTAGATTGGCCCGCCACCGTCATGTCCGACGATTATAGGGTCGTCCCCACGACCCCGGGACAAGCTTGACCCGCCGCCGAATTGTTCGACGACTATAGGGTCGTCCCCACGACCCCGGGCCAATGTTGGCCAATCGCCGACATGTCCAACGACTATAGGGTCGTCCCTACGACCCCGGGACTAGATTAGCCCGCCACCGTCATGTCCAACAACTATAGGGTCGTCCCCACGACCACGGGCCAAAGTTGGCATGCCGCCGAAATGTCCGACGACTATAGGGTCGTCCCCACGACACCGGGCCAAAGTTGGCCAGCCGCCGACATGTCCGACGACTATAGGGTCGTCCCCACGACCCCGGGACTAGATTGGCCCGCCACCGTCATGTCCGACGATTATAGGGTCGTCCCCACGACCGCGAGACTAGATTGGCCCGCCGCCGACATGTCCGACGACTATAGGGTCGTCCCCACGACCCCGGGCTAAAGTTGGCCAGCCGCCGACATGTCCGACGACTATAGGGTCGTCCCCACGACCCCGGGACTAGATTGGCCCGCCACCGTCATGTCCAACGACTATAGGGTCGTCCCCACAACCACGGGCCAAAGTTGGCCAGCCGCCGACATGTCCGACGACTATAGGGTCGTCCCCACGACCCCGGGCTGAAGTTGGCCAGCCGCCGACATGTCCGACGACTATAGGGTCGTCCCCACGACCCCGAGACTAGATTGGCCCGCCACCGTCATGTCCGACGACAATAGGGTCATCCCCACGACCTCGGGTCCAGGTTGGCCCGCCGCCGACATGTCTGACGACTATAGGGTCGTCCCGACGACCCCGGGCCAATGTTTGCCAATCGCCAACATGTCCGATGACTATAGGGTCGTCCCTACGACCCCGGGACTAGATTGGCCCGCCACCGTCATGTCCAACGATTATAGGGTCGTCCCCACGACCCCGGGACTAGATTGGCCCGCCACCGTCATGTCCGACGATTATAGGGTCGTCCCCACGACCCCGGGACAAGCTTGGCCCGCCGCCGACTTGTCCGACGACTATAGGGTCGTCCCCACGACACCGGGACTAGATTGGCCCGCCACCGTCATGTCCGACGACAATAGGGTCGTCCCCACGACCCCGGGTCTAGGTTGGCCAGCCGCCGACATGTCCGACGACTATAGGGTCGTCCCCACGACCCCGGGACAAGGTTGGCCCGCCGCCGACTTGTCCGACGACTATAGGGTCGTACCCACGACCCTGGGAATAGGCTGACAAGCCGCCAACATGTCCGACGACTATAGGGTCGTCCCTACGACCCCGGGACTAGATTGGCCCGCCACCGTCATGTCCAACGATTATAGGGTCGTCCCCACGACCCCGGGACTAGATTGGCCCGCCACCGTCATGTCCGACGATTATAGGGTCGTCCCCACGACCCCGGGACAAGCTTGGCCCGCCGCCGACTTGTCCGACGACTATAGGGTCGTCCCCACGACCCCGGGACTAGATTGGCCCGCCACCGTCATGTCCGACGACAATAGGGTCGTCCCCACGACCCCGGGTCTAGGTTGGCCAGCCGCCGACATATCCGACGACTATAGAATCGTCCCCACGACACCGGGCCAAAGTTGGACAGCCGCCGACATGTCCGACGACTATAGGATCGTCCCCACGACCCCGGGACTAGATTGGCCCGCCACCGTCATGTCCGACGACAATAGGGTCGTCCCCACGACCCCGGGTCTAGGTTGGCCAGCCGCCGACTTGTCCGACGACTATAGGGTCGTACCCACGACACCGGGACTATGCTGACAAGCCGCCAACATGTCCGACGACAATAGGGTCGTCCCCACGACCCCGGGTCTAGGTTGGCCAGCCGCCGACTTGTCCGACGACTATAGGGTCGCCCCCACGACCTCGGGACTATGCTGACAAGCCGCCAACATGTCCGACGACTATAGGGTCGTCCCCACGACCCCGGGCCAAAGATGTCCAGCCGCCGTCTTGTCCGACGACTATAGGGTCGTCCCCACGACCCCGAGTCCAGGTTGGCCAGCCGCCGACATTCCGACGACTATAGAGTCGTCCCCACGACCCCGGGCCAAAGTTGGCCAGCCGCCGACATGTCCGACGACTATAGGGTCGTCCCCACGACCCCGGGACTAGATTGGTCCGCCACCGTCATGTCCGACGACTATAGGGTCGTCCCCACGACCCCGGGCCAAAGTTGGCCAGCCGCCGACATTTCCGACGACTGTAGGGTCGTCCCCACGACCCCGGGACTAGATTGGCCCGCCACCGTCAAGTCCGACGACTATAGGGTCGTCCCCACGACCTCGGGACTAGGTTGGCCAGCCGCCGACATGTCCGACGACTATAGAATCGTCCCCACGACACCGGGCCAAAGTTGGACAGCCGCCGACATGTCCGACGACTGTAGGATCGTCCCCACGACCCCGGGACTAGATTGGCCCGCCACCGACATGTCCGACGACTATAGGGTCGTCCCCACGACCTCGGGACTAGGTTGGCCAGCCGCCGACATGTCCGACGATTATAGGGTCGTCCCCACGACCCCGGGCCAATGTTGGCCAATCGCCGACATGTCCGACGACAATAGGGTCGTCCCCACGACCCCGGGTCTAGGTTGGCCAGCCGCCGACTTGTCCGACGACTATAGGGTCGTACCCACGACCCCGGGACTATGCTGACAAGCCGCCAACATGTCCGACGACTATAGGGTCGTCCCCACGACCCCGGGCCAAAGATGTCCAGCCGCCGTCTTGTCCGACGACTATAGGGTCGTCCCCACGACCCCGGGACTAGATTGGCCCGCCACCGTCATGTCCAACGACTATAGGGTCGTCCCCACAACCACGGGCCAAAGTTGGCCAGCCGCCGACATGTCCGACGACTATAGGATCGTCCCCACGACCCCGGGACTAGATTGGCCCGCCACCGTCATGTCCGACGACAATAGGGTCGTCCCCACGACCCCGGGTCTAGGTTGGCCAGCCGCCGACTTGTCCGACGACTATAGGGTCGTACCCACGACCCCGGGACTAGGCTGACAAGCCGCCAACATGTCCGACGACTACAGGGTCGTCCCCACGACACCGGGCCAAAGTTGGCCAGCCGCCGACATGTCCGACGACTATAGGGTCGTCCCCACGACCCCGGGACTAGATTGGCCCGCCACCGTCATGTCCGACGATTATAGGGTCGTCCCCACGACCGCGAGACTAGATTGGCCCGCCACCGACATGTCCGACGACAATAGGGTCGTCCCCACGACCCCGGGTCCAGGTTGGCCAGCCGCCGACATTTCCGACGACTATAGAGTCGTCCCCACGACACCGGGCCAAAGTTGGCCAGCCGCCGACATGTCCGACTACTATAGGGTCGTCCCCAGGACCTCGGGTCTAGATTGGCCCGCTACCGTCATGTCCGAAGACTATAGGGTCGTCCCCACGTCCACGGGACTAGATTGGCCCGCCACCGCCATGTCCGACGACAATAGGGTCGTCCCCACGACCCCGGGTGTAGGTTGGCCAGCCGCCGACATGTCCGACGACAATCGGATCGTCCCTACGCCCACGCGCCAAAGTTGGCCAGCCGCCGACATGTCCGACGACTATTGGATCGTCCCCACGACCACGGGCCAAAGTTGGCCAGCCGCCGACATGTCCGACGACAATCGGATCGTCCCCACGACCACGCGCCAAAGTTGGCCAGCCGCCGACATGTCCGACGACTATAGGGTCGTCCCCACGACCCCGGGCCAATGTTGGCCAATCGCCGACATGTCCAACGACTATCGGGTCGTCCCTACGACCCAGGGACTAGATTAGCCCGCCACCGTCATGTCCAACGACTATAGGGTCGTCCCCACGACCCCGGGACTAGATTGGCCCGCCACCGTCATGTCCGACGACTATAGGGTCGTCCCCACGACCCCGGGCCAAAGTTGGCAAGCCGCCAACATGTCCGACGACTATAGGGTCGTCCCCACGACCCCGGGCCAAAGATGTCCAGCCGCCGTCTTGTCCGACGACTATAGGGTCGTCCCCACGACCCCGAGTCCAGGTTGGCCAGCCGCCGACATTTCCGACGACTATAGAGTCGTCCCCACAACCCCGGGCCAAAGTTGGCCAGCCGCCGACATGTCCGACGACTATAGAGTCGTCCCCACGACACCGGGCCAAAGTTGGCCAGCCGCCGACATGTCCGACGACTATAGGGTCGTCCCCACGACCCCGGGACTAGATTGGCCCGCCACCGTCATGTCCGACGGCTATAGGGTCGTCCCCACGACCCCGGGCCAAAGTTGGCAAGCCGCCAACATGTCCGACGACTATAGGGTCGTCCCCACGACCCCGGGCCAAAGATGTCCAGCCGCCGTCTTGTCCGACGACTATAGGGTCGTCCCCACGACCCCGAGTCCAGGTTGGCCAGCCGCCGACATTTCCGACGACTATAGAGTCGTCCCCACGACCCCGGGCCAAAGTTGGCCAGCCGCCGACATGTCCGACGACTGTAGAGTCGTCCCCACGACACCGGGCCAAAGTTGGCCAGCCGCCGACATGTCCGACGACTATAGGGTCGTCCCCACGACCCCGGGACTAGATTGGCCCGCCACCGTCATGTCCGACGATTATAGGGTCGTCCCCACGACCCCGGGACAAGCTTGGCCCGCCGCCGAATTGTTCGACGACTATAGGGTCGTCCCCACGACCCCGGGACTAGATTGGCCCGCCACCGTCATGTCCGACGACAATAGGGTCGTCCCCACGACCCCGGGTCTAGGTTGGCCAGCCGCCGACTTGTCCGACGACTATAGGGTCGTCCCCACGACCCCGGGCCAAAGATGTCCAGCCGCCGTCTTGTCCGACGACTATAGGGTCGTCCCCACGACCCCGAGTCCAGGTTGGCCAGCCGCCGACATTTCCGACGACTATAGAGTCGTCCCCACGACCCCGGGCCAAAGTTGGCAAGCCGCCGAAATGTCCGACGACTATAGGGTCGTCCCCACGACCCCGGGACTAGGTTGGCCAGCCGCCGACATGTCCGACGACTATAGGGGCGTCCCGACGACCCCGGGCCAATGTTGGCCAATCGCCAACATGTCCGACAACTATAGGGTCGTCCCTACGACCCCGGGACTAGATTGGCCCGCCACCGTCATGTCCGACGATTATAGGGTCGTCCCCACGACCCCGGGACAAGCTTGGCCCGCCGCCGAATTGTTCGACGACTATAGGGTCGTCCCCACGACCCCGGGACTAGATTGGCCCGCCACCGTCATGTCCGGTGACAATAGGGTCGTCCCCACGACCCCGGGTCTAGGTTGGCCAGCCGCCGACTTGTCCGACGACTATAGGGTCGTCCCCACGACCCCGGGCCAAAGATGTCCAGCCGCCGTCTTGTCCGACGACTATAGGGTCGTCCCCACGACCCCGAGTCCAGGTTGGCCAGCCGCCGACATTTCCGACGACTATAGAGTCGTCCCCACGACCCCGGGCCAAAGTTGGCAAGCCGCCGAAATGTCCGACGACTATAGGGTCGTCCCCACGACCCCGGGACTAGGTTGGCCAGCCGCCGACATGTCCGACGACTATAGGGGCGTCCCGACGACCCCAGGCCAATGTTGGCCAATCGCCAACATGTCCGACAACTATAGGGTCGTCCCTACGACCCCGGGACTAGATTGGCCCGCCACCGTCATGTCCAACGATTATAGGGTCGTCCCCACGACCCCGGGACTAGATTGGCCCGCCACCGTCATGTCCGACGATTATAGGGTCGTCCCCACGACCCCGGGACAAGCTTGGCCCGCCGCCGACTTGTCCGACGACTATAGAGTCGTCCCCTCGACCCCGGGCCAAAGTTGGCAAGCCGCCGAAATGTCCGACGACTATAGGGTCGTCCCCACGACCCCGGGACTAGGTTGGCCAGCCGCCGACATGTCCGACGACTATAGGGGCGTCCCGACGACCCCGGGCCAATGTTGGCCAATCGCCAACATGTCCGACAACTATAGGGTCGTCCCTACGACCCCGGGACTAGATTGGCCCGCCACCGTCATGTCCAACGATTATAGGGTCGTCCCCACGACCCCGGGACTAGATTGGCCCGCCACCGTCATGTCCGACGATTATAGGGTCGTCCCCACGACCCCGGGACAAGCTTGGCCCGCCGCCGACTTGTCCGACGACTATACGGTCGTCCCCACGACCCCGGGACTAGATTGGCCCGCCACCGTCATGTCCGACGACAATAGGGTCGTCCCCACGACCCCGGGTCTAGGTTGGCCAGCCGCCGACATGTCCGACGACTATAGAGTCGTCCCCACGACACCGGGCCAAAGTTGGACAGCCGCCGACATGTCCGACTACTATAGGGTCGTCCCCAGGACCTCGGGTCTAGATTGGCCCGCTACCGTCATGTCCGAAGACTATAGGGTCGTCCCCACGTCCACGGGACTAGATTGGCCCGCCACCGCCATGTCCGACGACAATAGGGTCGTCCCCACGACCCCGGGTCTAGGTTGGCCAGCCGCCGACATGTCCGACGACAATCGGATCGTCCCCACGCCCACGCGCCAAAGTTGGCCAGCCGCCGACATGTCCGACGACTATTGGATCGTCCCCACGACCACGGGCCAAAGTTGGCCAGCCGCCGACATGTCCGACGACAATCGGATCGTCCCCACGACCACGCGCCAAAGTTGGCCAGCCGCCGACATGTCCGACGACTATAGGGTCGTCCCCACGACCCCGGGCCAATGTTGGCCAATCGCCGACATGTCCAACGACTATCGGGTCGTCCCTACGACCCAGGGACTAGATTAGCCCGCCACCGTCATGTCCAACGACTATAGGGTCGTCCCCACGACCCCGGGACTATATTGGCCCGCCACCGTCATGTCCGACGACTATAGGGTCGTCCCCACGACCCCGGGCCAAAGTTGGCAAGCCGCCAACATGTCCGACGACTATAGGGTCGTCCCCACGACCCCGGGACTAGATTGGCCCGCCACCGTCAAGTCCGACCACCTCGGGACTAGGTTGACAAGCCGCCAACATATCCGACGACTATACGGTCGTCCCCACGACCTCGGGACTAGGTCGGCCAGCCGCCGACATGTCCGACGACTATAGGATCGTCCCCACGACCCCGGGCCAAAGTTGGCAAGCCGCCGAAATGTCCGACGACTATAGGGTCGTCCCCACAACCCCGGGACTAGATTGGCACGCCACCGTCAAGTCCGACGAGTATAGGATCGTCTCCACGACCACGGGCCAAAGTTGGCCAGCCGCCGACATGTCCGTCGACTATAGGGTCGTCCCCACGACCCCGGGCCAAAGTTGGCAAGCCGCCAACATGTCCGACGACTATAGGGTCGTCCCCACGACCCCGGGCCAAAGATGTCCAGCCGCCGTCTTGTCCGACGACTATAGGGTCGTCCCCACGACCCCGAGTCCAGGTTGGCCAGCCGCCGACATTTCCGACGACTATAGAGTCGTCCCCACGACCCCGGGCCAAAGTTGGCCAGCCGCCGACATGTCCGACGACTGTAGAGTCGTCCCCACGACACCGGGCCAAAGTTGGCCAGCCGCCGACATGTCCGACGACTATAGGGTCGTCCCCACGACCCCGGGACTAGATTGGCCCGCCACCGTCATGTCCGACGATTATAGGGTCGTCCCCACGACCCCGGGACAAGCTTGGCCCGCCGCCGAATTGTTCGACGACTATAGGGTCGTCCCCACGACCCCGGGACTAGATTGGCCCGCCACCGTCATGTCCGACGACAATAGGGTCGTCCCCACGACCCCGGGTCTAGGTTGGCCAGCCGCCGACTTGTCCGACGACTATAGGGTCGTCCCCACGACCCCGGGCCAAAGATGTCCAGCCGCCGTCTTGTCCGACGACTATAGGGTCGTCCCCACGACCCCGAGTCCAGGTTGGCCAGCCGCCGACATTTCCGACGACTATAGAGTCGTCCCCACGACCCCGGGCCAAAGTTGGCAAGCCGCCGAAATGTCCGACGACTATAGGGTCGTCCCCACGACCCCGGGACTAGGTTGGCCAGCCGCCGACATGTCCGACGACTATAGGGGCGTCCCGACGACCCCGGGCCAATGTTGGCCAATCGCCAACATGTCCGACAACTATAGGGTCGTCCCTACGACCCCGGGACTAGATTGGCCCGCCACCGTCATGTCCGACGATTATAGGGTCGTCCCCACGACCCCGGGACAAGCTTGGCCCGCCGCCGAATTGTTCGACGACTATAGGGTCGTCCCCACGACCCCGGGACTAGATTGGCCCGCCACCGTCATGTCCGGTGACAATAGGGTCGTCCCCACGACCCCGGGTCTAGGTTGGCCAGCCGCCGACTTGTCCGACGACTATAGGGTCGTCCCCACGACCCCGGGCCAAAGATGTCCAGCCGCCGTCTTGTCCGACGACTATAGGGTCGTCCCCACGACCCCGAGTCCAGGTTGGCCAGCCGCCGACATTTCCGACGACTATAGAGTCGTCCCCACGACCCCGGGCCAAAGTTGGCAAGCCGCCGAAATGTCCGACGACTATAGGGTCGTCCCCACGACCCCGGGACTAGGTTGGCCAGCCGCCGACATGTCCGACGACTATAGGGGCGTCCCGACGACCCCAGGCCAATGTTGGCCAATCGCCAACATGTCCGACAACTATAGGGTCGTCCCTACGACCCCGGGACTAGATTGGCCCGCCACCGTCATGTCCAACGATTATAGGGTCGTCCCCACGACCCCGGGACTAGATTGGCCCGCCACCGTCATGTCCGACGATTATAGGGTCGTCCCCACGACCCCGGGACAAGCTTGGCCCGCCGCCGACTTGTCCGACGACTATAGAGTCGTCCCCTCGACCCCGGGCCAAAGTTGGCAAGCCGCCGAAATGTCCGACGACTATAGGGTCGTCCCCACGACCCCGGGACTAGGTTGGCCAGCCGCCGACATGTCCGACGACTATAGGGGCGTCCCGACGACCCCGGGCCAATGTTGGCCAATCGCCAACATGTCCGACAACTATAGGGTCGTCCCTACGACCCCGGGACTAGATTGGCCCGCCACCGTCATGTCCAACGATTATAGGGTCGTCCCCACGACCCCGGGACTAGATTGGCCCGCCACCGTCATGTCCGACGATTATAGGGTCGTCCCCACGACCCCGGGACAAGCTTGGCCCGCCGCCGACTTGTCCGACGACTATACGGTCGTCCCCACGACCCCGGGACTAGATTGGCCCGCCACCGTCATGTCCGACGACAATAGGGTCGTCCCCACGACCCCGGGTCTAGGTTGGCCAGCCGCCGACATGTCCGACGACTATAGAGTCGTCCCCACGACACCGGGCCAAAGTTGGACAGCCGCCGACATGTCCGACTACTATAGGGTCGTCCCCAGGACCTCGGGTCTAGATTGGCCCGCTACCGTCATGTCCGAAGACTATAGGGTCGTCCCCACGTCCACGGGACTAGATTGGCCCGCCACCGCCATGTCCGACGACAATAGGGTCGTCCCCACGACCCCGGGTCTAGGTTGGCCAGCCGCCGACATGTCCGACGACAATCGGATCGTCCCCACGCCCACGCGCCAAAGTTGGCCAGCCGCCGACATGTCCGACGACTATTGGATCGTCCCCACGACCACGGGCCAAAGTTGGCCAGCCGCCGACATGTCCGACGACAATCGGATCGTCCCCACGACCACGCGCCAAAGTTGGCCAGCCGCCGACATGTCCGACGACTATAGGGTCGTCCCCACGACCCCGGGCCAATGTTGGCCAATCGCCGACATGTCCAACGACTATCGGGTCGTCCCTACGACCCAGGGACTAGATTAGCCCGCCACCGTCATGTCCAACGACTATAGGGTCGTCCCCACGACCCCGGGACTATATTGGCCCGCCACCGTCATGTCCGACGACTATAGGGTCGTCCCCACGACCCCGGGCCAAAGTTGGCAAGCCGCCAACATGTCCGACGACTATAGGGTCGTCCCCACGACCCCGGGACTAGATTGGCCCGCCACCGTCAAGTCCGACCACCTCGGGACTAGGTTGACAAGCCGCCAACATATCCGACGACTATACGGTCGTCCCCACGACCTCGGGACTAGGTCGGCCAGCCGCCGACATGTCCGACGACTATAGGATCGTCCCCACGACCCCGGGCCAAAGTTGGCAAGCCGCCGAAATGTCCGACGACTATAGGGTCGTCCCCACAACCCCGGGACTAGATTGGCACGCCACCGTCAAGTCCGACGAGTATAGGATCGTCTCCACGACCACGGGCCAAAGTTGGCCAGCCGCCGACATGTCCGTCGACTATAGGGTCGTCCCCACGACCCCGGGCCAAAGTTGGCAAGCCGCCGAAATGTCCGACGACTATAGGGTCGTCCCCACGACCGCGGGCCAAAGATGTCCAGCCGCCGTCTTGTCCGACGACTATAGGGTCGTACCCACGACCCCGGGACTAGATTGGCCCGCCACCGTCATGTCCAACGACTATAGGGTAGTCCCCACGACCCCGGGACTAGATTGGCCCGCCACCGTCATGTCCAACGACTATCGAATCGTCCCCACAACCCCGGGCCAATGTTGGCCAATCGCCGACATGTCCGACGACCATAGGGTCGTACCTACGACCCTGGGACTAGATTGGCCCGCCACCGTCATGTCCGACGACAATAGGGTTGTCCACACGACCCTGGGTCTAGGTTGGCCAGCCGCCGACATGTCCGACGACTAAACAGTCGTCCCAACGACCACGGGCAAAAGTTGGCCAGCCGCCGACATGTCCGACGACTATAGGGTCGTCCCCACGACCCCGGGACTAGATTGGCCCGCCGCCGACTTGTCCGATGACTATAGGGTCGTCCCCACGACCCCGGGACTAGATTGGCCCGCCACCGTCTTGTCCGACGACTATAGGGTCGTCCCCACGACCCCGGGACTAGATTGGCCCGCCGCCGACATGTCCGACGACTATAGGGTCGTCCCCACGACAGCGGGCCTACGTTGGCCAGACGCCGACATGTCCGACGACTAAAGGGTCGTCCCCACGACCCCGGGACTAGGTTGGCTCGCCGCCGACATGTCCGACGACTATAGGGTCGTTCCCACGACACCGGGTCTAGGTTGGATCGCCGCCGACTTGTCCGAGCACTATAGGGTCGTCCCCACGACCCTGGGACTAGGTTGGCTCGCCGCCGACATGTCCGACGACTATATGTTCGTCCCCACGATCCCCGGAGTAGGTTGGCTCGCCGCCGACTTGTCCGACGACTATAGGGTCGTCCCCACGACCCCGGGACTAGATTGGCCCGCCGCCGTCTTGTCTGACGACTATAGGGTCGTCCCCACGACCCCGGGACTAGGTTGGCCCGCCACCGTCATGTCCAACGACTATAGGGTCGTCCCCACGACCCCGGGCCAAAGTGGGCATGCCGCCGAAATGTCCGACGACTATAGGGTCGTCCCAACGACCACAGGCCAAAGTTGGCAAGCCGCCGAAATGTCCGACGACTATAGGGTCGTCCCCACGACCGCGGGCCAAAGATGTCCAGCCGCCGTCTTCTCCGACGACTATAGGGTCGTCCCCACGACCCCGGGCCAATGTTGGCCAATCGCCGACATGTCCGACGACTATAGGGTCGTCCGCACGACCCCGGGACTAGATTGGCCCGCCACCGTCATGTCCGACGACTATAGGGTCGTCCCCACGACCCCGGGCCAAAGTTGGCAAGCCGCCGAAATGTCCGACGACTATAGGGTCGTCCCCACAACCCCGGGACTAGATTGGCACGCCACCGTCAATTCCGACGAGTATAGGATCGTCTCCACGACCACGGGCCAAAGTTGGCCAGCCGCCGACATGTCCGTCGACTATAGGGTCGTCCCCACGACCCCGGGCCAAAGTTGGCAAGCCGCCGAAATGTCCGACGAATATAGGGTCGTCCCCACGACCGCGGGCCAAAGATGTCCAGCCGCCGTCTTGTCCGACGACTATAGGGTCGTACCCACGACCCCGGGACTAGATTGGCCCGCCACCGTCATGTCCAACGACTATAGAGTAGTCCCCACGACCCCGGGACTAGATTGGCCCGCCACCGTCATGTCCAACGACTATCGAATCGTCCCCACAACCCCGGGCCAATGTTGGCCAATCGCCGACATGTCCGATGACTATAGGGTCGTCCCCACGACCCCGGGACTAGATTGGCCCGCCACCGTCATGTTCGACGACTATATGGTCGTCCCCACGACCCCGGGCCAAAGTTGGCATGCCGCCGAAATGTCCGACGACTATAGGGGCGTCCCCACGACCCCGGGCCAAAGTTGGCAACCGCCGAAATGTCCGACGACTATAGGGTCGTCCCCACGACCGCGACCCAAGAATATCCAGCCGCCGTCTTGTCCGACGACTATAGGGTCGTCCCCACGACACGGGACTCGATTGGCCCGCCGCCGACTTGTCCGACGACTATAGGGTCGTCCCCACGACCCCGGGACTAGATTGGCCCGCCACCGTCTTGTCTGACGACTATAGGGTCGTCCCCACGACCCCGGGACTAGGTTGGCCCGCCACCGTCATGTCCAACGACTATAGGGTCGTCCCCACGACCCCGGGCCAAAGTGGGCATGCCGCCGAAATGTCCGACGACTATAGGGTCGTCCCAACGACCACAGGCCAAAGTTGGCAAGCCGCCGAAATGTCCGACGACTATAGGGTCGTCCCCACGACCCCGGGCCAATGTTGGCCAATTGCCGACATGTCCGACGACTATAGGGTCGTCCCTACGACCCCGGGACTAGATTGGCCCGCCACCGTCATGTCCAACGACTATAGGGTCGTCCCCACGACCATGGGCCAAAGTTGGCCAGCCGCCGATATGTCCAACGACTATTGGGTCGTCCCCACGACCACGGGCCAAAGTTAGCCAGCCGCCGACATGTCCGACGACTATAGGGTCGTCCCCACGACCCCGGGCCAAAGTTGGCAAGCCGCCGAAATGTCCGACGACTATAGGGTCGTCCCCACGACCCGGGACTCGATTGGCCCGCCGCCGACTTGTCCGACGACTATAGGGTCGTCCCCACGACCCCGGGACTAGATTGGCCCGCCACCGTCTTGTCCGACGACTATATGGTCGTCCCCACGACCCCGGGACTAGATTGGCCCGCCGCCGACATGTCCGACGACTATAGGGTCGTCCCCACGACAGCGGGCCTACTTTGGCCAGCCGCCGACATGTCCGACGACTAAAGGGTCGTCCCCACGACCCCGGGACTAGGTTGGCTCGCCACCGACATGTCCGACGACTATAGGGTCGTTCCCACGACACCGGGACTAGGTTGGATCGCCGCCGACTTGTCCGAGCACTATAGGGTCGTCCCCACGACCCTGGGACTAGGTTGGCTCGCCGCCGACATGTCCGACGACTATATGTTCGTCCCCACGACCCCCGGAGTAGGTTGGCTCGCCGCCGACATTTCCGACGACTATAGGGTCGTCCCCACGACCACGGGCCAAAGTTGGCCAGCCGCCGACATGTCCGACGACTATAGGGTCGTCCCCACGACCCGGGACTAGACTGGCCCGCCACCGTCATGTCCGACGACTATAGGGTCGTCCCCACGACCCCGGGACTAGATTGGCCCGCCACCGTCAAGTCCGACCACCTCGGGACTAGGTTGACAAGCCGCCAACATATCCGACGACTATACGGTCGTCCCCACGACCTCGGGACTAGGTCGGCCAGCCGCCGACATGTCCGACGACTATAGGATCGTCCCCACGACCCCGGGCCAAAGTTGGCAAGCCGCCGAAATGTCCGACGACTATAGGGTCGTCCCCACGACCCCGGGCCAATGTTGGCCAATTGCCGACATGTCCGACGACTATAGGGTCGTCCCTACGACCCCGGGACTAGATTGGCCCGCCACCGTCATGTCCAACGACTATAGGGTCGTCCCCACGACCATGGGCCAAAGTTGGCCAGCCGCCGATATGTCCAACGACTATTGGGTCGTCCCCACGACCACGGGCCAAAGTTAGCCAGCCGCCGACATGTCCGACGACTATAGGGTCGTCCCCACGACCCCGGGCCAAAGTTGGCAAGCCGCCGAAATGTCCGACGACTATAGGGTCGTCCCCACGACCCGGGACTCGATTGGCCCGCCGCCGACTTGTCCGACGACTATAGGGTCGTCCCCACGACCCCGGGACTAGATTGGCCCGCCACCGTCTTGTCCGACGACTATATGGTCGTCCCCACGACCCCGGGACTAGATTGGCCCGCCGCCGACATGTCCGACGACTATAGGGTCGTCCCCACGACAGCGGGCCTACTTTGGCCAGCCGCCGACATGTCCGACGACTAAAGGGTCGTCCCCACGACCCCGGACTAGGTTGGCCGGCCGCCGACTTGTCCGACGACTATTGGGTCGTCCCCACGACCACGGGCCAATGTTAGCCAGCCGCCGACATGTCCGACGACTATAGGGTCGTCCCCACGACCCCGGGACTAGAGTGGCCCGCCACCGTCATGTCCGACGACTATATGGTCGTCCCCACGACCACGGGCCAATGTTGGCCAGCCGCTGACTTGTCCGACGACTATAGGGTCGTCCCCACGACCGCGGGACTAGATTGGCTCGCCGCCGACTTGTCCGACGACTGTAGGGTCGTCCCCACGACCCCGGGACTAGATTGGCCCGCCACCGTCATTTCCGACGACTATAGGGTCGTCCCCACGACCACGGGCCAAAGTTGGCCAGCCGCCGACTTGTCCGACGACTATAGGGTCGTCCCCACGACCCCGGGACTAGAGTGGCCCGCCACCGTCATGTCCGACGACTATATGGTCGTCCCCACGACCACGGGCCAATGTTGGCCAGCCGCTGACTTGTCCGACGACTATAGGGTCGTCCCCACGACCGCGGGACTAGATTGGCTCGCCGCCGACTTGTCCGACGACTGTAGGGTCGTCCCCACGACCCCGGGACTAGATTGGCCCGCCACCGTCGTTTCCGACGACTATAGGGTCGTCCCCACGACCACGGGCCAAAGTTGGCCAGCCGCCGACTTGTCCGACGACTATAGGGTCGTCCCCATGACCCGGGACTAGACTGGCCCGCCACCGTCATGTCCGACGACTATAGGGTCGTCCCCACGACCCCCGGACTAGGTTGGTACGCCGCCGACATGTGCGACGAGTATAGGGTCCTCCCCACGACCACGGGCCAAAGTTGGCCAGCCGCCAACATGTCCGACGACTATAGGGTCGTCCCTACGACCCCGGGACTAGATTGGCCCGCCACCGTCATGTCCAACGACTATAGGGTCGTCCCCACGACCATGGGCCAAAGTTGGCAAGCCGCCGAAATGTCCGACGACTGTAGGGTCGTCCCCACGACCCCGGGCCAATGTTGGCCAATCGCCGACATGTCCGACGACTATAGGGTCGTCCCTACGACCCCGGGACTAGATTGGCCCGCCACCGTCATGTCCAACGACTATAGGGTCGTCCCCACGACCATGGGCCAAACTTGGCCAGCCGCCGTAATGTCCAACGACTATTGTGTCGTCCCCACGACCCCGGGACTAGATTGGCCCGCCACCGTCAAGTCCGACGACTATAGGGTCGTCCCCACGACCCCGGGCAAATTTGGCAAGCCGCCGACATGTCCGACGACTGTAGGGTCGTCCCCACGACCCCGGGACTAGATTGGCCCGCCACCGTCATGTCCAACGACTATAGGGTCGTCCCCACGACCATGGGCCAAAGTTGGCCAGCCGCCGTAATGTCCAACGACTATTGGGTCGTCCCCACGACCACGGGCCAAAGTTGGCCAGCCGCCGACATGCCCGACGACTATAGGGTCGTCCCCACGACCCCGGGACTAGATTGGTCCGCCACCGTCATGTTCGACGACTATATGGTCGTCCCCACGACCCCGGGCCAAAGTTGGCGTGCCGCCGAAATGTCCGACGACTATAGGGGCGTCCCCACGACCCCGGGCCAAAGTTGGCAAGCCGCCGAAATGTCCGACGACTATAGGGTCGTCCCCACGACCGCGACCCAAGAATATCCAGCCGCCGTCTTGTCCGACGACTATAGGGTCGTCCCCACGACCCCGGGACTAGATTGGCCCGCCACCGTCATGTCCGACGACTATAGGGTCGTCCCCACGACCCCGGGACAAGGTTGGCCCGCCGCCGACTTGTCCGACGACTATAGGGTCGTACCCACGACCCCGGGACTAGGCAGACAAGCCGCCAACATGTCCGACGACTATAGGGTCGTCCCGACGACTCCGGGCCAATGTTGGCCAATCACCAACATGTCCGACGACTATAGGGTCGTCCCTACGACCCCGGCACTAGATTGGCCGGCCACCGTCATGTCCAACGACTATAGGGTCGTCCCCACGACCATGGGCCAAAGTTGGCCAGCCGCCGATATGTCCAACGACTATTGGGTCGTCCCCACGACCACGGGCCAAAGTTAGCCAGCCGCCGACATGTCCGACGACTATAGGGTCGTCCCCACGACCACGGGCCAAAGTTAGCCAGCCGCCGAAATGTCCGACGACTATAGGGTCGTCCCCACGACCGCGACCCAAGAATATCCAGCCGCCGTCTTGTCCGACGACTATAGGGTCGTCCCCACGACCCCGGGACTAGATTGGCCCGCCACCGTCATGTCCGACGACTATAGGGTCGTCCCCACGACCCCGGGCCAAAGTTGGCAAGCCGCCGAAATGTCCGACGACTATAGGGTCGTCCCCACAACCCCGGGACTAGATTGGCACGCCACCGTCAAGTCCGACGAGTATAGGATCGTCTCCACGACCACGGGCCAAAGTTGGCCAGCCGCCGACATGTCCGTCGACTATAGGGTCGTCCCCACGACCCCGGGCCAAAGTTGGCAAGCCGCCGAAATGTCCGACGACTATAGGGTCGTCCCCACGACCGCGGGCCAAAGATGTCCAGCCGCCGTCTTGTCCGACGACTATAGGGTCGTACCCACGACCCCGGGACTAGATTGGCCCGCCACCGTCAAGTCCGACGACTATAGGGTCGTCCCCACGACCACGGGCCAAAGTTGGCCAGCCGCCGACATGTGCGACGACTATAGGGTCGTCTCCACGACCCGAGACTAGACTGGCCCGCCACCGTCATGTCCGACGACTATAGGGTCGTCCCCACGACCCCCGGACTAGGTTGGCCGGCCGCCGACTTGTCCGACGACTATAGGGTCGTCCCCACGACCCCCCGACTAGGTGGGCTCGCCGCCGACTTGTCCGACGACTATAGGGTCATCCCCACGACCCCGGGACTAGGTTGGCCCGCCGCCGACTTGTCCGACGACTATAGGGTCGTCCCCACGACCCCGGGACTAGGGTGGCTCGCCACCGACATGTCTGACGACTATAGGGTCGTCCCCACGACCCCGGGACTAGATTGGCCCGCCACCGTCAAGTCCGACGACTATAGGGTTGTCCCCACGACCCCGGGCCAAAGTTAGCCAGCCGCCGACATGTCCGACGACTATAGGGTCGTCCCCACGACCCCGGGCCAAAGCTGGCAAGCCGCCGAAATGTCCGACGACTATAGGGTCGTCCCCACGACCGCTGGCTAAAGATGTCCAGCCGCCGTCTTGTCCGACGACTATAGGGTCGTCCCCACGACCCCGGGACTAGGTTGACAAGCCGCCGAAATGTCCGACGACTATAGGGTCGTCCCCACGACCGCGAGCCAAGGATGTCCAGCCGCCGTCTTGTCCGACGACTATAGGGTCGTCCCCACGACACCGGGCCAAAGTTAGCCAGCCGCCGACACGTCCGACGACGATTGGATCGTCCCCACGACCACGGGCCAAAGTTGGCCAGCCGCCGACATGTCCGACGACTATAGGGTCGTCCCCACGACCCCGGGACTAGATTGGCCCGCCACCGTCATGTCCGACGACTATAGGGTCGTCCCCACGACCGCGGGCCAAAGATGTCCAGCCGCCGTCTTGTCCGACGACTATAGGGTCGTACCCACGACCCCGGGACTAGATTGGCCCGCCACCGTCAAGTCCGACGACTATAGGGTCGTCCCCACGACCACGGGCCAAAGTTGGCCAGCCGCCGACATGTCCGACGACTATAGGGTCGTCTCCACGACCCGAGACTAGACTGGCCCGCCACCGTCATGTCCGACGACTATAGGGTCGTCCCCACGACCCCCGGACTAGGTTGGCCGGCCGCCGACTTGTCCGACGACTATAGGGTCGTCCCCACGACCCCCCGACTAGGTGGGCTCGCCGCCGACTTGTCCGACGACTATAGGGTCATCCCCACGACCCCGGGACTAGGTTGGCCCGCCGCCGACTTGTCCGACGACTATAGGGTCGTCCCCACGACCCCGGGACTAGGGTGGCTCGCCACCGACATGTCTGACGACTATAGGGTCGTCCCCACGACCCCGGGACTAGATTGGCCCGCCACCGTCATGTCCAACGACTATAGGGTCGTCCCCACGACCCCGGGCCAAAGTTGGCATGCCGCCGAAATGTCCGACGACTATAGGGTCGTCCCCACGACCACGGGGCCAAAGTTGGCCAGCCGCCGACATGTCCGACGACTACAGGGTCGTCCCCACAACCCGGGAGTAGACTGACCCGCCACCGTGAAGTCCGACGACTATAGGGTCGTCCCCACGACCTCGGGACTAGGTTGGCCAGCCGCCGACATGTCCGACGACTATAGGGTCGTCCCCACGACCCCGGGCCAATGTTGGCCAATCGCCGACTTGTCCGACGATTATAGGGTCGTCCCCACGACCCCGGGACTAGATTGGCCCGCCACCGTCCTGCCCAACGACTACAGGGTCGTCTTTACGACCACGGGCCAAAGTTGGCCAGCCGCCGACATGTCCGACGACTATAGAGTCGTCCCCACGACACCGGGCCATAGTTGGCCAGCCGCTGACATGTCCAACGACTATCGGATCGTCCCCACGACCACGGGCAAAAGTTGGCCAGCCGCCGACATGTCCGACGACTGTTGGGTCGTCCCCACGACCACGGGCCAAAGTTGGCCAGCCGCCGACATGTCCGACGACTATAGGGTCGTCCCCACGACCAAGGGACTAGAATGACCCGCCACCGTCATGTCCAACGACTATCGGATCGTCCCCACGACCACGGGCCAAAGTTGGCCAGCCGCCGACATGTCCGACGACTATTGGGTCGTCCCCACGACCACGGGCCAAAGTTGGCCAGCCGCCGACATGTCCGACGACAATAGGGTCGTCCCCACGACCCCGGGTCTAGGTTGGCCAGCCGTCGACATGTCCGACGACTATAGAGTCGTCCCCACGACACCGGGCCAAAGTTGGCCAGCCGCTGACATGTCCAACGACTATAGGTTCGTCCCCACGACCACGGGCCAAAGTTGGCCAGCCGCCGACATGTCCGACGACTATTGGATCGTCCCCACGACCCCGGGACTAGATTGGCCCGCCACCGTCATGTCCAACGACTATCGGATCGTCCCCACGACCACGGGCCAAAGTTGGCCAGCCGCCGACATGTCCGACGACTATTGCGTCGTCCCCACGACCCCGGGTCTAGGTTGGCCAGCCGCCGACATGTCCGACGACTATAGAGTCGTCCCCACGACACCGGGCCAAAGTTGGCCAGCCGCCGACATGTCCGACGACTATAGGGTCGTCCCCACAACCCCGGGACTAGATTGGTCCGCCACCGTCAAGTCCGACGACCTCGGGGCTAGTTTGGCCAGCCGCCGTCATGTCCGACGACAATAGGGTCGTCCCCACGACCCCGTGTCTAGGTTGGCCAGCCGCCGACATGTCCGACGACTATAGAGTCGTCCCCACGACCCCGGGCTGAAGTTGGCCAGCCGCCGACATGTCCGACGACTATAGGGTCGTCCCCACGACCCCGAGACTAGATTGGCCCGCCACCGTCATGTCCGACGACAATAGGGTCGTCCCCACGACCTCGGGTCCAGGTTGGCCCGCCGCCGACATGTCTGACGACTATAGGGTCGTCCCGACGACCCCGGGCCAATGTTTGCCAATCGCCAACATGTCCGATGACTATAGGGTCGTCCCTACGACCCCGGGACTAGATTGGCCCGCCACCGTCATGTCCAACGATTATAGGGTCGTCCCCACGACCCCGGGACTAGATTGGCCCGCCACCGTCATGTCCGACGATTATAGGGTCGTCCCCACGACCCCGGGACAAGCTTGGCCCGCCGCCGACTTGTCCGACGACTATAGGGTCGTCCCCACGACACCGGGACTAGATTGGCCCGCCACCGTCATGTCCGACGACAATAGGGTCGTCCCCACGACCCCGGGTCTAGGTTGGCCAGCCGCCGACATGTCCGACGACTATAGGGTCGTCCCCACGACCCCGGGACAAGGTTGGCCCGCCGCCGACTTGTCCGACGACTATAGGGTCGTACCCACGACCCTGGGACTAGGCTGACAAGCCGCCAACATGTCCGACGACTATAGGGTCGTCCCTACGACCCCGGGACTAGATTGGCCCGCCACCGTCATGTCCAACGATTATAGGGTCGTCCCCACGACCCCGGGACTAGATTGGCCCGCCACCGTCATGTCCGACGATTATAGGGTCGTCCCCACGACCCCGGGACAAGCTTGGCCCGCCGCCGACTTGTCCGACGACTATAGGGTTGTCCCCACGACCCCGGGACTAGATTGGCCCGCCACCGTCATGTCCGACGACAATAGGGTCGTCCCCACGACCCCGGGTCTAGGTTGGCCAGCCGCCGACATATCCGACGACTATAGAATCGTCCCCACGACACCGGGCCAAAGTTGGACAGCCGCCGACATGTCCGACGACTATTGGGTCGTCCTCGCGACCACGGCCAAAGTTGGCCAGCCGCCGACATGTCCGACGACAATAGGGTCGCCCCCAAGACCTCGGGACTAGGTTGGCCACCCGCCGACATGTCCGACGATTATAGGGTCGTCCCCACGACCCCGGGCCAAAGTTGGCAAGCCGCCGAAATGTCCGACGACTGTAGGGTCGTCCTCACGGCCCCGGGACTAGATTGGCCCGCCACCGTCAAGTCCGACGACTATAGAGTCGTCCCCACGACCCCGGGCCCAAGTTGGCAAGCCGCCGAAATGTCCGACGACTGTAGGGTCGTCCCCAGGACCCCGGGACTAGATTGGCCCACCACCGTCAAGTCCGACGACTATAGGGTCGTCCCTACGACCTCGGGACTAGGTTGGCCAGCCGCCGACATGTCCGACGACTATTGGGTCGTCCCCACGACCACGGGCCAAAGTTGGCCAGCCGCCGACATGTCCGAAGACTATAGGGTCGTCCCCACGACCCTGGGACTAGATTGGCCCGCCACCGTCAAGTCCGACGACTATAGGGTCATCCCCACGACCTCGGGACTAGGTTGGCCAGCCGCCGACATGTCTGACCACTATTGGGTCGTCCCCACGACCCCGGGACTAGATTGGCCCGCCACCGTCATGTCCGACGATTATAGGGTCGTCCCCACGACCCCGGGACAAGCTTGGCCCGCTGCCGACTTGTCCGACGACTATAGGGTCGTCCCCACGACCCCGGGCCAAAGCTGGCAAGCCGCCGAAATGTCCGACGACTGTAGGGTCGTCCCCACGACCCCGGGACTAGATTGGCCCGCCACCGTCAAGTCCGACGACTATCGGATCGTCCCCACGACCCCGGGCCAAAGTTGGCAAGCCGCCGAAATGTCCGACGACTGTAGGGTCGTCCCCACAACCACGGGCCAAAGTTGGCCAGCCGCCGACATGTCCGACGACTATTGGGTCGTCCCCACGACCACGGGCCAAAGTTGGCCAGCCGCCGACATGTCCGAAGACTATAGGGTCGTCCCCACGACCCTGGGACTAGATTGGCCCGCCACCGTCAAGTCCGACGACTATAGGGTCGTCCCCAAGACCTCGGGACTAGGTTGGCCACCCGCCGACATGTCCGACGATTATAGGGTCGTCCCCACGACCCCGGGCCAAAGTTGGCAAGCCGCCGAAATGTCCGACGACTGTAGGGTCGTCCCCACGGCCCCGGGACTAGATTGGCCCGCCACCGTCAAGTCCGACGACTATAGAGTCGTCCCCACGACCCCGGGCCCAAGTTGGCAAGCCGCCGAAATGTCCGACGACTGTAGGGTCGTCCCCAGGACCCCGGGACTAGATTGGCCCACCACCGTCAAGTCCGACGACTATAGGGTCGTCCCCACGACCTCGGGACTAGGTTGGCCAGCCCCCGACATGTCCGACCACTATTGGGTCGTCCCCACGACCAGCGGCCACAGTTGGCCAGCCGCCGACATGTCCGACGACTATAGAGTCGTCCCCACGACACCGGGCCAAAGTTGGCCAGCCGCCGACATGTCCAACGACTATAGGGTCGTCCCGACGACCCCGGGACTAGATTGGCCCGCCACCGTCATGTCCAACGACTATCGGATCGTCCCCACGACCACGGGCCAAAGTTGGCCAGCCGCCGACATGTCCGACGACTATTGGGTCGTCCCCACGACCACGGGCCAAAGTTGGGCAGCCGCCGACATGCCCGACGACTATAGGGTCGTCCCGACGACCTCGGGACTAGATTGGCCAGTCGCCGACATGTCCGACGACTATTGGATCGTCCCCACGACCCCGGGAATAGATTGGCCCGCCACCGTCATGTCCAACGACTATAGGGTCGTCCCCACAACCACGGGCCAAAGCTGGCCAGCCGCCGACATGTCCAACGACTATTGGGTCGTCCCCACGACCATGGGCCAAAGTTGGCCAGCCGCCGACATGTCCGACGACTATAGTGTCGTCCCCACGACCCCGGTACTAGATTGGCCCGCCGCCGACATGTCCGACGACTATAGAGTCGTCCCCACGACACCGGGCCAAAGTTGGCCAGCCGCCGACATGTCCGACGACTATAGGGTCGTCCCCACGACCCCGGGAATAGATTGGCCCGCCACCGTCATGTCCGGCGACTATCGGATCGTCCCCACGACTACGGGCCAAAGTTGGCCAGCCGCCGACATGTCCGAAGACTATAGGGTCGTCCCCACGACCCTGGGACTAGATTGGCTCGCCACCGTCAAGTCCGACGACTATAGGGTCGTGCCCACGACCTCGGGACTAGGTTGGCCAGCCGCCGACATGTCTGACCACTATTGGGTCGTCCCCACGACCCCGGGACTAGATTGGCCCGCCACCGTCATGTCCGACGATTATAGGATCGTCCCCACGACCCCGGGACAAGCTTGGCCCGCTGCCGACTTGTCCGACGACTATTGGGTCGTCCCCGCGACCACGGGCCAAAGTTGGCCAGCCGCCGACATGTCCGACGACTATAGGGTCACCCCCAAGACCGCGGGACTAGGTTGGCCACCCGCCGACATGTCCGACGATTATAGGGTCGTCCCAACGACCCCGGGCCAAAGTTGGCAAGCCGCCGAAATGTCCGACGACTGTAGGGTCGTCCCCACGGCCCCGGGACTAGATTGGCCCGCCACCGTCAAGTCCGACGACTATAGAGTCGTCCCCACGACCCCGGGCCAAAGTTGGCAAGCCGCCGAAATGTCCGACGACTGTAGGGTCGTCCCCAGGACCCCGGGACTAGATTGGCCCACCACCGTCAAGTCCGACGACTATAGGGTCGTCCCCACGACCTCGGGACTAGGTTGGCCAGCCACCGTCATGTCCGACGAGTATAGGGTCGTCCCCACGACCCCGGGACAAGCTTGGCCCGCTGCCGACTTGTCCGACGACTATAGGGTCGTCCCCACGACCCCGGGCCAAAGTTGGCAAGCCGCCGAAATGTCCGACGACTGTAGGGTCGTCCCCACGACCCCGGGCCAAAGTTGGCCAGCCGCCGACATGTCCGACGACTATAGGGTCGTCCCCACGATCCCGAGACTAGATTGGCCCGCCACCGTCATGTCCGACGACAATAGGGTCGTCCCCACGACCCCGGGTCCAGGTTGGCCAGCCGCCGACATTTCCGACGACTATAGAGTCGTCCCCACGACACCGGGCCAAAGTTGGCCAGCCACCGACATGTCCGACGACATGAGGGTCGTCCCCACGACCCCGGGACTAGATTGGCCCGCCACCGTCATGTCCGACGATTATAGGGTCGTCCCCACGACCGCGGGCCAAAGTTGGCATGCCGCCGACATGTCCGACGACTATAGGGTCGTCCCCACGACCCCGGGACTAGATTGGCCCGCCACCGTCATGTCCGACGATTATAGGGTCGTCCCCACGACCCCGGGACAAGCTTGACCCGCCGCCGAATTGTTCGACGACTATAGGGTCGTCCCCACGACCCCGGGCCAATGTTGGCCAATCGCCGACATGTCCAACGACTATAGGGTCGTCCCTACGACCCCGGGACTAGATTAGCCCGCCACCGTCATGTCCAACAACTATAGGGTCGTCCCCACGACCACGGGCCAAAGTTGGCATGCCGCCGAAATGTCCGACGACTATAGGGTCGTCCCCACGACACCGGGCCAAAGTTGGCCAGCCGCCGACATGTCCGACGACTATAGGGTCGTCCCCACGACCCCGGGACTAGATTGGCCCGCCACCGTCATGTCCGACGATTATAGGGTCGTCCCCACGACCGCGAGACTAGATTGGCCCGCCGCCGACATGTCCGACGACTATAGGGTCGTCCCCACGACCCCGGGCTAAAGTTGGCCAGCCGCCGACATGTCCGACGACTATAGGGTCGTCCCCACGACCCCGAGACTAGATTGGCCCGCCACCGTCATGTCCGACGACTATAGGGTCGTCCCCACGACCCCGGGCTAAAGTTGGCCAGCCGCCGACATGTCCAACGACTATAGGGTCGTCCCCACGACCACGGGCCAAAGTTGGCTAGCCGTCGACATGTCCGACGACTATTGGATCGTCCCCACGACCACGGGCCAAAGTTGGCCAGCCGCCGACATGTCCGACGACTATAGGGTCGTCCCCACGACTCCGGGACTAGATTGGTCCGCCACCGTCATGTCCGACGAGTATAGGGTCGTCCCCACGACCCCGGGCCAAAGTTGGCAAGCCGCCGAAATGTCCGACGACTGTAGGGTCGTCCCCACGACCCCGGGACTAGATTGGCCCGCCACCGTGAAGTCCGACGACTATAGGGTCGTCCCCACGACCTCGGGACTAGGTTGGCCAGCCGCCGACATGTCCGACGACTATAGGGTCGTCCCCACGACCCCGGGCAAATGTTGGCCAATCGCCGACTTGTCCGACGATTATAGGGTCGTCCCCACGACCCCGGGACTAGATTGGCCCGCCACCGTCCTGCCCAACGACTATAGGGTCGTCTTTACGACCACGGGCCAAAGTTGGCCAGCCGCCGACATGTCCGACGACTATAGAGTCGTCCCCACGACACCGGGCCAAAGTTGGCCAGCCGCTGACATGTCCAACGACTATCGGATCGTCCCCACGACCACGGGCAAAAGTTGGCCAGCCGCCGACATGTCCGACGACTGTTGGGTCGTCCCTACGACCCCGGGACTAGGTTGGCCCGCCACCGTCATGTCCGACGACAATAGGGTCGTCCCCACGACCCCGGGACTAGATTGGCCCGACACCGTCAAGTCCGACGACTATAGGGTCGTCCCCGCGACCACGGGCCAAAGTTGGCCAGCCGCCGACATGTCCGACGACTATAGGGTCGTCCCCACGTCCCCGGGTCAAAGTTGGCCAGCCGCCGACATGACCGACGACTATAGGGTCGTCCCCACGACCACGGGGCCAAAGTTGGCCAGCCGCCGACATGTCCGACGACTACAGGGTCGTCCCCACAACCCGGGAGTAGACTGACCCGCCACCGTGAAGTCCGACGACTATAGGGTCGTCCCCACGACCTCGGGACTAGGTTGGCCAGCCGCCGACATGTCCGACGACTATAGGGTCGTCCCCACGACCCCGGGCCAATGTTGGCCAATCGCCGACTTGTCCGACGATTATAGGGTCGTCCCCACGACCCCGGGACTAGATTGGCCCGCCACCGTCCTGCCCAACGACTACAGGGTCGTCTTTACGACCACGGGCCAAAGTTGGCCAGCCGCCGACATGTCCGACGACTATAGAGTCGTCCCCACGACACCGGGCCATAGTTGGCCAGCCGCTGACATGTCCAACGACTATCGGATCGTCCCCACGACCACGGGCAAAAGTTGGCCAGCCGCCGACATGTCCGACGACTGTTGGGTCGTCCCCACGACCACGGGCCAAAGTTGGCCAGCCGCCGACATGTCCGACGACTATAGGGTCGTCCCCACGACCAAGGGACTAGAATGACCCGCCACCGTCATGTCCAACGACTATCGGATCGTCCCCACGACCACGGGCCAAAGTTGGCCAGCCGCCGACATGTCCGACGACTATTGGGTCGTCCCCACGACCACGGGCCAAAGTTGGCCAGCCGCCGACATGTCCGACGACAATAGGGTCGTCCCCACGACCCCGGGTCTAGGTTGGCCAGCCGTCGACATGTCCGACGACTATAGAGTCGTCCCCACGACACCGGGCCAAAGTTGGCCAGCCGCTGACATGTCCAACGACTATAGGTTCGTCCCCACGACCACGGGCCAAAGTTGGCCAGCCGCCGACATGTCCGACGACTATTGGATCGTCCCCACGACCCCGGGACTAGATTGGCCCGCCACCGTCATGTCCAACGACTATCGGATCGTCCCCACGACCACGGGCCAAAGTTGGCCAGCCGCCGACATGTCCGACGACTATTGCGTCGTCCCCACGACCCCGGGTCTAGGTTGGCCAGCCGCCGACATGTCCGACGACTATAGAGTCGTCCCCACGACACCGGGCCAAAGTTGGCCAGCCGCCGACATGTCCGACGACTATAGGGTCGTCCCCACAACCCCGGGACTAGATTGGTCCGCCACCGTCAAGTCCGACGACCTCGGGGCTAGTTTGGCCAGCCGCCGTCATGTCCGACGACAATAGGGTCGTCCCCACGACCCCGTGTCTAGGTTGGCCAGCCGCCGACATGTCCGACGACTATAGAGTCGTCCCCACGACCCCGGGCTGAAGTTGGCCAGCCGCCGACATGTCCGACGACTATAGGGTCGTCCCCACGACCCCGAGACTAGATTGGCCCGCCACCGTCATGTCCGACGACAATAGGGTCGTCCCCACGACCTCGGGTCCAGGTTGGCCCGCCGCCGACATGTCTGACGACTATAGGGTCGTCCCGACGACCCCGGGCCAATGTTTGCCAATCGCCAACATGTCCGATGACTATAGGGTCGTCCCTACGACCCCGGGACTAGATTGGCCCGCCACCGTCATGTCCAACGATTATAGGGTCGTCCCCACGACCCCGGGACTAGATTGGCCCGCCACCGTCATGTCCGACGATTATAGGGTCGTCCCCACGACCCCGGGACAAGCTTGGCCCGCCGCCGACTTGTCCGACGACTATAGGGTCGTCCCCACGACACCGGGACTAGATTGGCCCGCCACCGTCATGTCCGACGACAATAGGGTCGTCCCCACGACCCCGGGTCTAGGTTGGCCAGCCGCCGACATGTCCGACGACTATAGGGTCGTCCCCACGACCCCGGGACAAGGTTGGCCCGCCGCCGACTTGTCCGACGACTATAGGGTCGTACCCACGACCCTGGGACTAGGCTGACAAGCCGCCAACATGTCCGACGACTATAGGGTCGTCCCTACGACCCCGGGACTAGATTGGCCCGCCACCGTCATGTCCAACGATTATAGGGTCGTCCCCACGACCCCGGGACTAGATTGGCCCGCCACCGTCATGTCCGACGATTATAGGGTCGTCCCCACGACCCCGGGACAAGCTTGGCCCGCCGCCGACTTGTCCGACGACTATAGGGTCGTCCCCACGACCCCGGGACTAGATTGGCCCGCCACCGTCATGTCCGACGACAATAGGGTCGTCCCCACGACCCCGGGTCTAGGTTGGCCAGCCGCCGACATATCCGACGACTATAGAATCGTCCCCACGACACCGGGCCAAAGTTGGACAGCCGCCGACATGTCCGACGACTATTGGGTCGTCCTCGCGACCACGGCCAAAGTTGGCCAGCCGCCGACATGTCCGACGACAATAGGGTCGCCCCCAAGACCTCGGGACTAGGTTGGCCACCCGCCGACATGTCCGACGATTATAGGGTCGTCCCCACGACCCCGGGCCAAAGTTGGCAAGCCGCCGAAATGTCCGACGACTGTAGGGTCGTCCTCACGGCCCCGGGACTAGATTGGCCCGCCACCGTCAAGTCCGACGACTATAGAGTCGTCCCCACGACCCCGGGCCCAAGTTGGCAAGCCGCCGAAATGTCCGACGACTGTAGGGTCGTCCCCAGGACCCCGGGACTAGATTGGCCCACCACCGTCAAGTCCGACGACTATAGGGTCGTCCCTACGACCTCGGGACTAGGTTGGCCAGCCGCCGACATGTCCGACGACTATTGGGTCGTCCCCACGACCACGGGCCAAAGTTGGCCAGCCGCCGACATGTCCGAAGACTATAGGGTCGTCCCCACGACCCTGGGACTAGATTGGCCCGCCACCGTCAAGTCCGACGACTATAGGGTCATCCCCACGACCTCGGGACTAGGTTGGCCAGCCGCCGACATGTCTGACCACTATTGGGTCGTCCCCACGACCCCGGGACTAGATTGGCCCGCCACCGTCATGTCCGACGATTATAGGGTCGTCCCCACGACCCCGGGACAAGCTTGGCCCGCTGCCGACTTGTCCGACGACTATAGGGTCGTCCCCACGACCCCGGGCCAAAGCTGGCAAGCCGCCGAAATGTCCGACGACTGTAGGGTCGTCCCCACGACCCCGGGACTAGATTGGCCCGCCACCGTCAAGTCCGACGACTATCGGATCGTCCCCACGACCCCGGGCCAAAGTTGGCAAGCCGCCGAAATGTCCGACGACTGTAGGGTCGTCCCCACAACCACGGGCCAAAGTTGGCCAGCCGCCGACATGTCCGACGACTATTGGGTCGTCCCCACGACCACGGGCCAAAGTTGGCCAGCCGCCGACATGTCCGAAGACTATAGGGTCGTCCCCACGACCCTGGGACTAGATTGGCCCGCCACCGTCAAGTCCGACGACTATAGGGTCGTCCCCAAGACCTCGGGACTAGGTTGGCCACCCGCCGACATGTCCGACGATTATAGGGTCGTCCCCACGACCCCGGGCCAAAGTTGGCAAGCCGCCGAAATGTCCGACGACTGTAGGGTCGTCCCCACGGCCCCGGGACTAGATTGGCCCGCCACCGTCAAGTCCGACGACTATAGAGTCGTCCCCACGACCCCGGGCCCAAGTTGGCAAGCCGCCGAAATGTCCGACGACTGTAGGGTCGTCCCCAGGACCCCGGGACTAGATTGGCCCACCACCGTCAAGTCCGACGACTATAGGGTCGTCCCCACGACCTCGGGACTAGGTTGGCCAGCCCCCGACATGTCCGACCACTATTGGGTCGTCCCCACGACCAGCGGCCACAGTTGGCCAGCCGCCGACATGTCCGACGACTATAGAGTCGTCCCCACGACACCGGGCCAAAGTTGGCCAGCCGCCGACATGTCCAACGACTATAGGGTCGTCCCGACGACCCCGGGACTAGATTGGCCCGCCACCGTCATGTCCAACGACTATCGGATCGTCCCCACGACCACGGGCCAAAGTTGGCCAGCCGCCGACATGTCCGACGACTATTGGGTCGTCCCCACGACCACGGGCCAAAGTTGGGCAGCCGCCGACATGCCCGACGACTATAGGGTCGTCCCGACGACCTCGGGACTAGATTGGCCAGTCGCCGACATGTCCGACGACTATTGGATCGTCCCCACGACCCCGGGAATAGATTGGCCCGCCACCGTCATGTCCAACGACTATAGGGTCGTCCCCACAACCACGGGCCAAAGCTGGCCAGCCGCCGACATGTCCAACGACTATTGGGTCGTCCCCACGACCATGGGCCAAAGTTGGCCAGCCGCCGACATGTCCGACGACTATAGTGTCGTCCCCACGACCCCGGTACTAGATTGGCCCGCCGCCGACATGTCCGACGACTATAGAGTCGTCCCCACGACACCGGGCCAAAGTTGGCCAGCCGCCGACATGTCCGACGACTATAGGGTCGTCCCCACGACCCCGGGAATAGATTGGCCCGCCACCGTCATGTCCGGCGACTATCGGATCGTCCCCACGACTACGGGCCAAAGTTGGCCAGCCGCCGACATGTCCGAAGACTATAGGGTCGTCCCCACGACCCTGGGACTAGATTGGCTCGCCACCGTCAAGTCCGACGACTATAGGGTCGTGCCCACGACCTCGGGACTAGGTTGGCCAGCCGCCGACATGTCTGACCACTATTGGGTCGTCCCCACGACCCCGGGACTAGATTGGCCCGCCACCGTCATGTCCGACGATTATAGGATCGTCCCCACGACCCCGGGACAAGCTTGGCCCGCTGCCGACTTGTCCGACGACTATTGGGTCGTCCCCGCGACCACGGGCCAAAGTTGGCCAGCCGCCGACATGTCCGACGACTATAGGGTCACCCCCAAGACCGCGGGACTAGGTTGGCCACCCGCCGACATGTCCGACGATTATAGGGTCGTCCCAACGACCCCGGGCCAAAGTTGGCAAGCCGCCGAAATGTCCGACGACTGTAGGGTCGTCCCCACGGCCCCGGGACTAGATTGGCCCGCCACCGTCAAGTCCGACGACTATAGAGTCGTCCCCACGACCCCGGGCCAAAGTTGGCAAGCCGCCGAAATGTCCGACGACTGTAGGGTCGTCCCCAGGACCCCGGGACTAGATTGGCCCACCACCGTCAAGTCCGACGACTATAGGGTCGTCCCCACGACCTCGGGACTAGGTTGGCCAGCCACCGTCATGTCCGACGAGTATAGGGTCGTCCCCACGACCCCGGGACAAGCTTGGCCCGCTGCCGACTTGTCCGACGACTATAGGGTCGTCCCCACGACCCCGGGCCAAAGTTGGCAAGCCGCCGAAATGTCCGACGACTGTAGGGTCGTCCCCACGACCCCGGGCCAAAGTTGGCCAGCCGCCGACATGTCCGACGACTATAGGGTCGTCCCCACGACCCCGGGCCAAAGATGTCCAGCCGCCGTCTTGTCCGATGACTATAGGGTTGTCCCCACGACCCCGGGACTAGATTGGCCCGCCACCGTCATGTCCAACGACTATAGGGTCGTCCCCACAACCACGGGCCAAAGTTGGTCAGCCGCCGACATGTCCGACGACTATTGGGTCGTCCCCACGACCACGGGCCAAAGTTGGCCTGCCGCCGACATGTCCGACGACTATTGGATCGTCCCCACGACCCCGGGCCAAAGTTGGCAAGCCGCCGAAATGTCCGACGACTGTAGGGTCGTCCCCACGACCCCGGGCCAAAGTTGGCCAGCCGCCGACATGTCCGACGACTATAGGGTCGTCCCCACGACCCCGGGCCAAAGATGTCCAGCCGCCGTCTTGTCCGATGACTATAGGGTTGTCCCCACGACCCCGGGACTAGATTGGCCCGCCACCGTCATGTCCAACGACTATAGGGTCGTCCCCACAACCACGGGCCAATGTTGGCAAGCCGCCGAAATGTCCGACGACTGTAGGGTCGTCCCCACGACCCCGGGACTAGATTGGCCCGCCACCGTCAAGTCCGACGACTATAGGGTCGTCCCCACGTCCTCGGGACTAGGTTGGCCAGCCGCCGACATGTCCGACGACTATAGGGTCGTCCCCACGACCCCGGGCCAAAGTTGGCAAGCCGCCGAAATGTCCGACGACTGTAGGGTCGCCCCACGACCCCGGGACTAGATTGGCCCGCCACCGTCAAGTCCGACGACTATAGGGTCGTCCCCACGACCTCGGGACTAGGTTGACCAGCCGCCGACATGTCCGACCACTATTGGGTCGTCCCCACGACCAGGGGCCACAGTTGGCCAGCCGCCGACATGTCCGACAACTATAGGGTCGTCCCCACGACCCCGGGCCAAAGATGTCCAGCCGCCGACATGTCCGACGACTATAGGGTCGTCCCGACGACCTCGGGACTAGATTGGCCCGCCACCGTCATGTCCAACGACTATCGGATCGTCCCCACGACCACGGGCCAAAGTTGGCCAGCCGCCGACATGTCCGACGTCTATAGGATCGTCCCCACGACACCGGGCGAAAGTTGGCCAGCCACCGACATTTCCGACGACTATAGGGTCGTCCCGACGACCCCGGGACTAGATTGGCCCGCCACCGTCATGTCCGGCGACTATCGGATCGTCCCCACGACTACGGGCCAAAGTTGGCCAGCCGCCGACATGTCCGACGACTATAGGGTCGTCCCCACGACCCCGGGACTAGATTGGCCCGCCACCGTCATGTCCAACGACTATAGGGTCGTCCCCACGACCCCGGGACTAGATTGGCCCGCCACCGTCATGTCCGACGAATATACGGTCGTCCCCACGACCCCGGGCCAATAATGGCCAATCGCCGACATGTCCGACGACTATAGGGTCGTCCCCACGACCCCGGGACTAGATTGGTCCGCCACCGTCATGTCCGACGACTATAGGGTCGTCCCCACGACCCCGGGCCAAAGTTGGCCAGCCGCCGACATGTCCGACGACTATAGGGTCGTCCCCACGATCCCGAGACTAGATTGGCCCGCCACCGTCATGTCCGACGACAATAGGGTCGTCCCCACGACCCCGGGTCCAGGTTGGCCAGCCGCCGACATTTCCGACGACTATAGAGTCGTCCCCACGACACCGGGCCAAAGTTGGCCAGCCACCGACATGTCCGACGACATGAGGGTCGTCCCCACGACCCCGGGACTAGATTGGCCCGCCACCGTCATGTCCGACGATTATAGGGTCGTCCCCACGACCGCGGGCCAAAGTTGGCATGCCGCCGACATGTCCGACGACTATAGGGTCGTCCCCACGACCCCGGGACTAGATTGGCCCGCCACCGTCATGTCCGACGATTATAGGGTCGTCCCCACGACCCCGGGACAAGCTTGACCCGCCGCCGAATTGTTCGACGACTATAGGGTCGTCCCCACGACCCCGGGCCAATGTTGGCCAATCGCCGACATGTCCAACGACTATAGGGTCGTCCCTACGACCCCGGGACTAGATTAGCCCGCCACCGTCATGTCCAACAACTATAGGGTCGTCCCCACGACCACGGGCCAAAGTTGGCATGCCGCCGAAATGTCCGACGACTATAGGGTCGTCCCCACGACACCGGGCCAAAGTTGGCCAGCCGCCGACATGTCCGACGACTATAGGGTCGTCCCCACGACCCCGGGACTAGATTGGCCCGCCACCGTCATGTCCGACGATTATAGGGTCGTCCCCACGACCGCGAGACTAGATTGGCCCGCCGCCGACATGTCCGACGACTATAGGGTCGTCCCCACGACCCCGGGCTAAAGTTGGCCAGCCGCCGACATGTCCGACGACTATAGGGTCGTCCCCACGACCCCGAGACTAGATTGGCCCGCCACCGTCATGTCCGACGACTATAGGGTCGTCCCCACGACCCCGGGCTAAAGTTGGCCAGCCGCCGACATGTCCGACGACTATAGAGTCGTCCCCACGACACCGGTCCAAAGTTGGCCAGCCGCCGACATGTCCGACGACTATAGGGTCGTCCCCACGACCCCGGGACTAGATTGGCCCGCCACCGTCATGTCCGACGATTATAGGGTCGTCCCCACGACCGCGGGCCAAAGTTGGCATGCCGCCGACATGTCCGACGACTATAGGGTCGTCCCCACGACCCCGGGACTAGATTGGCCCGCCACCGTCATGTCCGACGATTATAGGGTCGTCCCCACGACCCCGGGACAAGCTTGACCCGCCGCCGAATTGTTCGACGACTATAGGGTCGTCCCCACGACCCCGGGCCAATGTTGGCCAATCGCCGACATGTCCAACGACTATAGGGTCGTCCCTACGAGCCCGGGACTAGATTAGCCCGCCACCGTCATGTCCAACAACTATAGGGTCGTCCCCACGACCCCGGGACAAGCTTGACCCGCCGCCGAATTGTTCGACGACTATAGGGTCGTCCCCACGACCCCGGGCCAATGTTGGCCAATCGCCGACATGTCCAACGACTATAGGGTCGTCCCTACGACCCCGGGACTAGATTAGCCCGCCACCGTCATGTCCAACAACTATAGGGTCGTCCCCACGACCTCGGGTCCAGGTTGGCCAGCCGCCGACATTTCCGACGACTATAGAGTCGTCCCCACGACACCGGTCCAAAGTTGGCCAGCCGCCGACATGTCCGACGACTATAGAGTCGTCCCCACGACACCGGTCCAAAGTTGGCCAGCCGCCGACATGTCCGACGACTATAGGGTCGTCCCCACGACCTCGGGTCCAGGTTGGCCCGCCGCCGACATGTCTGACGACTATAGGGTCGTCCCGACGACCCCGGGCCAATGTTTGCCAATCGCCAACATGTCCGATGACTATAGGGTCGTCCCTACGACCCCGGGACTAGATTGGCCCGCCACCGTCATGTCCAACGATTATAGGGTCGTCCCCACGACCCCGGGACTAGATTGGCCCGCCACCGTCATGTCCGACGATTATAGGGTCGTCCCCACGACCCCGGGACAAGCTTGGCCCGCCGCCGACTTGTCCGACGACTATAGGGTCGTCCCCACGACACCGGGACTAGATTGGCCCGCCGCCGACATGTCCGACGACTATAGAGTCGTCCCCACGACACCGGGCCAAAGTTGGCCAGCCGCCGACATGTCCGACGACTATAGGGTCGTCCCCACGACCCCGGGAATAGATTGGCCCGCCACCGTCATGTCCGGCGACTATCGGATCGTCCCCACGACTACGGGCCAAAGTTGGCCAGCCGCCGACATGTCCGAAGACTATAGGGTCGTCCCCACGACCCTGGGACTAGATTGGCTCGCCACCGTCAAGTCCGACGACTATAGGGTCGTCCCCACGACCTCGGGACTAGGTTGGCCAGCCGCCGACATGTCGTACCACTATTGGGTCGTCCCCACGACCCCGGGACTAGATTGGCCCGCCACCGTCATGTCCGACGATTATAGGATCGTCCCCACGACCCCGGGACAAGCTTGGCCCGCTGCCGACTTGTCCGACGACTATTGGGTCGTCCCCGCGACCACGGGCCAAAGTTGGCCAGCCGCCGACATGTCCGACGACTATAGGGTCACCCCCAAGACCGCGGGACTAGGTTGGCCACCCGCCGACATGTCCGACGATTATAGGGTCGTCCCAACGACCCCGGGCCAAAGTTGGCAAGCCGCCGAAATGTCCGACGACTGTAGGGTCGTCCCCACGGCCCCGGGACTAGATTGGCCCGCCACCGTCAAGTCCGACGACTATAGAGTCGTCCCCACGACCCCGGGCCAAAGTTGGCAAGCCGCCGAAATGTCCGACGACTGTAGGGTCGTCCCCAGGACCCCGGGACTAGATTGGCCCACCACCGTCAAGTCCGACGACTATAGGGTCGTCCCCACGACCTCGGGACTAGGTTGGCCAGCCACCGTCATGTCCGACGAGTATAGGGTCGTCCCCACGACCCCGGGACAAGCTTGGCCCGCTGCCGACTTGTCCGACGACTATAGGGTCGTCCCCACGACCCCGGGCCAAAGTTGGCAAGCCGCCGAAATGTCCGACGACTGTAGGGTCGTCCCCACGACCCCGGGCCAAAGTTGGCCAGCCGCCGACATGTCCGACGACTATAGGGTCGTCCCCACGACCCCGGGCTGAAGTTGGCCAGCCGCCGACATGTCCGACGACTATAGGGTCGTCCCCACGACCCCGGGCTGAAGTTGGCCAGCCGCCGACATGTCCGACGACTATAGGGTCGTCCCCACGACCCCGGGACTAGATTGGCCCGCCACCGTCATGTCCAACGACTATAGGGTCGTCCCCACAACCACGGGCCAAAGTTGGCCAGCCGCCGACATGTCCGACGACTATAGGGTCGTCCCCACGACCCCGGGCTGAAGTTGGCCAGCCGCCGAAATGTCCGACGACTGTAGGGTCGTCCCCACGACCCCGGGCCAAAGTTGGCCAGCCGCCGACATGTCCGACGACTATAGGGTCGTCCCCACGACCCCGGGCTGAAGTTGGCCAGCCGCCGACATGTCCGACGACTATAGGGTCGTCCCCACGACCCCGGGCTGAAGTTGGCCAGCCGCCGACATGTCCGACGACTATAGGGTCTTCCCCACGACCGCGGGCCAAAGATGTCCAGCCGCCGTCTTGTCCGACGACTATAGGGTCGTCCCCACGACCCCGGGACTAGATTGGCCCGCCACCGTCATGTCCGACGACTATACGGTCGTCCCCACGACCCCGGGAAAAGGTTGGCCCGCCGCCGACTTGTCCGACGACTATAGGGTCGTCCCCACGACCCCGGGCTAAAGTTGGCCAGCCGCCGACATGTCCGACGACTATAGGGTCGTCCCCACGACCCCGGGACTAGATTGGCCCGCCACCGTCATGTCCAACGACTATAGGGTCGTCCCCACAACCACGGGCCAAAGTTGGCCAGCCGCCGACATGTCCGACGACTATAGGGTCGTCCCCACGACCCCGGGCTGAAGTTGGCCAGCCGCCGACATGTCCGACGACTATAGGGTCGTCCCCACGACCCCGAGACTAGATTGGCCCGCCACCGTCATGTCCGACGACAATAGGGTCATCCCCACGACCTCGGGTCCAGGTTGGCCCGCCGCCGACATGTCTGACGACTATAGGGTCGTCCCGACGACCCCGGGCCAATGTTTGCCAATCGCCAACATGTCCGATGACTATAGGGTCGTCCCTACGACCCCGGGACTAGATTGGCCCGCCACCGTCATGTCCAACGATTATAGGGTCGTCCCCACGACCCCGGGACTAGATTGGCCCGCCACCGTCATGTCCGACGATTATAGGGTCGTCCCCACGACCCCGGGACAAGCTTGGCCCGCCGCCGACTTGTCCGACGACTATAGGGTCGTCCCCACGACACCGGGACTAGATTGGCCCGCCACCGTCATGTCCGACGACAATAGGGTCGTCCCCACGACCCCGGGTCTAGGTTGGCCAGCCGCCGACATGTCCGACGACTATAGGGTCGTCCCCACGACCCCGGGACAAGGTTGGCCCGCCGCCGACTTGTCCGACGACTATAGGGTCGTACCCACGACCCTGGGAATAGGCTGACAAGCCGCCAACATGTCCGACGACTATAGGGTCGTCCCTACGACCCCGGGACTAGATTGGCCCGCCACCGTCATGTCCAACGATTATAGGGTCGTCCCCACGACCCCGGGACTAGATTGGCCCGCCACCGTCATGTCCGACGATTATAGGGTCGTCCCCACGACCCCGGGACAAGCTTGGCCCGCCGCCGACTTGTCCGACGACTATAGGGTCGTCCCCACGACCCCGGGACTAGATTGGCCCGCCACCGTCATGTCCGACGACAATAGGGTCGTCCCCACGACCCCGGGTCTAGGTTGGCCAGCCGCCGACATATCCGACGACTATAGAATCGTCCCCACGACACCGGGCCAAAGTTGGACAGCCGCCGACATGTCCGACGACTATAGGATCGTCCCCACGACCCCGGGACTAGATTGGCCCGCCACCGTCATGTCCGACGACAATAGGGTCGTCCCCACGACCCCGGGTCTAGGTTGGCCAGCCGCCGACTTGTCCGACGACTATAGGGTCGTACCCACGACACCGGGACTATGCTGACAAGCCGCCAACATGTCCGACGACAATAGGGTCGTCCCCACGACCCCGGGTCTAGGTTGGCCAGCCGCCGACTTGTCCGACGACTATAGGGTCGCCCCCACGACCTCGGAACTATGCTGACAAGCCGCCAACATGTCCGACGACTATAGGGTCGTCCCCACGACCCCGGGCCAAAGATGTCCAGCCGCCGTCTTGTCCGACGACTATAGGGTCGTCCCCACGACCCCGAGTCCAGGTTGGCCAGCCGCCGACATTCCGACGACTATAGAGTCGTCCCCACGACCCCGGGCCAAAGTTGGCCAGCCGCCGACATGTCCGACGACTATAGGGTCGTCCCCACGACCCCGGGACTAGATTGGTCCGCCACCGTCATGTCCGACGACTATAGGGTCGTCCCCACGACCCCGGGCCAAAGTTGGCCAGCCGCCGACATTTCCGACGACTGTAGGGTCGTCCCCACGACCCCGGGACTAGATTGGCCCGCCACCGTCAAGTCCGACGACTATAGGGTCGTCCCCACGACCTCGGGACTAGGTTGGCCAGCCGCCGACATGTCCGACGACTATAGAATCGTCCCCACGACACCGGGCCAAAGTTGGACAGCCGCCGACATGTCCGACGACTGTAGGATCGTCCCCACGACCCCGGGACTAGATTGGCCCGCCACCGACATGTCCGACGACTATAGGGTCGTCCCCACGACCTCGGGACTAGGTTGGCCAGCCGCCGACATGTCCGACGATTATAGGGTCGTCCCCACGACCCCGGGCCAATGTTGGCCAATCGCCGACATGTCCGACGACAATAGGGTCGTCCCCACGACCCCGGGTCTAGGTTGGCCAGCCGCCGACTTGTCCGACGACTATAGGGTCGTACCCACGACCCCGGGACTATGCTGACAAGCCGCCAACATGTCCGACGACTATAGGGTCGTCCCCACGACCCCGGGCCAAAGATGTCCAGCCGCCGTCTTGTCCGACGACTATAGGGTCGTCCCCACGACCCCGGGACTAGATTGGCCCGCCACCGTCATGTCCAACGACTATAGGGTCGTCCCCACAACCACGGGCCAAAGTTGGCCAGCCGCCGACATGTCCGACGACTATAGGATCGTCCCCACGACCCCGGGACTAGATTGGCCCGCCACCGTCATGTCCGACGACAATAGGGTCGTCCCCACGACCCCGGGTCTAGGTTGGCCAGCCGCCGACTTGTCCGACGACTATAGGGTCGTACCCACGACCCCGGGACTAGGCTGACAAGCCGCCAACATGTCCGACGACTACAGGGTCGTCCCCACGACACCGGGCCAAAGTTGGCCAGCCGCCGACATGTCCGACGACTATAGGGTCGTCCCCACGACCCCGGGACTAGATTGGCCCGCCACCGTCATGTCCGACGATTATAGGGTCGTCCCCACGACCGCGAGACTAGATTGGCCCGCCACCGTCATGTCCGACGACAATAGGGTCGTCCCCACGACCCCGGGTCCAGGTTGGCCAGCCGCCGACATTTCCGACGACTATAGAGTCGTCCCCACGACACCGGGCCAAAGTTGGCCAGCCGCCGACATGTCCGACTACTATAGGGTCGTCCCCAGGACCTCGGGTCTAGATTGGCCCGCTACCGTCATGTCCGAAGACTATAGGGTCGTCCCCACGTCCACGGGACTAGATTGGCCCGCCACCGCCATGTCCGACGACAATAGGGTCGTCCCCACGACCCCGGGTGTAGGTTGGCCAGCCGCCGACATGTCCGACGACAATCGGATCGTCCCTACGCCCACGCGCCAAAGTTGGCCAGCCGCCGACATGTCCGACGACTATTGGATCGTCCCCACGACCACGGGCCAAAGTTGGCCAGCCGCCGACATGTCCGACGACAATCGGATCGTCCCCACGACCACGCGCCAAAGTTGGCCAGCCGCCGACATGTCCGACGACTATAGGGTCGTCCCCACGACCCCGGGCCAATGTTGGCCAATCGCCGACATGTCCAACGACTATCGGGTCGTCCCTACGACCCAGGGACTAGATTAGCCAGCCACCGTCATGTCCAACGACTATAGGGTCGTCCCCACGACCCCGGGACTAGATTGGCCCGCCACCGTCATGTCCGACGACTATAGGGTCGTCCCCACGACCCCGGGCCAAAGTTGGCAAGCCGCCAACATGTCCGACGACTATAGGGTCGTCCCCACGACCCCGGGCCAAAGATGTCCAGCCGCCGTCTTGTCCGACGACTATAGGGTCGTCCCCACGACCCCGAGTCCAGGTTGGCCAGCCGCCGACATTTCCGACGACTATAGAGTCGTCCCCACAACCCCGGGCCAAAGTTGGCCAGCCGCCGACATGTCCGACGACTATAGAGTCGTCCCCACGACACCGGGCCAAAGTTGGCCAGCCGCCGACATGTCCGACGACTATAGGGTCGTCCCCACGACCCCGGGACTAGATTGGCCCGCCACCGTCATGTCCGACGGCTATAGGGTCGTCCCCACGACCCCGGGCCAAAGTTGGCAAGCCGCCAACATGTCCGACGACTATAGGGTCGTCCCCACGACCCCGGGCCAAAGATGTCCAGCCGCCGTCTTGTCCGACGACTATAGGGTCGTCCCCACGACCCCGAGTCCAGGTTGGCCAGCCGCCGACATTTCCGACGACTATAGAGTCGTCCCCACGACCCCGGGCCAAAGTTGGCCAGCCGCCGACATGTCCGACGACTGTAGAGTCGTCCCCACGACACCGGGCCAAAGTTGGCCAGCCGCCGACATGTCCGACGACTATAGGGTCGTCCCCACGACCCCGGGACTAGATTGGCCCGCCACCGTCATGTCCGACGATTATAGGGTCGTCCCCACGACCCCGGGACAAGCTTGGCCCGCCGCCGAATTGTTCGACGACTATAGGGTCGTCCCCACGACCCCGGGACTAGATTGGCCCGCCACCGTCATGTCCGACGACAATAGGGTCGTCCCCACGACCCCGGGTCTAGGTTGGCCAGCCGCCGACTTGTCCGACGACTATAGGGTCGTCCCCACGACCCCGGGCCAAAGATGTCCAGCCGCCGTCTTGTCCGACGACTATAGGGTCGTCCCCACGACCCCGAGTCCAGGTTGGCCAGCCGCCGACATTTCCGACGACTATAGAGTCGTCCCCACGACCCCGGGCCAAAGTTGGCAAGCCGCCGAAATGTCCGACGACTATAGGGTCGTCCCCACGACCCCGGGACTAGGTTGGCCAGCCGCCGACATGTCCGACGACTATAGGGGCGTCCCGACGACCCCGGGCCAATGTTGGCCAATCGCCAACATGTCCGACAACTATAGGGTCGTCCCTACGACCCCGGGACTAGATTGGCCCGCCACCGTCATGTCCGACGATTATAGGGTCGTCCCCACGACCCCGGGACAAGCTTGGCCCGCCGCCGAATTGTTCGACGACTATAGGGTCGTCCCCACGACCCCGGGACTAGATTGGCCCGCCACCGTCATGTCCGGTGACAATAGGGTCGTCCCCACGACCCCGGGTCTAGGTTGGCCAGCCGCCGACTTGTCCGACGACTATAGGGTCGTCCCCACGACCCCGGGCCAAAGATGTCCAGCCGCCGTCTTGTCCGACGACTATAGGGTCGTCCCCACGACCCCGAGTCCAGGTTGGCCAGCCGCCGACATTTCCGACGACTATAGAGTCGTCCCCACGACCCCGGGCCAAAGTTGGCAAGCCGCCGAAATGTCCGACGACTATAGGGTCGTCCCCACGACCCCGGGACTAGGTTGGCCAGCCGCCGACATGTCCGACGACTATAGGGGCGTCCCGACGACCCCAGGCCAATGTTGGCCAATCGCCAACATGTCCGACAACTATAGGGTCGTCCCTACGACCCCGGGACTAGATTGGCCCGCCACCGTCATGTCCAACGATTATAGGGTCGTCCCCACGACCCCGGGACTAGATTGGCCCGCCACCGTCATGTCCGACGATTATAGGGTCGTCCCCACGATCCCCGGAGTAGGTTGGCTCGCCGCCGACTTGTCCGACGACTATAGGGTCGTCCCCACGACCCCGGGACTAGATTGGCCCGCCGCCGTCTTGTCTGACGACTATAGGGTCGTCCCCACGACCCCGGGACTAGGTTGGCCCGCCACCGTCATGTCCAACGACTATAGGGTCGTCCCCACGACCCCGGGCCAAAGTGGGCATGCCGCCGAAATGTCCGACGACTATAGGGTCGTCCCAACGACCACAGGCCAAAGTTGGCAAGCCGCCGAAATGTCCGACGACTATAGGGTCGTCCCCACGACCGCGGGCCAAAGATGTCCAGCCGCCGTCTTGTCCGACGACTATAGGGTCGTCCCCACGACCCCGGGCCAAAGTTGGCAAGCCGCCGAAATGTCCGACGACTATAGGGTCGTCCCCACGACCCCGGGCCAATGTTGGCCAATCGCCGACATCTCCGACGACTATAGGGTCGTCCCCACGACCCCGGGACTAGATTGGCCCGCCATCGTCATGTTCAACGACAATAGGGTCGTCCCCACGACCCCGGGACTTGGTTGACAAGCCGCCAACATGTCCGACGACTATAGGGTCGTCCCCACGACCCCGGGCCAAAGATGGCATGCCGCCGAAATGGCCGACGACTATAGGGTCGTCCCCAGGACCGCGGGCCAAAGATGTCAAGCCGTCGTCTTCTCCGACGACTATAGGGTCGTCCCCACGACCCCGGGCCAATGTTGGCCAATTGCCGACATGTCCGACGACTATAGGGTCGTCCCTACGACCCCGGGACTAGATTGGCCAGCCGCCGATATGTCCAACGACTATTGGGTCGTCCCCACGACCACGGGCCAAAGTTAGCCAGCCGCCGACATGTCCGACGACTATAGGGTCGTCCCCACGACCCCGGGCCAAAGTTGGCAAGCCGCCGAAATGTCCGACGACTATAGGGTCGTTCCCACGACCCGGGACTAGATTGGCCCGCCGCCGACTTGTCCGACGACTATAGGGTCGTCCCCACGACCCCGGGACTAGATTGGCCCGCCACCGTCTTGTCCGACGACTATAGGGTCGTCCCCACGACCCCGGGACTAGATTGGCCCGCCGCCGACATGTCCGACGACTATAGGGTCGTCCCCACGACAGCAGGCCTACGTTGGCCCGCCGCCGACATGTCCGACGACTAAAGGGTCGTCCCCACGACCCCGGGACTAGGTTGGCTCGCCGCCGACATGTCCGACGACTGTAGGGTCGTTCCCACGACACCGGGACTAGGTTGGATCGCCGCCGACTTGTCCGAGCACTATAGGGTCGTCCCCACGACCCTGGGACTAGGTTGGCTCGCCGCCGACATGTCCGACGACTATATGTTCGTCCCCACGACCCCCGGAGTAGGTTGGCTCGCCGCCGACTTGTCCGACGACTATAGGGTCGTCCCCACGACCCCGGGTCAATGTTGGCTCGCCGCCGACATGTCCGACGACTATAGGGTCGTCCCCACGACCCCCGGGCCAAAGTTGGACAGCCACCGACATTTCCGACGACTATAGGGTCGTCCCCACGACCACGGGCCAAAGTTGGCCAGCCGCCGACATGTCCGACGACTATAGGGTCGTCCCCACGACCCGGGACTAGACTGGCCCGCCACCGTCATGTCCGACGACTATAGGGTCGTCCCCACGACCCCCGGACTAGGTTGGCCGGCCGCCGACTTGTCCGACGACTGTAGGGTCGTCCCCATGACCCGGGACTAGACTGGCCCGCCACCGTCATTTCCGACCCACTATAGGGTCGTCCCCACGACCCCGGGACTAGGTTGGCTCGCCGCCGACATGTCCGACGACTATAGGTTCGTCCCCACGACCCCCGGAGTAGGTTGGCTCGCCGCCGACTTGTCCGACGACTATAGGGTCGTCCCCACGACCCCGGGACTAGATTGGCCCGCCACCGTCTTGTCCGACGACTATAGGGTCGTCCCCAAGACCCCAGGACTAGATTGGCCCGCCACCGTCATGTCCGACGACAATAGGGTCGTCCCCACGACCCCGGGGCTAGGATGGCCCGCCGCCGACATGTTCAACGACTATTGGGCCGTCCCCACGACCCCGGGCCAATGTTGGCCAGCCGCCGACTTGTCCGACGACTATAGGGTCGTCCATACGACCCCGGGACTAAATTGGCCCGCCACCGTCATGTCCAACGACTATAGGGTCTAGGTTGACAAGACGCCAAAATGTTCGACGAATATAGGGTCGTCCCCACGACCCCGGGCTAAAGATGGCATGCCGCCGAAATGTCCGACGACAATCGGATCGTCCCCACGACCACGGGCCAAAGTTGGCCAGCCGCCGTCTTCTCCGACGACTATAGGGTCGTCCCCACGACCCCGGGCCAATGTTGGCCAATCGCCGACATGTCCGACGACTATAGGGTCGTCCGCACGACCCCGGGACTAGATTGGCCCGCCACCGTCATGTCCGACGACTATAGGGTCGTCCCCACGACCCCGGGCCAAAGTTGGCAAGCCGCCGAAATGTCCGACGACTATAGGGTCGTCCCCACAACCCCGGGACTAGATTGGCACGCCACCGTCAATTCCGACGAGTATAGGATCGTCTCCACGACCACGGGCCAAAGTTGGCCAGCCGCCGACATGTCCGTCGACTATAGGGTCGTCCCCACGACCCCGGGCCAAAGTTGGCAAGCCGCCGAAATGTCCGACGAATATAGGGTCGTCCCCACGACCGCGGGCCAAAGATGTCCAGCCGCCGTCTTGTCCGACGACTATAGGGTCGTACCCACGACCCCGGGACTAGATTGGCCCGCCACCGTCATGTCCAACGACTATAGAGTAGTCCCCACGACCCCGGGACTAGATTGGCCCGCCACCGTCATGTCCAACGACTATCGAATCGTCCCCACAACCCCGGGCCAATGTTGGCCAATCGCCGACATGTCCGATGACTATAGGGTCGTCCCCACGACCCCGGGACTAGATTGGCCCGCCACCGTCATGTTCGACGACTATATGGTCGTCCCCACGACCCCGGGCCAAAGTTGGCATGCCGCCGAAATGTCCGACGACTATAGGGGCGTCCCCACGACCCCGGGCCAAAGTTGGCAACCGCCGAAATGTCCGACGACTATAGGGTCGTCCCCACGACCGCGACCCAAGAATATCCAGCCGCCGTCTTGTCCGACGACTATAGGGTCGTCCCCACGACACGGGACTCGATTGGCCCGCCGCCGACTTGTCCGACGACTATAGGGTCGTCCCCACGACCCCGGGACTAGATTGGCCCGCCACCGTCTTGTCTGACGACTATAGGGTCGTCCCCACGACCCCGGGACTAGGTTGGCCCGCCACCGTCATGTCCAACGACTATAGGGTCGTCCCCACGACCCCGGGCCAAAGTGGGCATGCCGCCGAAATGTCCGACGACTATAGGGTCGTCCCAACGACCACAGGCCAAAGTTGGCAAGCCGCCGAAATGTCCGACGACTATAGGGTCGTCCCCACGACCCCGGGCCAATGTTGGCCAATTGCCGACATGTCCGACGACTATAGGGTCGTCCCTACGACCCCGGGACTAGATTGGCCCGCCACCGTCATGTCCAACGACTATAGGGTCGTCCCCACGACCATGGGCCAAAGTTGGCCAGCCGCCGATATGTCCAACGACTATTGGGTCGTCCCCACGACCACGGGCCAAAGTTAGCCAGCCGCCGACATGTCCGACGACTATAGGGTCGTCCCCACGACCCCGGGCCAAAGTTGGCAAGCCGCCGAAATGTCCGACGACTATAGGGTCGTCCCCACGACCCGGGACTCGATTGGCCCGCCGCCGACTTGTCCGACGACTATAGGGTCGTCCCCACGACCCCGGGACTAGATTGGCCCGCCACCGTCTTGTCCGACGACTATATGGTCGTCCCCACGACCCCGGGACTAGATTGGCCCGCCGCCGACATGTCCGACGACTATAGGGTCGTCCCCACGACAGCGGGCCTACTTTGGCCAGCCGCCGACATGTCCGACGACTAAAGGGTCGTCCCCACGACCCCGGGACTAGGTTGGCTCGCCACCGACATGTCCGACGACTATAGGGTCGTTCCCACGACACCGGGACTAGGTTGGATCGCCGCCGACTTGTCCGAGCACTATAGGGTCGTCCCCACGACCCTGGGACTAGGTTGGCTCGCCGCCGACATGTCCGACGACTATATGTTCGTCCCCACGACCCCCGGAGTAGGTTGGCTCGCCGCCGACATTTCCGACGACTATAGGGTCGTCCCCACGACCACGGGCCAAAGTTGGCCAGCCGCCGACATGTCCGACGACTATAGGGTCGTCCCCACGACCCGGGACTAGACTGGCCCGCCACCGTCATGTCCGACGACTATAGGGTCGTCCCCACGACCCCGGGACTAGATTGGCCCGCCACCGTCAAGTCCGACCACCTCGGGACTAGGTTGACAAGCCGCCAACATATCCGACGACTATACGGTCGTCCCCACGACCTCGGGACTAGGTCGGCCAGCCGCCGACATGTCCGACGACTATAGGATCGTCCCCACGACCCCGGGCCAAAGTTGGCAAGCCGCCGAAATGTCCGACGACTATAGGGTCGTCCCCACGACCCCGGGCCAATGTTGGCCAATTGCCGACATGTCCGACGACTATAGGGTCGTCCCTACGACCCCGGGACTAGATTGGCCCGCCACCGTCATGTCCAACGACTATAGGGTCGTCCCCACGACCATGGGCCAAAGTTGGCCAGCCGCCGATATGTCCAACGACTATTGGGTCGTCCCCACGACCACGGGCCAAAGTTAGCCAGCCGCCGACATGTCCGACGACTATAGGGTCGTCCCCACGACCCCGGGCCAAAGTTGGCAAGCCGCCGAAATGTCCGACGACTATAGGGTCGTCCCCACGACCCGGGACTCGATTGGCCCGCCGCCGACTTGTCCGACGACTATAGGGTCGTCCCCACGACCCCGGGACTAGATTGGCCCGCCACCGTCTTGTCCGACGACTATATGGTCGTCCCCACGACCCCGGGACTAGATTGGCCCGCCGCCGACATGTCCGACGACTATAGGGTCGTCCCCACGACAGCGGGCCTACTTTGGCCAGCCGCCGACATGTCCGACGACTAAAGGGTCGTCCCCACGACCCCGGACTAGGTTGGCCGGCCGCCGACTTGTCCGACGACTGTAGGGTCGTCCCCACGACCCCGGGACTAGATTGGCCCGCCACCGTCATTTCCGACGACTATAGGGTCGTCCTCACGACCACGGGCCAAAGTTGGCCAGCCGCCGACTTGCCCGACGACTATAGGGTCGTCCCCATGACCCGGGACTAGACTGGCCCGCCACCGTCATGTCCGACCCACTATAGGGTCGTCCCCACGACCCCGGGACTAGGTTGGCTCGCCGCCGACATGTCCGACGACTATAGGTTCGTCCCCACGACCCCCGGAGTAGGTTGGCTCGCCGCCGACTTGTCCGACGACTATAGGGTCGTCCCCACGACCCCGGGACTAGATTGGCCCGCCACCGTCTTGTCCAACGACTATAGGGTCGTCCCCACGACCCCGGGACTAGATTGGCCCGCCACCGTCAAGTCCGACCACCTCGGGACTAGGTTGACAAGCCGCCAACATATCCGACGACTATACGGTCGTCCCCACGACCTCGGGACTAGGTCGGCCAGCCGCCGACATGTCCGACGACTATAGGATCGTCCCCACGACCCCGGGCCAAAGTTGCCAAGCCGCCGAAATGTCCGACGACTATAGGGTCGTCCCCACAACCCCGGGACTAGATTGGCACGCCACCGTCAAGTCCGACGAGTATAGGATCGTCTCCACGACCACGGGCCAAAGTTGGCCAGCCGCCGACATGTCCGTCGACTATAGGGTCGTCCCCACGACCCCGGGCCAAAGTTGGCAAGCCGCCGAAATGTCCGACGACTATAGGGTCGTCCCTACGACCCCGGGACTAGATTGGCCCGCCACCGTCATGTCCAACGACTATAGGGTCGTCCCCACGACCCCGGGCCAATGTTGGCCAATCGCCGACATCTCCGACGACTATAGGGTCGTCCCCACGACCCCGGGACTAGATTGGCCCGCCATCGTCATGTTCAACGACAATAGGGTCGTCCCCACGACCCCGGGACTTGGTTGACAAGCCGCCAACATGTCCGACGACTATAGGGTCGTCCCCACGACCCCGGGCCAAAGATGGCATGCCGCCGAAATGGCCGACGACTATAGGGTCGTCCCCAGGACCGCGGGCCAAAGATGTCAAGCCGTCGTCTTCTCCGACGACTATAGGGTCGTCCCCACGACCCCGGGCCAATGTTGGCCAATTGCCGACATGTCCGACGACTATAGGGTCGTCCCTACGACCCCGGGACTAGATTGGCCCGCCACCGTCATGTCCAACGACTATAGGGTCGTCCCCACGACCATGGGCCAAAGTTGGCCAGCCGCCGATATGTCCAACGACTATTGGGTCGTCCCCACGACCACGGGCCAAAGTTAGCCAGCCGCCGACATGTCCGACGACTATAGGGTCGTCCCCACGACCCCGGGCCAAAGTTGGCAAGCCGCCGAAATGTCCGACGACTATAGGGTCGTTCCCACGACCCGGGACTAGATTGGCCCGCCGCCGACTTGTCCGACGACTATAGGGTCGTCCCCACGACCCCGGGACTAGATTGGCCCGCCACCGTCTTGTCCGACGACTATAGGGTCGTCCCCACGACCCCGGGACTAGATTGGCCCGCCGCCGACATGTCCGACGACTATAGGGTCGTCCCCACGACAGCAGGCCTACGTTGGCCCGCCGCCGACATGTCCGACGACTAAAGGGTCGTCCCCACGACCCCGGGACTAGGTTGGCTCGCCGCCGACATGTCCGACGACTGTAGGGTCGTTCCCACGACACCGGGACTAGGTTGGATCGCCGCCGACTTGTCCGAGCACTATAGGGTCGTCCCCACGACCCTGGGACTAGGTTGGCTCGCCGCCGACATGTCCGACGACTATATGTTCGTCCCCACGACCCCCGGAGTAGGTTGGCTCGCCGCCGACTTGTCCGACGACTATAGGGTCGTCCCCACGACCCCGGGTCAATGTTGGCTCGCCGCGGACATGTCCGACGACTATAGGGTCGTCCCCACGACCCCCGGGCCAAAGTTGGACAGCCACCGACATTTCCGACGACTATAGGGTCGTCCCCACGACCACGGGCCAAAGTTGGCCAGCCGCCGACATGTCCGACGACTATAGGGTCGTCCCCACGACCCGGGACTAGACTGGCCCGCCACCGTCATGTCCGACGACTATAGGGTCGTCCCCACGACCCCCGGACTAGGTTGGCCGGCCGCCGACTTGTCCGACGACTGTAGGGTCGTCCCCATGACCCGGGACTAGACTGGCCCGCCACCGTCATTTCCGACCCACTATAGGGTCGTCCCCACGACCCCGGGACTAGGTTGGCTCGCCGCCGACATGTCCGACGACTATAGGTTCGTCCCCACGACCCCCGGAGTAGGTTGGCTCGCCGCCGACTTGTCCGACGACTATAGGGTCGTCCCCACGACCCCGGGACTAGATTGGCCCGCCACCGTCTTGTCCGACGACTATAGGGTCGTCCCCAAGACCCCAGGACTAGATTGGCCCGCCACCGTCATGTCCGACGACAATAGGGTCGTCCCCACGACCCCGGGGCTAGGATGGCCCGCCGCCGACATGTTCAACGACTATTGGGCCGTCCCCACGACCCCGGGCCAATGTTGGCCAGCCGCCGACTTGTCCGACGACTATAGGGTCGTCCATACGACCCCGGGACTAAATTGGCCCGCCACCGTCATGTCCAACGACTATAGGGTCTAGGTTGACAAGACGCCAAAATGTTCGACGAATATAGGGTCGTCCCCACGACCCCGGGCTAAAGATGGCATGCCGCCGAAATGTCCGACGACAATCGGATCGTCCCCACGACCACGGGCCAAAGTTGGCCAGCCGCCGTCTTCTCCGACGACTATAGGGTCGTCCCCACGACCCCGGGCCAATGTTGGCCAATCGCCGACATGTCCGACGACTATAGGGTCGTCCCTACGACCCCGGGACTAGATTGGCCCGCCACCGTCATGTCCAACGACTATAGGGTCGTCCCCACGACCATGGGCCAAAGTTGGCCAGCCGCCGATATGTCCAACGACTATTGGGTCGTCCCCACGACCACGGGCCAATGTTAGCCAGCCGCCGACATGTCCGACGACTATAGGGTCGTCCCCACGACCCCGGGACTAGAGTGGCCCGCCACCGTCATGTCCGACGACTATATGGTCGTCCCCACGACCACGGGCCAATGTTGGCCAGCCGCTGACTTGTCCGACGACTATAGGGTCGTCCCCACGACCGCGGGACTAGATTGGCTCGCCGCCGACTTGTCCGACGACTGTAGGGTCGTCCCCACGACCCCGGGACTAGATTGGCCCGCCACCGTCATTTCCGACGACTATAGGGTCGTCCCCACGACCACGGGCCAAAGTTGGCCAGCCGCCGACTTGTCCGACGACTATAGGGTCGTCCCCACGACCCCGGGACTAGAGTGGCCCGCCACCGTCATGTCCGGCGACTATATGGTCGTCCCCACGACCACGGGCCAATGTTGGCCAGCCGCTGACTTGTCCGACGACTATAGGGTCGTCCCCACGACCGCGGGACTAGATTGGCTCGCCGCCGACTTGTCCGACGACTGTAGGGTCGTCCCCACGACCCCGGGACTAGATTGGCCCGCCACCGTCGTTTCCGACGACTATAGGGTCGTCCCCACGACCACGGGCCAAAGTTGGCCAGCCGCCGACTTGTCCGACGACTATAGGGTCGTCCCCATGACCCGGGACTAGACTGGCCCGCCACCGTCATGTCCGACGACTATAGGGTCGTCCCCACGACCCCCGGACTAGGTTGGTACGCCGCCGACATGTGCGACGAGTATAGGGTCCTCCCCACGACCACGGGCCAAAGTTGGCCAGCCGCCAACATGTCCGACGACTATAGGGTCGTCCCTACGACCCCGGGACTAGATTGGCCCGCCACCGTCATGTCCAACGACTATAGGGTCGTCCCCACGACCATGGGCCAAAGTTGGCAAGCCGCCGAAATGTCCGACGACTGTAGGGTCGTCCCCACGACCCCGGGCCAATGTTGGCCAATCGCCGACATGTCCGACGACTATAGGGTCGTCCCTACGACCCCGGGACTAGATTGGCCCGCCACCGTCATGTCCAACGACTATAGGGTCGTCCCCACGACCATGGGCCAAACTTGGCAAGCCGCCGAAATGTCCGACGACTATAGGGTCGTCCCTACGACCCCGGGACTAGATTGGCCCGCCACCGTCATGTCCAACGACTATAGGGTCGTCCCCACGACCCCGGGCCAATGTTGGCCAATCGCCGACATCTCCGACGACTATAGGGTCGTCCCCACGACCCCGGGACTAGATTGGCCCGCCATCGTCATGTTCAACGACAATAGAGTCGTCCCCACGACCCCGGGACTTGGTTGACAAGCCGCCAACATGTCCGACGACTATAGGGTCGTCCCCACGACCCCGGGCCAAAGATGGCATGCCGCCGAAATGGCCGACGACTATAGGGTCGTCCCCAGGACCGCGGGCCAAAGATGTCAAGCCGTCGTCTTCTCCGACGACTATAGGGTCGTCCCCACGACCCCGGGCCAATGTTGGCCAATTGCCGACATGTCCGACGACTATAGGGTCGTCCCTACGACCCCGGGACTAGATTGGCCCGCCACCGTCATGTCCAACGACTATAGGGTCGTCCCCACGACCATGGGCCAAAGTTGGCCAGCCGCCGATATGTCCAACGACTATTGGGTCGTCCCCACGACCACGGGCCAAAGTTAGCCAGCCGCCGACATGTCCGACGACTATAGGGTCGTCCCCACGACCCCGGGCCAAAGTTGGCAAGCCGCCGAAATGTCCGACGACTATAGGGTCGTTCCCACGACCCGGGACTAGATTGGCCCGCCGCCGACTTGTCCGACGACTATAGGGTCGTCCCCACGACCCCGGGACTAGATTGGCCCGCCACCGTCTTGTCCGACGACTATAGGGTCGTCCCCACGACCCTGGGACTAGATTGGCCCGCCGCCGACATGTCCGACGACTATAGGGTCGTCCCCACGACAGCAGGCCTACGTTGGCCCGCCGCCGACATGTCCGACGACTAAAGGGTCGTCCCCACGACCCCGGGACTAGGTTGGCTCGCCGCCGACATGTCCGACGACTGTAGGGTCGTTCCCACGACACCGGGACTAGGTTGGATCGCCGCCGACTTGTCCGAGCACTATAGGGTCGTCCCCACGACCCTGGGACTAGGTTGGCTCGCCGCCGACATGTCCGACGACTATATGTTCGTCCCCACGACCCCCGGAGTAGGTTGGCTCGCCGCCGACTTGTCCGACGACTATAGGGTCGTCCCCACGACCCCGGGTCAATGTTGGCTCGCCGCCGACATGTCCGACGACTATAGGGTCGTCCCCACGACCCCCGGGCCAAAGTTGGACAGCCACCGACATTTCCGACGACTATAGGGTCGTCCCCACGACCACGGGCCAAAGTTGGCCAGCCGCCGACATGTCCGACGACTATAGGGTCGTCCCCACGACCCGGGACTAGACTGGCCCGCCACCGTCATGTCCGACGACTATAGGGTCGTCCCCACGACCCCCGGACTAGGTTGGCCGGCCGCCGACTTGTCCGACGACTGTAGGGTCGTCCCCATGACCCGGGACTAGACTGGCCCGCCACCGTCATTTCCGACCCACTATAGGGTCGTCCCCACGACCCCGGGACTAGGTTGGCTCGCCGCCGACATGTCCGACGACTATAGGTTCGTTCCCACGACCCCCGGAGTAGGTTGGCTCGCCGCCGACTTGTCCGACGACTATAGGGTCGTCCCCACGACCCCGGGACTAGATTGGCCCGCCACCGTCTTGTCCGACGACTATAGGGTCGTCCCCAAGACCCCAGGACTAGATTGGCCCGCCACCGTCATGTCCGACGACAATAGGGTCGTCCCCACGACCCCGGGGCTAGGATGGCCCGCCGCCGACATGTTCAACGACTATTGGGCCGTCCCCACGACCCCGGGCCAATGTTGGCCAGCCGCCGACTTGTCCGACGACTATAGGGTCGTCCATACGACCCCGGGACTAAATTGGCCCGCCACCGTCATGTCCAACGACTATAGGGTCTAGGTTGACAAGACGCCAAAATGTTCGACGAATATAGGGTCGTCCCCACGACCCCGGGCTAAAGATGGCATGCCGCCGAAATGTCCGACGACAATCGGATCGTCCCCACGACCACGGGCCAAAGTTGGCCAGCCGCCGTCTTCTCCGACGACTATAGGGTCGTCCCCACGACCCCGGGCCAATGTTGGCCAATCGCCGACATGTCCGACGACTATAGGGTCGTCCCTACGACCCCGGGACTAGATTGGCCCGCCACCGTCATGTCCAACGACTATAGGGTCGTCCCCACGACCATGGGCCAAAGTTGGCCAGCCGCCGATATGTCCAACGACTATTGGGTCGTCCCCACGACCACGGGCCAATGTTAGCCAGCCGCCGACATGTCCGACGACTATAGGGTCGTCCCCACGACCCCGGGACTAGAGTGGCCCGCCACCGTCATGTCCGACGACTATATGGTCGTCCCCACGACCACGGGCCAATGTTGGCCAGCCGCTGACTTGTCCGACGACTATAGGGTCGTCCCCACGACCGCGGGACTAGATTGGCTCGCCGCCGACTTGTCCGACGACTGTAGGGTCGTCCCCACGACCCCGGGACTAGATTGGCCCGCCACCGTCATTTCCGACGACTATAGGGTCGTCCCCACGACCACGGGCCAAAGTTGGCCAGCCGCCGACTTGTCCGACGACTATAGGGTCGTCCCCACGACCCCGGGACTAGAGTGGCCCGCCACCGTCATGTCCGACGACTATATGGTCGTCCCCACGACCACGGGCCAATGTTGGCCAGCCGCTGACTTGTCCGACGACTATAGGGTCGTCCCCACGACCGCGGGACTAGATTGGCTCGCCGCCGACTTGTCCGACGACTGTAGGGTCGTCCCCACGACCCCGGGACTAGATTGGCCCGCCACCGTCGTTTCCGACGACTATAGGGTCGTCCCCACGACCACGGGCCAAAGTTGGCCAGCCGCCGACTTGTCCGACGACTATAGGGTCGTCCCCATGACCCGGGACTAGACTGGCCCGCCACCGTCATGTCCGACGACTATAGGGTCGTCCCCACGACCCCCGGACTAGGTTGGTACGCCGCCGACATGTGCGACGAGTATAGGGTCCTCCCCACGACCACGGGCCAAAGTTGGCCAGCCGCCAACATGTCCGACGACTATAGGGTCGTCCCTACGACCCCGGGACTAGATTGGCCCGCCACCGTCATGTCCAACGACTATAGGGTCGTCCCCACGACCATGGGCCAAAGTTGGCAAGCCGCCGAAATGTCCGACGACTGTAGGGTCGTCCCCACGACCCCGGGCCAATGTTGGCCAATCGCCGACATGTCCGACGACTATAGGGTCGTCCCTACGACCCCGGGACTAGATTGGCCCGCCACCGTCATGTCCAACGACTATAGGGTCGTCCCCACGACCATGGGCCAAACTTGGCCAGCCGCCGTAATGTCCAACGACTATTGTGTCGTCCCCACGACCCCGGGACTAGATTGGCCCGCCACCGTCAAGTCCGACGACTATAGGGTCGTCCCCACGACCCCGGGCAAATTTGGCAAGCCGCCGACATGTCCGACGACTGTAGGGTCGTCCCCACGACCCCGGGACTAGATTGGCCCGCCACCGTCATGTCCAACGACTATAGGGTCGTCCCCACGACCATGGGCCAAAGTTGGCCAGCCGCCGTAATGTCCAACGACTATTGGGTCGTCCCCACGACCACGGGCCAAAGTTGGCCAGCCGCCGACATGCCCGACGACTATAGGGTCGTCCCCACGACCCCGGGACTAGATTGGTCCGCCACCGTCATGTTCGACGACTATATGGTCGTCCCCACGACCCCGGGCCAAAGTTGGCGTGCCGCCGAAATGTCCGACGACTATAGGGGCGTCCCCACGACCCCGGGCCAAAGTTGGCAAGCCGCCGAAATGTCCGACGACTATAGGGTCGTCCCCACGACCGCGACCCAAGAATATCCAGCCGCCGTCTTGTCCGACGACTATAGGGTCGTCCCCACGACCCCGGGACTAGATTGGCCCGCCACCGTCATGTCCGACGACTATAGGGTCGTCCCCACGACCCCGGGACAAGGTTGGCCCGCCGCCGACTTGTCCGACGACTATAGGGTCGTACCCACGACCCCGGGACTAGGCAGACAAGCCGCCAACATGTCCGACGACTATAGGGTCGTCCCGACGACTCCGGGCCAATGTTGGCCAATCACCAACATGTCCGACGACTATAGGGTCGTCCCTACGACCCCGGCACTAGATTGGCCGGCCACCGTCATGTCCAACGACTATAGGGTCGTCCCCACGACCATGGGCCAAAGTTGGCCAGCCGCCGATATGTCCAACGACTATTGGGTCGTCCCCACGACCACGGGCCAAAGTTAGCCAGCCGCCGACATGTCCGACGACTATAGGGTCGTCCCCACGACCACGGGCCAAAGTTAGCCAGCCGCCGAAATGTCCGACGACTATAGGGTCGTCCCCACGACCGCGACCCAAGAATATCCAGCCGCCGTCTTGTCCGACGACTATAGGGTCGTCCCCACGACCCCGGGACTAGATTGGCCCGCCACCGTCATGTCCGACGACTATAGGGTCGTCCCCACGACCCCGGGCCAAAGTTGGCAAGCCGCCGAAATGTCCGACGACTATAGGGTCGTCCCCACAACCCCGGGACTAGATTGGCACGCCACCGTCAAGTCCGACGAGTATAGGATCGTCTCCACGACCACGGGCCAAAGTTGGCCAGCCGCCGACATGTCCGTCGACTATAGGGTCGTCCCCACGACCCCGGGCCAAAGTTGGCAAGCCGCCGAAATGTCCGACGACTATAGGGTCGTCCCCACGACCGCGGGCCAAAGATGTCCAGCCGCCGTCTTGTCCGACGACTATAGGGTCGTACCCACGACCCCGGGACTAGATTGGCCCGCCACCGTCAAGTCCGACGACTATAGGGTCGTCCCCACGACCACGGGCCAAAGTTGGCCAGCCGCCGACATGTGCGACGACTATAGGGTCGTCTCCACGACCCGAGACTAGACTGGCCCGCCACCGTCATGTCCGACGACTATAGGGTCGTCCCCACGACCCCCGGACTAGGTTGGCCGGCCGCCGACTTGTCCGACGACTATAGGGTCGTCCCCACGACCCCCCGACTAGGTGGGCTCGCCGCCGACTTGTCCGACGACTATAGGGTCATCCCCACGACCCCGGGACTAGGTTGGCCCGCCGCCGACTTGTCCGACGACTATAGGGTCGTCCCCACGACCCCGGGACTAGGGTGGCTCGCCACCGACATGTCTGACGACTATAGGGTCGTCCCCACGACCCCGGGACTAGATTGGCCCGCCACCGTCAAGTCCGACGACTATAGGGTTGTCCCCACGACCCCGGGCCAAAGTTAGCCAGCCGCCGACATGTCCGACGACTATAGGGTCGTCCCCACGACCCCGGGCCAAAGCTGGCAAGCCGCCGAAATGTCCGACGACTATAGGGTCGTCCCCACGACCGCTGGCTAAAGATGTCCAGCCGCCGTCTTGTCCGACGACTATAGGGTCGTCCCCACGACCCCGGGACTAGGTTGACAAGCCGCCGAAATGTCCGACGACTATAGGGTCGTCCCCACGACCGCGAGCCAAGGATGTCCAGCCGCCGTCTTGTCCGACGACTATAGGGTCGTCCCCACGACACCGGGCCAAAGTTAGCCAGCCGCCGACACGTCCGACGACGATTGGATCGTCCCCACGACCACGGGCCAAAGTTGGCCAGCCGCCGACATGTCCGACGACTATAGGGTCGTCCCCACGACCCCGGGACTAGATTGGCCCGCCACCGTCATGTCCGACGACTATAGGGTCGTCCCCACGACCGCGGGCCAAAGATGTCCAGCCGCCGTCTTGTCCGACGACTATAGGGTCGTACCCACGACCCCGGGACTAGATTGGCCCGCCACCGTCAAGTCCGACGACTATAGGGTCGTCCCCACGACCACGGGCCAAAGTTGGCCAGCCGCCGACATGTCCGACGACTATAGGGTCGTCTCCACGACCCGAGACTAGACTGGCCCGCCACCGTCATGTCCGACGACTATAGGGTCGTCCCCACGACCCCCGGACTAGGTTGGCCGGCCGCCGACTTGTCCGACGACTATAGGGTCGTCCCCACGACCCCCCGACTAGGTGGGCTCGCCGCCGACTTGTCCGACGACTATAGGGTCATCCCCACGACCCCGGGACTAGGTTGGCCCGCCGCCGACTTGTCCGACGACTATAGGGTCGTCCCCACGACCCCGGGACTAGGGTGGCTCGCCACCGACATGTCTGACGACTATAGGGTCGTCCCCACGACCCCGGGACTAGATTGGCCCGCCACCGTCATGTCCAACGACTATAGGGTCGTCCCCACGACCCCGGGCCAAAGTTGGCATGCCGCCGAAATGTCCGACGACTATAGGGTCGTCCCCACGACCGCGAGCCAAGGATATCCAGCCGCCGTCTTGTCCGACGACTATAGGGTCGTCCCCACGACACCGGGCCAAAGTTAGCCAGCCGCCGACACGTCCGACGACGATTGGATCGTCCCCACGACCACGGGCCAAAGTTGGCCAGCCGCCGACATGTCCGACGACTATAGGGTCGTCCCCACGACCCCGGGACTAGATTGGCCCGCCACCGTCATGTCCGACGACTATAGGGTCGTCCCCACGACCCCGGGACTAGATTGGCCCGCCACCGTCATGTCCAACGACTATAGGGTCGTCCCCACGACCCCGGGACTAGGTTGACAAGCCGCCAACATATCCGACGACTATACGGTCGTCCCCACGACCTCGGGACTAGGTCGGCCAGCCGCCGACATGTCCGACGACTATAGGGTCGTCCCCACGACCCCGGGACTAGATTGGCCCGCCACCGTCATGTCCGACAACTATCGGATCGTCCCCACGACCACGGGACAAGCTTGGCCCGCCGCCGACTTGTACGACGACTATAGGGTCGTCCCCACGACCGCGAGCCAAGGATATCCAGCCGCCGTCTTGTCCGACGACTATAGGGTCGTCCCCACGACACCGGGCCAAAGTTAGCCAGCCGCCGACACGTCCGACGACTATTGGATCGTCCCCACGACCACGGGCCAAAGTTGGCCAGCCGCCGACATGTCCGACGACTATAGGGTCGTCCCCACGACCCCGGGACTAGATTGGCCCGCCACCGTGATGTCCGACGACTATAGGGTCGTCCCCACGACCCCGGGCCAAAGTTGGCATGCCGCCGAAATGTCCAACGACTATAGGGTCGTCCCCACGACCCCGGGACTAGGTTGACAAGCCGCCAACATATCCGACGACTATACGGTCGTCCCCACGACCTCGGGACTAGGTCGGCCAGCCGCCGACATGTCCGACGACTATAGGGTCGTCCCCACGACCCCGGGCCAAAGTAGGCAAGCCGCCGAAATGTCCGACGACTATAGGGTCGTCCCCACAACCCCGGGCCAAGGTTGGCATGCCGCCGAAATGTCCGACGACTATAGGGTCTTCCCCACGACCGCGGGCCAAAGATGTCCAGCCGCCGTCTTGTCCGACGACTATAGGGTCGTCCCCACGACCCCGGGACTAGATTGGCCCGCCACCGTCATGTCCGACGACTATACGGTCGTCCCCACGACCCCGGGAAAAGGTTGGCCCGCCGCCGACTTGTCCGACGACTATAGGGTCGTACCCACGACCCCGGGACTAGATTGGCCCGCCACCGTCATGTCCAACGACTATAGGGTCGTCCCCACGACCCCGGGACAAGGTTGACAAGCCGCCGAAATGTCCGACGATTATAGGGTCGTCCCCACGACCGCGACCCAAGGATGTCCAGCCGCCGTCTTGTCCGACGACTATAGGGTCGTCCCCATGACCCCGGGACTAGATTGGCCCGCCACCGTCATGTCCGACGACTATAGGGTCGTCTCCACGACCACGGGACAAGGTTGGCCCGCCGCCGACTTGTCCGACGACTATAGGGTCGTACCCACGACCCCGGGACTAGGCTGACAAGCCGCCAACATGTCCGATGACTATAGAGTCGTCCCCACGACCCCGGGCCAATGTTGGCCCATCGCCAACATGTCCGTCGACTATAGGGTCGTCCCCACGACCCCGGGCCAAAGTTGGCAAGCCGCCGAAATGTCCGACGACTATAGGGTCGTCCCCACAACCCCGGGACTAGATTGGCACGCCACCGTCAAGTCCGACGAGTATAGGATCGTCTCCACGACCACGGGCCAAAGTTGGCCAGCCGCCGACATGTCCGTCGACTAAAGGGTCGTCCCCACGACCCCGGGCCAAAGTTGGCAAGCCGCCGAAATGTCCGACGACTATAGGGTCGTCCCCACGACCGCGGGCCAAAGATGTCCAGCCGCCGTCTTGTCCGACGACTATAGGGTCGTACCCACGACCCCGGGACTAGATTGGCCCGCCACCGTCAAGTCCGACGACTATAGGGTCGTCCCCACGACCACGGGCCAAAGTTGGCCAGCCGCCGACATGTTCGACGACTATAGGGTCGTCTCCACGACCCGAGACTAGACTGGCCCGCCACCGTCATGTCCGACGACTATAGGGTCGTCCCCACGACCCCCGGACTAGTTTGGCCGGCCGCCGACTTGTCCGACGACTATAGGGTCGTCCCCACGACCCCGGGCCAAGGTTGGCATGCCGCCGAAATGTCCGACGACTATAGGGTCTTCCCCACGACCGCGGGCCAAAGATGTCCAGCCGCCGTCTTGTCCGACGACTATAGGGTCGTCCCCACGACCCCGGGACTAGATTGGCCCGCCACCGTCATATCCGACGACTATACGGTCGTCCCCACGACCCCGGGAAAAGGTTGGCCCGCCGCCGACTTGTCCGACGACTATAGGGTCGTACCCACGACCCCGGGACTAGATTGGCCCGCCACCGTCATGTCCAACGACTATAGGGTCGTCCCCACGACCCCGGGACAAGGTTGACAAGCCGCCGAAATGTCCGACGATTATAGGGTCGTCCCCACGACCGCGACCCAAGGATGTCCAGCCGCCGTCTTGTCCGACGACTATAGGGTCGTCCCCATGACCCCGGGACTAGATTGGCCCGCCACCGTCATGTCCGACGACTATAGGGTCGTCTCCACGACCACGGGACAAGGTTGGCCCGCCGCCGACTTGTCCGACGACTATAGGGTCGTACCCACGACCCCGGGACTAGGCTGACAAGCCGCCAACATGTCCGATGACTATAGAGTCGTCCCCACGACCCCGGGCCAATGTTGGCCCATCGCCAACATGTCCGACGACTATAGGGTCGTCCGTACGACCCCGGGAATAGATTGGCCCGCCACCGTCATGTCCGACGACAATAGGGTCGTCCCCACGACCCCGGGTCTAGGTTGGCCAGCCGCCGACATGTCCAACGACTATAGAGTCGTCCCCACGACACCGGGCCAAAGTTGGCCAGCCGCTGACATGTCCAACGACTATAGGGTCGTCCCCACGACCACGGGCCAAAGTTGGCTAGCCGCCGACATGTCCGACGACTATTGGATCGTCCCCACGACCACGGGCCAAAGTTGGCCAGCCGCCGACATGTCCGACGACTATAGGGTCGTCCCCACGACTCCGGGACTAGATTGGTCCGCCACCGTCATGTCCGACGAGTATAGGGTCGTCCCCACGACCCCGGGCCAAAGTTGGCAAGCCGCCGAAATGTCCGACGACTGTAGGGTCGTCCCCACGACCCCGGGACTAGATTGGCCCGCCACCGTGAAGTCCGACGACTATAGGGTCGTCCCCACGACCTCGGGACTAGGTTGGCCAGCCGCCGACATGTCCGACGACTATAGGGTCGTCCCCACGACCCCGGGCAAATGTTGGCCAATCGCCGACTTGTCCGACGATTATAGGGTCGTCCCCACGACCCCGGGACTAGATTGGCCCGCCACCGTCCTGCCCAACGACTATAGGGTCGTCTTTACGACCACGGGCCAAAGTTGGCCAGCCGCCGACATGTCCGACGACTATAGAGTCGTCCCCACGACACCGGGCCAAAGTTGGCCAGCCGCTGACATGTCCAACGACTATCGGATCGTCCCCACGACCACGGGCAAAAGTTGGCCAGCCGCCGACATGTCCGACGACTGTTGGGTCGTCCCTACGACCCCGGGACTAGGTTGGCCCGCCACCGTCATGTCCGACGACAATAGGGTCGTCCCCACGACCCCGGGACTAGATTGGCCCGACACCGTCAAGTCCGACGACTATAGGGTCGTCCCCGCGACCACGGGCCAAAGTTGGCCAGCCGCCGACATGTCCGACGACTATAGGGTCGTCCCCACGTCCCCGGGTCAAAGTTGGCCAGCCGCCGACATGACCGACGACTATAGGGTCGTCCCCACGACCACGGGGCCAAAGTTGGCCAGCCGCCGACATGTCCGACGACTACAGGGTCGTCCCCACAACCCGGGAGTAGACTGACCCGCCACCGTGAAGTCCGACGACTATAGGGTCGTCCCCACGACCTCGGGACTAGGTTGGCCAGCCGCCGACATGTCCGACGACTATAGGGTCGTCCCCACGACCCCGGGCCAATGTTGGCCAATCGCCGACTTGTCCGACGATTATAGGGTCGTCCCCACGACCCCGGGACTAGATTGGCCCGCCACCGTCCTGCCCAACGACTACAGGGTCGTCTTTACGACCACGGGCCAAAGTTGGCCAGCCGCCGACATGTCCGACGACTATAGAGTCGTCCCCACGACACCGGGCCATAGTTGGCCAGCCGCTGACATGTCCAACGACTATCGGATCGTCCCCACGACCACGGGCAAAAGTTGGCCAGCCGCCGACATGTCCGACGACTGTTGGGTCGTCCCCACGACCACGGGCCAAAGTTGGCCAGCCGCCGACATGTCCGACGACTATAGGGTCGTCCCCACGACCAAGGGACTAGAATGACCCGCCACCGTCATGTCCAACGACTATCGGATCGTCCCCACGACCACGGGCCAAAGTTGGCCAGCCGCCGACATGTCCGACGACTATTGGGTCGTCCCCACGACCACGGGCCAAAGTTGGCCAGCCGCCGACATGTCCGACGACAATAGGGTCGTCCCCACGACCCCGGGTCTAGGTTGGCCAGCCGTCGACATGTCCGACGACTATAGAGTCGTCCCCACGACACCGGGCCAAAGTTGGCCAGCCGCTGACATGTCCAACGACTATAGGTTCGTCCCCACGACCACGGGCCAAAGTTGGCCAGCCGCCGACATGTCCGACGACTATTGGATCGTCCCCACGACCCCGGGACTAGATTGGCCCGCCACCGTCATGTCCAACGACTATCGGATCGTCCCCACGACCACGGGCCAAAGTTGGCCAGCCGCCGACATGTCCGACGACTATTGCGTCGTCCCCACGACCCCGGGTCTAGGTTGGCCAGCCGCCGACATGTCCGACGACTATAGAGTCGTCCCCACGACACCGGGCCAAAGTTGGCCAGCCGCCGACATGTCCGACGACTATAGGGTCGTCCCCACAACCCCGGGACTAGATTGGTCCGCCACCGTCAAGTCCGACGACCTCGGGGCTAGTTTGGCCAGCCGCCGTCATGTCCGACGACAATAGGGTCGTCCCCACGACCCCGTGTCTAGGTTGGCCAGCCGCCGACATGTCCGACGACTATAGAGTCGTCCCCACGACACCGGGCCAAAGTTGGCCAGCCGCCGTCATATCCGACGACTCAAGGGTCGCCCCCACGACCCGGGACTAGATTGACCCGCCACCGTCATGTCCGACGACTATAGGGTCGTCCCCACGACCACGGGCCAAACTTGGCCAGCCGCCGGCATGTCCGACGACTACAGGGTCGTCCCCACGACCCGGGCCCAGATTGGCTCGCCGCCGTCTTGTCCGACGACTATTGGGTCGTCCCCACAACCCCGGGACTAGGTTGGCCCGCCGCCGACTTGTCCGACCACTATAGGGTCGTCCCCATAACCACGTGCCAAAGTTGGCCAGCCGCCGTCATATCCGACGACTCAAGGGTCGCCCCCATGACCCCGGGACTAGATTAGCCCGCCACCGTCATGTCCGACGACTATAGGGTGGTCCCCACGACCCCGGGACTAGATTGGCCCGACTCCGTCATGTCCGACGACTATAGGGTGGACCCCACGACCACGGGCCAAATTTGGCCAGCCGCCGACTTGTCCGAAGACTATAGGCTGGTCCCCACGTCCCCGGGTCATATTTGGCCAGCCGCCGACATGTCCGACGACTATAGAGTCGTCCCCACGACCCCGGGTCAATGTTGGCCCGCCGCCGACATTTCCGACGACTACAGGGTCGTCCCCACGACCACGGGCCAAACTTGGCCAGCCGCCGGCATGTCCGACGACTACAGGGTCGTCCCCACGACCCGGGCCCAGATTGGCTCGCCGCCGTCTTGTCCGACGACTATTGGGTCGTCCCCACAACCCCGGGACTAGGTTGGCCCGCCGCCGACTTGTCCGACCACTATAGGGTCGTCCCCATAACCACGTGCCAAAGTTGGCCAGCCGCCGACATGTCCGACGACTATAGGGTCGTTCCCACGACCGCGGGACTAGATTGGCTCGCCGCCGACTTGTCCGACGACTGTAGGGTCGTCCCCACGACCCCGGGACTAGATTGGCCCGCCACCGTCATTTCCGACGACTATAGGGTCGTCCCCACGACCACGGGCCAAAGTTGGCCAGCCGCCGACTTGTCCGACGACTATAGGGTCGTGCCCACGACCACGGGCCAAATTTGGCCAGCCGCCGACATGTCCGGCGACTATAGGGTCGTCCCCACGACCCCGGGACTAGGTAGGCCCGCCGCCGACTTGTCCGACGACTATAGGGTCGTCCCCACGACCCCGGGACTAGATTGGCCCGCCACCGTTATGTCCGACGACTATAGGGTCGTCCCCACGACCACGGGCAAAAGCTGGCCAGCCGGCGACATGTCCGACGACTATAGGGTCGTCCCTACTACCCCGGGACTAGGTTGGCCCGCCGCCGACTTCTCCGACGACTATAGGGTCGTCCCCACGACTCCCGGACTAGGTTGGCTCGCCGCCGACTTGTCCGACGAGTATAGGGTCGTCCCCACGACCACGGGCCAAATTTGGCCAGCCGGGGACATGTCCGACGACTATAGGGTCGTCCCTACGACCCCGGGACTAGGTGGGCCCGCCGCCGACTTCTCCGACGACTATAGGGTCGTCCCCACGACCCCCGGACTAGGTTGGCTCGCCGCCGACTTGTCCGACGACTATAGGGTCGTCCCCACGACCACGGGCCAAATTTGGCCAGCCGCCGACATGTCCGACGACTATAGGGTCGTCCCCACGACCCCGGGACTAGGTAGGCCCGCCGCCGACTTGTCCGACGACTATAGGGTCGTCCCCACGACCCCGGGACTAGATTGGCCCGCCACCGTTATGTCCGACGACTATAGTGTCGTCCCCACGACCACGGGCCAAAGTTGGCCAGCCGGCGACATGTCCGACGACTATAGGGTCGTCCCTACGACCCCGGGACTAGGTTGACCCGCCGCCGACTTCTCCGACGACTATAGGGTCGTCCCCACGACCACGGGCCAAAGTTGTCCAGCCGCCGACTAGTCCGACGACTATAGGGTCGTCCCCATGACCCGGGACTAGACTGGCCCGCCACCGTCATGTCCGACGACTATAGGGTCATCCCCACGACCCCGGACCAAAGTTGGCCAGCCGCTGATATGTCCGACGACTATAGGGTCGTCCCCACGACCCCGGGAATAGATTGGCCCGCCACCGTTATTTCCGACGACTATAGGGTCGTCCCCACGACCACGGGCCAAAGTTGGCCAGCCGCCGACACATCCGACGACTATAGGGTCGTTCCGACGACCGCGGGACTAGATTGGCTCGCCGCCGACTTGTCCGACGTCTGTAGGGTCGTCCCCACGACCCTGGGACTAGATTGGCCCGCCACCGTCATTTCCGACGACTATAGGGTCGTCCCCACGACCACGGGCCAAAGTTGGCCAGCCGCCGACTTGTCCGACGACTATAGGGTCGTCCCCACGACCCCGGGACTAGATTGGCCCGCCACCGTTATGTCCGACGACTATAGGGTCGTCCCCACGACCACGGGCCAAAGTTGGCCAGCCGGCGACATGACCGACGACTATAGGGTCGTCCCGACGACCCCGGGACTAGGTTGGCCCGCCGCCGACTTCTCCGACGACTATAGGGTCGTCCCCACGACCCCCGGACTAGGTTGGCTCGCCGCCGACTTGTCCGACGAGTATAGGGTCCTCCCCACGACCACGGGCCAAAGTTGGCCAGCGGCCGACATGTCCGACGACTATAGGGTCGTCCCCACGACCCCGGGACTAGATTTGCCCGCCACCGCCATGTCCGACGACTATAGGGTCGTCCCCACGACCCCGGGCCAAAGTTGGCAAGCCGCCGAAATGTCCGACGACTATAGGTTCGTCCCCACGACCACGGGCCAAAGTTGGCCAGCCGCCGACATGTCCGACGACTATTGGATCGTCCCCACGACCCCGGGACTAGATTGGCCCGCCACCGTCATGTCCAACGACTATCGGATCGTCCCCACGACCACGGGCCAAAGTTGGCCAGCCGCCGACATGTCCGACGACTATTGCGTCGTCCCCACGACCCCGGGTCTAGGTTGGCCAGCCGCCGACATGTCCGACGGCTATAGAGTCGTCCCCACGACACCGGGCCAAAGTTGGCCAGCCGGCGACATGTCCGACGACTATAGGGTCGTCCCTACGACCCCGGGACTAGATTGGCCCGCCACCGCCATGTCCGACGACTATAGGGTCGTCCCCACGACCCCGGGCAAAAGTTGGCCAGCCGCCGACATGTCCGACGACTATTGGGTCGTCCCCACGACCCCGGGACTAGTTTGGCCCGCCACCGTCAAATCCGACGACTATAGGGTCGTCCCCACGACCCGGGACTAGGTTGACCAGCCGGCAACATGTCCGACGACTAAAGGGTCGTGCCCACGACCCCGGGCCAAAGTTGGCAAGCCCCCGACATATCCGATGACTATAGGGTCGTCCCTATGACCCCGGGACTAGATTGTGCCGCCACCGTGATGTCCGACGCCTGTAGGGTCGTCCCCACGACCACGGGCCAATGTTGACCAGCCGCCGACATGTCCGACGACTATAGTGTCGTCCCCACGACCCCGGGACTAGATTGGCCCGCCACCGTCCTACCCGACGACTATAGGGTCGTCTTTACGACCACGGGCCAAAGTTGGCCAGCCGCCGACATGTCCGACGACTATAGAGTCGTCCCCACGACACCGGGCCAAAGTTGGCCAGCCGCTGACATGTCCAACGACTATCGGATCGTCCCCACGACAACGGGCCAAAGTTGGCCAGCCGGCGACATGTCCGACGACTATAGGGTCGTCCCTACGACCCCGGGACTAGGTTGGCCCGCCGCCGACTTCTCCGACGACTATAGGGTCGTCCCCACGACACCGGGACTAGATTGGCCCGCCACCGCCATGTCCGACGACAATAGGGTCGTCCCCACGACCCCCGGACTAGGTTGGCTCGCCACCGACTTGTCCGACGAGTATAGGGTCGTCCCCACGACCACGGGCCAAATTTGGCCAGCCGGCGACATGTCCGACGACTATAGGGTCGTCCCTACGACCCCGGGACTAGGTTGGCCCGCCGCCGACTTCTCCGACGACTATAGGGTCGTCCCCACGACCCCCGGACTAGGTTGGCTCGCCGCCGACTTGTCCGACGACTATAGGGTCGTCCCCACGACCACGGGCCAAAGTTGGCCAGCCGCCGACATGTCCGACGACTATAGGATCGTCCCCACGACCCGGGAATAGACTGGCCCGCCACCGCCATGTCCGACGACTATAGGGTCGTCCCCACGACCCCGGGCAAAAGTTGGCAAGCCGCCGACTTGTCCGACGACTATTGGGTCGTCCCCACGACCCCGGGACTAGATTGGCCCGCCACCGTCAAATCCGACGACTATAGGGTCGTCACCACGACCCGGGACTAGGTTGACCAGCCGGCAACATGTCCGACGACTATAGGGTCGTGCCCACGACCCCGGGCCAAAGTTGGCAAGCCGCCGACATATCCGATGACTATAGGGTCGTCCCTATGACCGCGGGACTAGATTGGCCCGCCACCGTGATGTCCGACGACTGTAGGGTCGTCCCCACAACCACGGGCCAATGTTGACCAGCCGCCGACATGTCCGACGACTATAGTGTCGTCCCCACGACCCCAGGACTAGATTGGCCCGCCACCGTCCTACCCGACGACTATAGGGTCGTCTTTACGACCACGGGCCAAAGTTGGCCAGCCGCCGACATGTCCGACGACTATTGGGTCGTCCCCACGACCCCGGGACTAGATTGGCCCGCGACCGTCATATCCGACGATTATAGGGTCGTCCCCACGACCCCGGGCCAAAGTTGGCAAACTGCCGACTTGTCCGACGACTATAGGGTCGTCCCCACGACCCTGGGACTGGATTGGCCCGCCACCGTCATGTCCGACGACTATAGGGTCGTCCCCACGACCCCCGGGCCAATGTTGACCAGCCGCCGACATGTCCGACGACTATAGTGTCGTCCCCACGACCCCGGGACTAGATTGGCCCGCCACCCTCCTGCCCGACGACTATAGGGTCGTCTTTACGACCACGGGCCAAAGTTGGCCAGCCGCCGACATGTCCGACGACTATAGAGTCGTCCCCACGACCCCGGGTCAATGTTGGCCCGCCGCCGACATTTCCGACGACTATAGGGTCGTCCCCACGACCACGGGCCAAAGTTGGCCAGCCGCCGACATGTCCGACGACTATAGGGTCGTTCCCACGACCGCGGTACTAGATTGGCTCGCCGCCGACTTGTCCGACGTCTGTAGGGTCGTCCCCACGACCCTGGGACTAGATTGGCCCGCCACCGTCATTTCCGACGACTATAGGGTCGTCCCCACGACCACGGGCCAAAGTTGGCCAGCCGCCGACTTGTCCGACGACTATAGGGTCGTCCCCACGACCCCGGGACTAGATTGGCCCGCCACCGTTATGTCCGACGACTATAGGGTCGTCCCCACGACCACGGGCCAAAGTTGGCCAGCCGGCGACATGACCGACGACTATAGGGTCGTCCCTACGACCCCGGGACTAGGTTGGCCCGCCGCCGACTTCTCCGACGACTATAGGGTCGTCCCCACGACCGCCGGACTAGGTTGGCTCGCCGCCGACTTGTCCGACGACTATAGGGTCGTCCCCACGACCACGGGCCAAAGTTGGCCAGCCGCCGACATGTCCGACGACTATAGGATCGTCCCCACGACCCGGGAATAGACTGGCCCGCCACCGCCATGTCCGACGACTATAGGGTCGTCCCCACGACCCCGGGCAAAAGTTGGCAAGCCGCCGACTTGTCCGACGACTATTGGGTCGTCCCCACGACCCCGGGACTAGATTGGCCCGCCACCGTCAAATCCGACGACTATAGGGTCGTCACCACGACCCGGGACTAGGTTGACCAGCCGGCAACATGTCCGACGACTATAGGGTCGTGCCCACGACCCCGGGCCAAAGTTGGCAAGCCGCCGACATATCCGATGACTATAGGGTCGTCCCTATGACCGCGGGACTAGATTGGCCCGCCACCGTGATGTCCGACGACTGTAGGGTCGTCCCCACAACCACGGGCCAATGTTGACCAGCCGCCGACATGTCCGACGACTATAGTGTCGTCCCCACGACCCCAGGACTAGATTGGCCCGCCACCGTCCTACCCGACGACTATAGGGTCGTCTTTACGACCACGGGCCAAAGTTGGCCAGCCGCCGACATGTCCGACGACTATTGGGTCGTCCCCACGACCCCGGGACTAGATTGGCCCGCGACCGTCATATCCGACGATTATAGGGTCGTCCCCACGACCCCGGGCCAAAGTTGGCAAACTGCCGACTTGTCCGACGACTATAGGGTCGTCCCCACGACCCTGGGACTGGATTGGCCCGCCACCGTCATGTCCGACGACTATAGGGTCGTCCCCACGACCCCCGGGCCAATGTTGACCAGCCGCCGACATGTCCGACGACTATAGTGTCGTCCCCACGACCCCGGGACTAGATTGGCCCGCCACCCTCCTGCCCGACGACTATAGGGTCGTCTTTACGACCACGGGCCAAAGTTGGCCAGCCGCCGACATGTCCGACGACTATAGAGTCGTCCCCACGACCCCGGGTCAATGTTGGCCCGCCGCCGACATTTCCGACGACTATAGGGTCGTCCCCACGACCACGGGCCAAAGTTGGCCAGCCGCCGACATGTCCGACGACTATAGGGTCGTTCCCACGACCGCGGTACTAGATTGGCTCGCCGCCGACTTGTCCGACGTCTGTAGGGTCGTCCCCACGACCCTGGGACTAGATTGGCCCGCCACCGTCATTTCCGACGACTATAGGGTCGTCCCCACGACCACGGGCCAAAGTTGGCCAGCCGCCGACTTGTCCGACGACTATAGGGTCGTCCCCACGACCCCGGGACTAGATTGGCCCGCCACCGTTATGTCCGACGACTATAGGGTCGTCCCCACGACCACGGGCCAAAGTTGGCCAGCCGGCGACATGACCGACGACTATAGGGTCGTCCCCACGACCCCCGGACTAGGTTGGCTCGCCGCCGACTTGTCCGACGAGTATAGGGTCCTCCCCACGACCACGGGCCAAAGTTGGCCAGCGGCCGACATGTCCGACGACTATAGGGTCGTCCCCACGACCCCGGGACTAGATTGGCCCGCCACCGCCATGTCCGGCGACTATAGGGTCGTCCCCACGACCCCGGGCCAAAGTTGGCAAGCCGCCGAAATGTCCGACGACTGTAGGGTCGTCCCCACGACCCCGGGACTAGATTGGCCCGCCACCGTGAAGTCCGACGACTATAGGGTCGTCCCCACGACCTCGGGACTAGGTTGGCCAGCCGCCGACATGTCCGACGACTATAGGGTCGTCCCCACGACCCCGGGCCAATGTTGGCCAATCGCCGACTTGTCCGACGATTATAGGGTCGTCCCCACGACCCCGGGACTAGATTGGCCCGCCACCGTCCTGCCCAACGACTATAGGGTCGTCTTTACGACCACGGGCCAAAGTTGGCCAGCCGCCGACATGTCCGACGACTATAGAGTCGTCCCCACGACACCGGGCCAAAGTTGGCCAGCCGCTGACATGTCCAACGACTATCGGATCGTCCCCACGACCACGGGCAAAAGTTGGCCAGCCGGCGACATGTCCGACGACTGTTGGGTCGTCCCCACGACCACGGGCCAAAGTTGGCCAGCCGCCGACATGTCCGACGACTATAGGGTCGTCCCCACGACCAAGGGACTAGAATGACCCGCCACCGTCATGTCCAACGACTATCGGATCGTCCCCACGACCACGGGCCAAAGTTGGCCAGCCGCCGACATGTCCGACGACTATTGGGTCGTCCCCACGACCACGGGCCAAAGTTGGCCAGCCGCCGACATGTCCGACGACAATAGGGTCGTCCCCACGACCCCGGGTCTAGGTTGGCCAGCCGTCGACATGTCCGACGACTATAGAGTCGTCCCCACGACACCGGGCCAAAGTTGGCCAGCCGCTGACATGTCCAACGACTATAGGTTCGTCCCCACGACCACGGGCCAAAGTTGGCCAGCCGCCGACATGTCCGACGACTATTGGATCGTCCCCACGACCCCGGGACTAGATTGGCCCGCCACCGTCATGTCCAACGACTATCGGATCGTCCCCACGACCACGGGCCAAAGTTGGCCAGCCGCCGACATGTCCGACGACTATTGCGTCGTCCCCACGACCCCGGGTCTAGGTTGGCCAGCCGCCGACATGTCCGACGGCTATAGAGTCGTGCCCACGACACCGGGCCAAAGTTGGCCAGCCGGCGACATGTCCGACGACTATAGGGTCGTCCCTACGACCCCGGGACTAGATTGGCCCGCCACCGCCATGTCCGACGACTATAGGGTCGTCCCCACGACCCCGGGCAAAAGTTGGCCAGCCGCCGACATGTCCGACGACTATTGGGTCGTCCCCACGACCCCGGGACTAGTTTGGCCCGCCACCGTCAAATCCGACGACTATAGGGTCGTCCCCACGACCCGGGACTAGGTTGACCAGCCGGCAACATGTCCGACGACTAAAGGGTCGTGCCCACGACCCCGGGCCAAAGTTGGCCAGCCGCCGACATGTCCGACGACTATTGGATCGTCCCCACGACCCCGGGACTAGATTGGCCCGCCACCGTCATGTCCAACGACTATCGGATCGTCCCCACGACCACGGGCCAAAGTTGGCCAGCCGCCGACATGTCCGACGACTATTGCGTCGTCCCCACGACCCCGGGTCTAGGTTGGCCAGCCGCCGACATGTCCGACGGCTATAGAGTCGTCCCCACGACACCGGGCCAAAGTTGGCCAGCCGGCGACATGTCCGACGACTATAGGGTCGTCCCTACGACCCCGGGACTAGATTGGCCCGCCACCGCCATGTCCGACGACTATAGGGTCGTCCCCACGACCCCGGGCAAAAGTTGGCCAGCCGCCGACATGTCCGACGACTATTGGGTCGTCCCCACGACCCCGGGACTAGTTTGGCCCGCCACCGTCAAATCCGACGACTATAGGGTCGTCCCCACGACCCGGGACTAGGTTGACCAGCCGGCAACATGTCCGACGACTAAAGGGTCGTGCCCACGACCCCGGGCCAAAGTTGGCAAGCCCCCGACATATCCGATGACTATAGGGTCGTCCCTATGACCCCGGGACTAGATTGTGCCGCCACCGTGATGTCCGACGCCTGTAGGGTCGTCCCCACGACCACGGGCCAATGTTGACCAGCCGCCGACATGTCCGACGACTATAGTGTCGTCCCCACGACCCCGGGACTAGATTGGCCCGCCACCGTCCTACCCGACGACTATAGGGTCGTCTTTACGACCACGGGCCAAAGTTGGCCAGCCGCCGACATGTCCGACGACTATAGAGTCGTCCCCACGACACCGGGCCAAAGTTGGCCAGCCGCTGACATGTCCAACGACTATCGGATCGTCCCCACGACCACGGGCCAAAGTTGGCCCGCCGCCGACTTCTCCGACGACTATAGGGTCGTCCCCACGACCCCCGGACTAGGTTGGCTCGCCGCCGACTTGTCCGAGGACTATAGGGTCGTCCCCACGACCACGGGCCAAAGTTGGCCAGCCGCCGACATGTCCGACGACTATAGGGTCGACCCCACGACCCGGGACTAGAGTGGCCCGCCACCGTCATGTCCGACGACTATATGGTCGTCCCCACGACCACGGGCCAATGTTGGCCAGCCGCTGACTTGTCCGACGACTATAGGGTCGTTCCCACGACCGCGGGACTAGATTGGCTCGGCGCCGACTTGTCCGACGACTGTAGGGTCGTCCCCACGACCCCGGGACTAGATTGGCCCGCCACCGTCATTTCCGACGACTATAGGGTCGTCCCCACGACCACGGGCCAAAGTTGGCCAGCCGCCGACTTGTCCGACGACTATAGGGTCGTCCCCACGACCACGGGCCAAAGTTGGCCAGCCGCCGACATGTCCGACGACTATAGGGTCGTCCCCACGACCACGGGACTAGATTGGCCCGCCACCGCCATGTCCGACGACAATAGGGTCGTCCCCACGACACCGGGTCTAGGTTGGCCAGCCGCCGACATGTCCGACGACTATTGGATCGTCCCCACGACCACGGGACAAAGTTGGCCAGCCGCCGACATATCCGACGACTGTAGGGTCGTCCCCACGACCCCGGGACTAGATTGGCCCGCCACCGTGAAGTCCGACGACTATAGGGTCGTCCCCACGACGGGGGGTCGTGGGGACGACCCTATAGTCGTCGGACAAGTCGGCGGCCGGCCAACCTAGTCCGGGGGTCGTGGGGACGACCCTATAGTCGTCGGACATGACGGTGGCGGGCCAGTCTAGTCCCGGGTCGTGGGGACGACCCTATAGTCGTCGGACATGTCGGCGGCTGGCCAACTTTGGCCCCTGGTCGTGGGGACGACCCTATAGTCGTCGGAAATGTCGGTGGCTGTCCAACTTTGGCCCGGGGGTCGTGGGGACGACCCTATAGTCGTCGGACATGTTGGCGGCGAGCCAACATTGACCCGGGGTCGTGGGGACGACTCTATAGTCGTCGGACATGTCGGTGGCGGGCCAGTCTAGTCCCGGGTCGTGGGGACGACCCTATAGTCGTCGGACATGTCGGCGGCTGGCCAACTTTGGCCCGTGGTCGTGGGGACGACCCTATAGTCGTCAGACATGACGGTGGCGAGCCAACCTAGTCCCGGGGTCGTGGGGACGACCCTATAGTCGTCGGACAAGTCGGCGGCGAGCCCACCTAGTCGGGGGGTCGTGGGGACGACCCTATAGTCGTCGGACAAGTCGGCGGCCGGCCAACCTAGTCCGGGGGTCGTGGGGACGACCCTATAGTCGTCGGACATGACGGTGGCGGGCCAGTCTAGTCCCGGGTCATGGGGACGACCCTATAGTCGTCGGACAAATCGGCGGCTGGCCAACTTTGGCCCGTGGTCGTGGGGACGACCCTATAGTCGTCGCAAATGACGGTGGCGGGCCAATCTAGTCCCGGGGTCGTGGGGACGACCCTACAGTCGTCGGACAAGTCGGCGGCGAGCCAATCTAGTCCCGCGGTCGTGGGGACGACCCTATAGTCGTCGGACAAGTCAGCGGCTGGCCAACATTGGCCCGTGGTCGTGGGGACGACCATATAGTCGTCGGACATGACGGTGGCGGGCCACTCTAGTCCCGGGTCGTGGGGACGACCCTATAGTCGTCGGACATGTCGGCGGCTGGCCAACTTTGGCCCGGGGTCGTGGGGACGACCCTATAGTCGTCGGATATGTCGGCGGCTGGCCAACTTTGGCCCGTGGTCGTGGGGACGACCCTATAGTCGTCGGACAAGTCGGCGGCGGGCCTACCTAGTCCCGGGGTCGTGGGGACGACACTATAGTCGTCGGATAAGTCGGCAGCTTGCCAACTTTGGCCCGGGGTCGTGGGAACGACCCTATAGTCGTCGGACATGTCGGCGGCGAGCCAACATTGACCCGGGGTCGTGGGGACGACTCTACAGTCGTCGGACATGTCGGTGGCGGGCCAGTCTAGTCCCGGGTCGTGGGGACTACCCTATAGTCGTCGGGCATTTCGGCGGCTGGCCAACTTTGGCCCGTGGTCGTGGGGAGGACCCTATACTCGTCGGACAAGTCGGCGGCGTACCAACCTAGTCCGGGGGTCGTGGGGACGACCCTGTAGTCGTCGGACATGACGGTGGCGGGCCAGTCTAGTCCCGGGTCATGGGGACGACCCTATAGTCGTCGGACAAGCCGGCGGCTGGTCAACATTGGCCCGTGGTCGTGGGGACGACCCTATAGTCGTCGGAAATGACGGTGGCGGGCCAATCTAGTCCCGGGGTCGTCGGGACGACCCTACAGTCGTCGGACAAGTCGGCGGCGAGCCAATCTAGTCCCGCGGTCGTGGGGACGACCCTATAATCGTCGGACAAGTCAGCGGCTCGCCAACATTGGCCCGTGGTCGTGGGGACGACCATATTGTCGTCGGACATGACGGTGGCGGGCCACTCTAGTCCCGGGTCGTGGGGACGACCCTATAGTCGTCGGACATGTCGGCGGCTGGCCAACTTTGGCCCGGGGTCGTGGGGACGACCCTATAGTCGTCGGATATGTCGGCGGCTGGCCAACTTTGGCGCGTGGTCGTGGGGACGACCCTATAGTCGTCGGACAAGTCGGCGGCGGGCCAACCTAGTCCCGGGGTCGTGGGGACGACCCTATAGTCGTCGGACATGACGGTGGCGGGCCAGTCTAGTCCCGGGTCGTGGGGACGACCCTATAGTCGTCGGACATGTCGGTGGCGGGCCAGTCTAGTCCCGGGTCGTGGGGACGACCCTATAGTCGTCGGACATGTCGGCGGCTGGCCAACTTTGGCCCGTGGTCGTGGGGAGGACCCTATACTCGTCGGACAAGTCGGCGGCGTACCAACCTAGTCCGGGGGTCGTGGGGACGACCCTATAGTCGTCGGACATGACGGTGGCGGGCCAGTCTAGTCCCGGGTCATGGGGACGACCCTATAGTCGTCGGACATGTCGGTGGCGGGCCAACCTAGTCCCGGGTCGTGGGGACGACCCTATAGTCGTCGGACAAGTCGGCGGCGAGCCCACCTAGTCGGGGGGTCGTGGGGACGACCCTATAGTCGTCGGACAAGTCGGCGGCCGGCCAACCTAGTCCGGGGGTCGTGGGGACGACCCTATAGTCGTCGGACATGACGGTGGCGGGCCAGTCTAGTCCCGGGTCGTGGGGACGACCCTATAGTCGTCGGACAAGTCAGCGGCTGGCCAACATTGGCCCGTGGTCGTGGGGACCACCATATTGTCGTCGGACATGACGGTGGCGGGCCAACCTAGTCCCGGGGTCGTGGGGACGACCCTATAATCGTCGGGCAAGCCGGCGGCTGGCCAACTTTGTCCCGTGGTCGTGCGGACGACCCTATAGTCGTCGGACAAGTCAGCGGCTGGCCAACATTGGCCCGTGGTCGTGGGGACGACCCTATAGTCGTCGGATATGTCGGCGGCTGGCCAACTTTGGCCCGTGGTCGTGGGGACGACCCTACAGTCGTCGGACATGTCGGCGGCGAGCCCACCTATTCGGGGGGTCGTGGGGACGACCCTATAGTCGTCGGACAAGTCGGCGGCCGGCCAACCTAGTCCGGGGGTCGTGGGGACGACCCTACAGTCGTCGGACATGTCGGCGGCGAGCCAACATTGACCCGGGGTCGTGGGGACGACTCTACAGTCGTCGGACATGTCGGTGGCGGGCCAGTCTAGTCCCGGGTCGTGGGGACAACCCTATAGTCGTCGGGCATGTCGGCGGCTGGCCAACTTTGGCCCGTGGTCGTGGGGAGGACCCTATACTCGTCGGACAAGTCGGCGGCGTACCAACCTAGTCCGGGGGTCGTGGGGACGACTCTGTAGTCGTCGGACATGACGGTGGCGGGCCAGTCTAGTCCCGGGTCATGGGGACGACCCTATAGTCGTCGGACAAGCCGGCGGCTGGTCAACATTGGCCCGTGGTCGTGGGGACGACCCTATAGTCGTCGGAAATGACGGTGGCGGGCCAATCTAGTCCCGGGGTCGTGGGGACGACCCTACAGTCGTCGGACAAGTCGGCGGCGAGCCAATCTAGTCCCGCGGTCGTGGGGACGACCCTATAGTCGTCGGACAAGTCGGCGGCGGGCCAACCTAGTCCCGGGGTCGTGGGGACGACCCTATATTCGTCGGACAAGCCGGCGGCTGGCCAAATTTGGCCCGTGGTCGTGGGGACGACCCTATAGTCGTCGGACAAGTCGGCGGCTGTCCAACTTTGGCCCGAGGTCGTGGGGACGACCCTATAGTCGTCGGACTTGACGGTGGCGGGCCAACCTAGTCCCGGGGTCGTGGGGACGACCCTATAGTCGTCAGACATGTCGGTGGCGAGCCAACCTAGTCCCGGGGTCGTGGGCACGACCCTATAGTCGTCGGACAAGTCGGCGGCGGGCCAACCTAGTCCCGGGGTCGTGGGGATGACCCTATAGTCGTCGGACAAGTCGGCGGCGAGCCCACCTAGTCGGGGGGTCGTGGGGACGACCCTATAGTCGTCGGACAAGTCGGCGGCCGGCCAACCTAGTCCGGGGGTCGTGGGGACGACCCTATAGTCGTCGGACATGACGGTGGCGGGCCAGTCTAGTCCCGGGTCGTGGGGACGACCCTATAGTCGTCGGACATGTCGGCGGCTGGCCAACTTTGGCCCGGGGTCGTGGGGACGACCCTATAGTCGTCGGACATGACGGTGGCGGACCAATCTAGTCCCGGGGTCGTGGGGACGACCCTATAATCGTCGGACATGTCGGCGGCTGGCCAACTTTGGCCCGTGGTCGTGGGGACGACCCTGAAGTCGTCGGACATGACGGTGGCGGGCCAATCTAGTCCCGGGGTCGTGGGGACGACCGTATAGTCGTCGGACTTGACGGTGGCGGGCCAATCTAGTCCCGGGGTCGTGGGTACGACCGTATAGTCGTCGGACAAGTCGGCGACTGGCCAACTTTGGCCCGGGGCCGTGGGAACGACCCTATAGTCGTCGGACATGACGGTGGCGGATCAATATAGTGCTGGGGTCGTGGGGACGACCCTATAGTCGTCGGACAAGTCGGCGGCGAGCCAACCTAGTCCGGGGGTCGTGGGGACGACCCTATAGTCGTCGGACAAGTCGGCGGCGGGCCAATCTAGTCCCGGGGTCGTAGGGACGACCCTATAGTCGTCGGACATGTTGGCGGCTGGCCAACTTTGGCCTGGTGTCGTGGGGACGACTGTATAGTTGTCGGACATTTCGGCGGCAGGCCAACTTTGGCCCCTGGTCATGGGGACGACCCTATAATCGTCGGACATGTCGGCAGCTGGCCAACCTAGACCCGGGGTCGTGGGGACGACCCTATTGTCGTCGGACAAGTCGGCGGTGGGCCAACCTAGTCCCGGGGTCGTGGGGACGACCCTATAGTCATCGGACATGTCGGCGGCTTGCCAACTTTGGCCCGGGGTCGTGGGGACGACCCTATAGTCGTCGGACATGTCGGCGGCTGGCCAACCTAGTCCGGGGCCGTGGGAACGACCTTATAGTCGTCGGACATGACGGTGGCGGGCCAATCTAGTCCCGGGGTCCATGGGACGACCCTATAGTCGTCGGACATGTCGGCGGCTGGCCAACTTTGGCCCGTGGTCGTGGGGACGACCCTATAGTCGTCGGACAAGTCGGCGGCGAGCCAACCTAGCCCGGGGGTCGTGGGGACGACCCTATAGTCGTCGGACAAGTCGGCGGCGGGCCAATCTAGTCCCGGGGTCGTAGGGACGACCCTATAGTCGTCGGACATGTTGGCGGCTGGCCAACTTTGGCCTGGTGTCGTGGGGACGACTGTATAGTTGTCGGACATTTCGGCGGCAGGCCAACTTTGGCCCCTGGTCATGGGGACGACCCTATAATCGTCGGACATGTCGGCAGCTGGCCAACCTAGACCCGGGGTCGTGGGGACGACCCTATTGTCGTCGGACAAGTCGGCGGTGGGCCAACCTAGTCCCGGGGTCGTGGGGACGACCCTATAGTCATCGGACATGTCGGCGGCTTGCCAACTTTGGCCCGGGGTCGTGGGGACGACCCTATAGTCGTCGGACATGTCGGCGGCTGGCCAACCTAGTCCGGGGCCGTGGGAACGACCCTATAGTCGTCGGACATGACGGTGGCGGATCAATATAGTGCTGGGGTCGTGGGGACGACCCTATAGTCGTCGGACAAGTCGGCGGCGAGCCAACCTAGTCCGGGGGTCGTGGGGACGACCTTATAGTCGTCGGACATGACGGTGGCGGGCCAATCTAGTCCCGGGGTCCATGGGACGACCCTATAGTCGTCGGACATGTCGGCGGCTGGCCAACTTTGGCCCGTGGTCGTGGGGACGACCCTATAGTCGTCGGACAAGTCGGCGGCGAGCCAACCTAGCCCGGGGGTCGTGGGGACGACCCTATAGTCGTCGGACAAGTCGGCGGCGGGCCAATCTAGTCCCGGGGTCGTAGGGACGACCCTATAGTCGTCGGACATGTTGGCGGCTGGCCAACTTTGGCCTGGTGTCGTGGGGACGACTGTATAGTTGTCGGACATTTCGGCGGCAGGCCAACTTTGGCCCCTGGTCATGGGGACGACCCTATAATCGTCGGACATGTCGGCGGCTGGCCAACCTAGTCCGGGGTCGTAGGGACGACCCTATAGTCGTCGGACATGTCGGCGATTGGCCAACATTGGCCCGGGGTCGTGGCGACGACCCTATAGTCGTCGGACATGTCGGCGGCTGGCCAACCTAGTGCCGAGGTCGTGGGGACGACCCTATATTCGTCGGACTTGTCGGGGGCGGGCCAATCTATTCCCGGGGTCGTGGGGACGACCCTATAATCGTCGGACATGTCGGCGGCTGGCCAACTTTGGCCCGTGGTCGTGGGGACGACCCTGAAGTCGTCGGACATGACGGTGGCGGGCCAATCTAGTCCCGGGGTCGTGGGGACGACCGTATAGTCGTCGGACTTGACGGTGGCGGGCCAATCTAGTCCCGGGGTCGTGGGTACGACCGTATAGTCGTCGGACAAGTCGGCGACTGGCCAACTTTGGCCCGGGGCCGTGGGAACGACCCTATAGTCGTCGGACATGACGGTGGCGGATCAATATAGTGCTGGGGTCGTGGGGACGACCCTATAGTCGTCGGACAAGTCGGCGGCGAGCCAACCTAGTCCGGGGGTCGTGGGGACGACCCTATAGTCGTCGGACAAGTCGGCGGCTGCCCAATATAGTCCCGGGATCGTAGGGACGACCCCATAGTCGTCGGACAAGTCGGCGGCTGGCCAACTTTGGCCCGGGGTCGTGGGGACGAATCTATAGTCGTCGGACATGTCGGCGGCTGGCCAACTTTGGCCCGTGGCCGTGGGGACGACCTTATTGTCGTCGGACATGGCGGTGGCGGCCCAATCTAGTCCCGGGATCGTAGGGACGACCCTATAGTCGTCGGACAAGTCGGCGGCTGGCCATCTTTGGCCCGTGGCCGTGGGGACGACCCTATAGTCGTCGGACAAGTCGGCGGCTGCCCAATCTAGTCCCGGGATCGTAGGGACGACCCTATAGTCGTCGGACAAGTCGGCGGCTGGTCAACTTTGGCCCGGGGTCGTGAGGACGAATCTATAGTCGTCGGACATGTCGGCGGCTGTCCAACTTTGGCCCGGGGTCGTGGGGACGACCGTATAGTCGTCGGACTTGACGGTGGCGGGCCAATCTAGTCCCGGGGTCGTGGGGACGACCCTATAGTGGTCGGACTAGTCGGCGGCTGGCCAACCTAGTCCCGGGTCCGTGGGGACGACCCTATAGTCCTCGGACAAGTCGGCGGCTGGCCAACTTTGGCCCGGGGTTGTAGGGACAACCCTATAGTCGTCGGACAAGTCGGAGGCTGGCCAACTTTGGCCCGTGGTCGTGGGGACTGTTGGAAATAGGGACAACAGCGCTCGGGCACGATGGGCGCGGGGGCGCGACAGTTGGCAACCCTGGCGGCGTCGCTGGTTAAGCGACTCTTAGGAGAGCATGTACAAAGTTTTCTTTAATACATTAAAATATATTCTTTCTTTATCTAAATGGACTAGATGAGTTTATTTACCACGCCAACAATTGGTAGCAGAGCGTGGTTGTAATGAGAGAAAGTGATAATAGACATGCCTGAGTACGATGAAATAGAGAGAACGCTCTAACCTAAAAAATTCGAAAGAGCACGTGGCGTTGCGAAGTGTGGAAGTAGAAAAGAATTAAAGAAAAGGATTAGACATGGCCGAGGCAAGTACAAATACAAAAAAGATAGATTTATTAACCGGTAAAAACTATTGTGTTTGGGCACTAAAAGTCGGCGCAATACTACGTGCGAAAAAACTATTCAGAGACGTAATAGAAGGACGGGAACCACCTGAGGCAACAAATTCAGAATCAGCAGAAGGGAAGCTTCGGACGAGATGGGAGGAAAAGAACGATGAGGCGTTCAGTATTATTATTACCACACTATCCGAAGAACAGGCTGGACAATTTTTGACTGAGACGAATGCTAAAAAGATTTGGATCACTCTACGAGGGTTACACGAAGGAAACGCTCAGGATGGGCGAATAGATATCGGACTCGAGTTGAAGAATATTCGAATGAATGCCAGTGAGTCTGTAATAGATTATATTACTAGAGCAAGAAATATTGCCTCTCGCAGTGCGGCAATAGGTTATCCAATTGACCAAAGGGAGGTGTGTTACCACGTGATTAGAGGAGTTCACCCTCGACTAGAAAAGGTTTCTGTGGTGTTGAGGACACAGCGAAACATAAGTTTGGAAGAGATAACACAAGCACTGGTGGAAGAGGAAAATAGAAACACCCCATCTGGAAAGGGAGAACCGTCGTGGAAGAGTGAAAATGCATACCGAGCCACGAGACATCCAAAGAAGACGCAAGATTACGGGGGATGCTATATTTGCGGGAGAAAAAACCATAAGGCAAAGGACTGCTGGCAGAAGAGGGAGACTAGAGAAGCGCAGCCGGAGCAAAGAAGACCCATCAGAGGTACAGGGAATGGCAGGGGCTTCCATAACCAAAGAAAGGCGAATTATAGAAACGAGCAAGGTAACATGTCGATGCAGAGTAGATATGTATTTAATTTTAATGTAAGTGAGGTTGACAAGGATATGTGTAGGATAAACAATGGCGAACATGTGTGGACACTAGATTCGGGTTCCACTTCTCATATGACTTCCAATGTAAACGCGATGCATAATGTCAAACCATGTAACGTTAGGATATCACTGGCAGAAAATAACAAGGAAATGAGGTCTGAAGCGATGGGTGACATGAAGGTCAGCGTATATACCAGGCAAGGTGTAAATGATATATTTATTAGGGACGTGCTATATGTACCATCGCTGCGAGCTAATCTATTGTCAGTAAGCAAATTAAATGGACAAGGACACGAGGTGAACTTTAAGCACAATAAGGCAAAAATATTTAGTAGAAATGGGCATTTGATTGCCGAAGCGTATGAACAGGATGGTATTTTTCTGTTGAAAATGGATGAGACTGATGGTAATGCCATGATGGTACAAATTAACGATAAAGAGAAAGATACTGTAGAAATTAATAATAATAAAATAGATAAGATAGAGAATATTTCCGTTAAAAATACTAATGTTGACGCGAACGTTAGGTTAGAATGTAAGACTTATTTAGGTAGAGGGGGTAGAGACTCGGACAAGAGGTTATGGCACCGCCGACTAGGGCACGTTTGCGAAAGCTACTTAGATTATATGCTGGATAATGAGATTGTGAGGGATTTAAATTATACTAGAGGACCGTTGGGGTCTTGTGAACCATGTATAATGGGTAAAATGTCTCAAAAACCCAATTACTCTGTAAAGGAAATGGGAACGAAAGAACCATTAGAATTAGTGCATATGGATCTATGCGGTCCAATGCATGTAGAATCGATGAATGGGAGCAGGTACTTTTATGTATTAGTGGATGAGTACTCGAAGTATGTGTGTGTGTACATTATTAGAACGAAAGACGAAGCATTTCAAAAATTCGTACACTATATGAATAAACACGAAAACCAGCTAGGTAAGAGGGTTAGACAGGTCAGATCCGACAATGGAAAGGAATTCGTGAATAGAAGTTTTATGGAACTGTTTAAGGACAAAGGTATACACCACCAAAGAACTGTCGCCTACAATCCTCCAAGTAATGGTGTTGCAGAAAGAGCGAACCGGTCACTACTAGATAAAGCTCGAACCATGTTAGTAGATGCGGGGTTACCGGATAATTTTTGGGCAGAGGCTATAATGACGGCTACTCGATTGAGGAATATAGTTCCTACGAAAGAAAGAGGAACTAGAACCCCTCACGAGCTGTGGTACGGCAGGAAACCGACAGTATCATATATCAAGGTTTTCGGATGCATGGCGTACTATTTTATACCAAAAGTAAATAGAAGTAAATTAAGTCCAAGGGCCAGGAAGGGCATATTTATGGGTTATTGCGAAGATAGCCGATCCTATAGAGTGTACGATCCAGAATACCGAAAAATAAATATTGTAAGGAACGTGAAATTTGACGAGAAGGTAAAGGGTTCGATTTTAATGGAAGGGAAATTAAACCAAACACAAGTCGACCTTCAAAGACTTCCTTACGCAGAGGTAACAGATGTTACAAATATCACAGAACCGTCAGATGAAAGACACGAAAATCATCGAAGCGAAGATGAACCGGAAGTTGCAGAAAACGAAACTGAACCGACCGACCAAGCCGTAGGAGAGTTGCTCCCACAACCAAGAGGAACAAGTCCTGTCGGGAAAAGCAAGAAAAGAACAGCAACAGAGATAGAATTAGAACATAAAACTAAGATGAAGGAAAGGGAAGAAGAGTTATTGAGAATAGGTGTTAGAAGATCGGAACGACTAGAGCAGAAAAAGGCACACAGCAGCTTAGCAACGACCGGGGATTGGGTGCCAAACCACTACCAGGAAGCGATGGAAACGGGAGATTCGGATAAATGGTCAGAAGCTATGAAAAAGGAATTGGAATATATGAAGGAACGAAACGTATGGAAGATGGTACCCAGAAGGGATGGAATGAAAGTTATTAGGAGTAAATGGGTTTATAATAAGAAAAGGTTAACCGAATCACAAAATAAATATAAAGCTAGGCTAGTAGCAGTAGGGTGTCAACAAAGAAAAGGGATACATTACGAAGACAGTTTCGTTCCAGTAATAAAATTACAGACTGTTAGAATTTTACTTGCCATTGGGTGCATTTATAATCTAAAGATTAGGTTATTCGATGTGGTAGCGGCGTATTTATATGGTGAGTTGAAAGAGGAAACATATATGGAACAACCACCGGGATTTAGCAACGGGAAGAATGAAGTATGTAGGTTGATAAAGAGCATATACGGATTGCCTCAGTCGGGTCGATATTGGAATGAAACGATGAATGATATATTTGTAAAGATGGGCCTAGAACGAGTGAGAGAGGACCCGTGTGTTTATATAATGCGTAAGGAAGAAAAGATTATTATAATTGGCGTGTACGTTGATGATTTTTTAGTTTTAGGAACGGATAATATTATAATAGACAGTATGATCGAGAAGTTAATGCAATACTTTAAATTAACGGAAACAACGAATAAGCGGTTCCTAAACATAAATATCGCGGAAAATGATGCAGGATTAGAATTGTCACAAGAGCACTATATAGATACAATAGTAGAAAAATTCGGGCTACAGGATTGTAATATTGCGAAAACTCCGCTAGATCCGCAGCAAAATTTAGATGATTATGAAGCGTCAACACCAGTCGATGCAACTACATATCAAGAAATTATTGGATCTATAATGTATTTAAGCGTGGGTACTAGACCAGATGTAACACACGCGATAAGTAGACTCTCACAGTATAGTGCTAATCCGCGTCATATACATTTAATAGCAGCGAAGAGAGTCATCAGGTATCTCAAGTGGACGAGTCATTATAAATTGATATATACAAATAGAGACAACGAGTTAATCGTCAGCGCAGACGCAAGCTGGGATTCAACCGAAGACGCTAAGTCATTCGAGGGGTATACCATAAAAATTGGTGACAATTTAGTTAGCTGGAAGAGTAAGAAACAGGGATTGGTTGCCCTGTCCACCTGCGAAGCCGAACTCTTATCCTTATGCGAGGCAGTGCACGAGTTGCAATGGGTGCAAGGCTTATTGAATGGATTAGGCGTAGATATAGGAACTAAGTTACCGATATGCGTGAAATCGGATAGTAAAGCCGCTATAGATTGGATCTCAAATGTTAAAGTAACAAATAGAACTAAGCATATCAATCGCAAATATTATTTCATTAAAGATGAAGCGACTAGCGATAATATTAAGTTAAAACATGTAAAGTCTGAATGCATGGAGGCGGACTTATTAACAAAGCCCTTAACTGGAGAACGATTGAAGCAAAACCTAATATATTTAGGAGTTTCGGGAATGCGCGCGGTGTTGCCCAGAGGGGGAATTGTTGGAAATAGGGACAACAGCGCTCGGGCACGATGGGCGCGGGGGCGCGACAGTTGGCAACCCTGGCGGCGTCGCTGGTTAAGCGACTCTTAGGAGAGCATGTACAAAGTTTTCTTTAATACATTAAAATATATTCTTTCTTTATCTAAATGGACTAGATGAGTTTATTTACCACGCCAACAGGGACGACCCTATAGTCGTTGGACATGACGGTGGCGGGCCAATCTAGTCCCGGGGTCGTAGGGACGACCCTATAGTCGTCGGACATGTCGGCGATTGGCCAACATTGGCCCGGGGTCGTGGGGACGACCCTATAGTCGTCGGAGAAGACGGCGGCTGGACATCTTTGGCCCGGGGTCGTGGGGACGACCCTATAGTCGTCGGACATTTCGGCGGCATGCCACCTTTGGCCCGGGGTCGTGGGGACGACCCTATAGTCGTCGGACATGACGGTGGCGGGCCAATCTAGTCCCGGGGTCATAGGGACGACCCTATAGTCGTCGGACATGTCGGCGGCTGGTCAACTTAGGCCCGTGGTCGTAGGGACGATCCGATAGTCGTTGGACATGACGGTGCCGGGCCAATCAAGTCCCGGGGTCGTGGGTACGACCCTATAGTCGTCGGACATGTCGGCGATTGGCCATTATTGGCCCGGGGTCGTGGGGACGACCCTATAGTCGTCGGACAAGTCGGCGGCTGGCCAAATTTGGCCCGTGGTCGTGAGGACGACCCTATTGTCGTCGGAAATGTCGGCGGCTGGCCAACTTTGGCCCGTGGTCGTGAAGACGACCCTATAGTCGTCGGACAAGACGGTGGCGGGCCAATCTAGTCCCGGGGTCGTGGGGACGACCCTATAGTCGTCGGACAAGTCGGCGGCTGGCAAACTTTGGCCCGTGGTCGTGGGGACGACCCTTTAGTCGTCGGATATGTCGGCGGCTGGCCAAAGTTGGCCCGTGGTCGTGGGGACAACCCTATAATCGTCGGACATGGCGGTGGCGGGCCAATCTAGTCCCGGGATCGTGGGGACGACCCTATTGTCGTCGGACATGGCGGTGGCGGGCCAATCTAGTCCCGGGATCGTGGGGACGACCCTATAGTCGTCGGACAAGTCGGCGGCTGCCCAATCTAGTCCGGGGGTCGGGGGGACGACCCTATAGTCGTCGGACATGTCGCCGGCTGGCCAACTTTGGCCCGTGGTCGTGGGGACGAACCTATAGTCGTCAAACATGACGGTGGCGGGCCAATCTAGTCCCGGGGTCGTGGGGACGACCCTATAGTCGTCGGACATGTCGCCGGCTGGCCAACTTTGGCCCGTGGTCGTGGGGACGAACCTATAGTCGTCAAACATGACGGTGGCGGGCCAATCTAGTCCCGGGGTCGTGGGGACGACCCTATAGTCGTCGGACATGTCGGCGGCTGGCCAACTTTTGCCCGGGGTCGTGGGGACGACTCTATAGTCGTCGTACATTTCGGGGGCTGGCCAACTTTGGCCCGGGGTCGTGGGGCCGACCCTATAGTCGTCGGACAAGTCGGCGGCGAGCCAACCTAGTCCCGCGGTCGTGAGGACGACCCTATAGTCTTCGGACAAGTCAGCGGCTGGCCAACATTGGCCCGTGGTCGTGGGGACGACCCTATAGTCGTCGGACAAGTCGGCGGCTGTCCAGCTTTGGCCCGGGGTCGTGGGGACGACCCTATAGTCGTCGGACTTGACGGTGGCGGGCCAATCTAGTCCCGGGGTCGGGGGGACGACCCTATAGTCGTCGGACTTGACGGTGGCGGGCCAATCTACTCCCGGGGTGGTGGGGACGACCCTATAGTCGTCGGACTTGACGGTGGCGGGCCTATCTAGTACTGGGGTCGTGGGGACCACACTATAGTCGTCGGACAAGTCGGCGGCTGGCCAACTTTTGCCCGGGGTCGTGGGGACGACCCTATAGTGGTCGGACTAGTCGGCGGCTGGCCAACCTAGTCCCGGGTCCGTGGGGACGACCCTATAGTTCTCGGACAAGTCGGCGGCTGGCCAACTTTGGCCCGTGGCCGTGGGGACGACCCTATAGTCGTCGGACAAGTCGGCGGCTGCCCAATCTAGTCCCGGGATCGTAGGGACGACCCTATAGTCGTCGGACAAGTCGGCGGCTGGTCAACTTTGGCCCGGGATCGTGAGGACGAATCTATAGTCGTCGGACATGTCGGCGGCTGTCCAACTTTGGCCCGGGGTCGTGGGGACGACCGTATAGTCGTCGGACTTGACGGTGGCGGGCCAATCTAGTCCCGGGGTCGTGGGGACGACCCTATAGTGGTCGGACTAGTCGGCGGCTGGCCAACCTAGTCCCGGGTCCGTGGGGACGACCCTATAGTCCTCGGACAAGTCGGCGGCTGGCCAACTTTGGCCCGGGGTTGTAGGGACAACCCTATAGTCGTCGGACAAGTCGGAGGCTGGCCAACTTTGGCCCGTGGTCGTGGGGACGAACCTATAGTCGTTGGACATGGCGGTGGCGGGCCAATCTAGTCCCGGGATCGTGGGGACGACCCTATTGTCGTCGGACATGGCGGTGGCGGGCCAATCTAGTCCCGGGATCGTGGGGACGACCCTATAGTCGTCGGACAAGTCGGCGGCTGCCCAATCTAGTCCGGGGGTCGTGGGGACGACCCTATAGTCGTCGGACATGTCGCCGGCTGGCCAACTTTGGCCCGTGGTCGTGGGGACGAACCTATAGTCGTCAAACATGACGGTGGCGGGCCAATCTAGTCCCGGGGTCGTGGGGACGACCCTATAGTCGTCGGACATGTCGCCGGCTGGCCAACTTTGGCCCGTGGTCGTGGGGACGAACCTATAGTCGTCAAACATGACGGTGGCGGGCCAATCTAGTCCCGGGGTCGTGGGGACGACCCTATAGTCGTCGGACATGTCGGCGGCTGGCCAACTTTTGCCCGGGGTCGTGGGGACGACTCTATAGTCGTCGTACATTTCGGGGGCTGGCCAACTTTGGCCCGGGGTCGTGGGGACGACCCTATAGTCGTCGGACTTGACGGTGGCGGGCCAATCTAGTCCCGGGGTCGTGGGGACGACCCTATAGTCGTCGGATATGTCGGCGGCTTGCCAACTTTGGCCCGGGGTCGTGGGGACGATCCAATAGTCGTCGGACATGTCGGCGGCTGGTCAACTTTGGCCCGTGGTCGTAAAGACGACCCTATTGTCGTCGGACAAGACGGTGGGGGGCCAATCTAGTCCCGGCGTCGTGGGGTCGACCCTATACTCGTCGGACAAGTCGGCGGCTGGCCATCTTTGGCCCAGGGTTGTGGGGACGACCCTATAGTCGCCGGACATGTTGGCGGCAGGTCAACCTAGTCCCGGGGTCGTGGGGACGACCCTATAATCGTCGGAGGTGTCGGCGGTTGGCCAACTTTGGCCCGTGGTCGTGGGGACGACCCTATAGTCCTCGGACAAGTCGGCGGCTGGCCAACTTTGGCCCAGGGTTGTGGGGACGACCCTATAGTCGACGGACATGACGGTGGCGGGCCAATCTAGTCCCGGGGTCGTGGGGACGACCCTATAGTCGTCGGACATGTCGGCGGCTGGCCAACTTTGGCCCGTGGTCGTGGGGACGACCCTATAGTCGTCGGACATGTCGGCGGCTGGCCAACTTTGACCCGGGGACGTGGGGACGACCCTATAGTCTTCGGACAAGTCGGCGGCTGGCCAAATTTGGCCCGTGGTCGTGGGGACGACCCTATAGTCGTCGGACATGACGGTGTCGGGCCAATCTAGTCCCGGGATCGTGGAGACGACCCTATAGTCGTCGGACATGACGGTGTCGGGCCAATCTAGTCCCGTGGTCTTGGGGACGACCCTACAGTCGTCGGTCATTTCGGAGGCTTGCCAACTTTGGCCCGGGGTGGTGGGGACGACCCTATAGTCGTCGGACATGTCGGCGGCTGGCCAACCTAGTCCCGAGATCGTGGGGGCGACCCTATAGTCGTCGGAAATGTCGGCGGCTGGCCAACCTGGACCCGGGGTCGACCCTATTGTCGTCGGACATGACGGTGGCGGGCCAATCTAGTCTCGGGGTCGTGGGGACGACCCTATAGTCGTCGGACATGTCGGCGGCTGGCCAACTTTTGCCCGGGGTCGTGGGGACGACTCTATAGTCGTCGTACATTTCGGGGGCTGGCCAACTTTGGCCCGGGGTCGTGGGGCCGACCCTATAGTCGTCGGACAAGTCGGCGGCGAGCCAACCTAGTCCCGCGGTCGTGAGGACGACCCTATAGTCTTCGGACAAGTCAGCGGCTGGCCAACATTGGCCCGTGGTCGTGGGGACGACCCTATAGTCGTCGGACAAGTCGGCGGCTGTCCAGCTTTGGCCCGGGGTCGTGGGGACGACCCTATAGTCGTCGGACTTGACGGTGGCGGGCCAATCTAGTCCCGGGGTCGGGGGGACGACCCTATAGTCGTCGGACTTGACGGTGGCGGGCCAATCTACTCCCGGGGTGGTGGGGACGACCCTATAGTCGTCGGACTTGACGGTGGCGGGCCTATCTAGTACCGGGGTCGTGGGGACCACACTATAGTCGTCGGACAAGTCGGCGGCTGGCCAACTTTTGCCCGGGGTCGTGGGGACGACCCTATAGTGGTCGGACTAGTCGGCGGCTGGCCAACCTAGTCCCGGGTCCGTGGGGACGACCCTATAGTTCTCGGACAAGTCGGCGGCTGGCCAACTTTGGCCCGTGGCCGTGGGGACGACCCTATAGTCGTCGGACAAGTCGGCGGCTGCCCAATCTAGTCCCGGGATCGTAGGGACGACCCTATAGTCGTCGGACAAGTCGGCGGCTGGTCAACTTTGGCCCGGGATCGTGAGGACGAATCTATAGTCGTCGGACATGTCGGCGGCTGTCCAACTTTGGCCCGGGGTCGTGGGGACGACCGTATAGTCGTCGGACTTGACGGTGGCGGGCCAATCTAGTCCCGGGGTCGTGGGGACGACCCTATAGTGGTCGGACTAGTCGGCGGCTGGCCAACCTAGTCCCGGGTCCGTGGGGACGACCCTATAGTCCTCGGACAAGTCGGCGGCTGGCCAACTTTGGCCCGGGGTTGTAGGGACAACCCTATAGTCGTCGGACAAGTCGGAGGCTGGCCAACTTTGGCCCGTGGTCGTGGGGACGAACCTATAGTCGTTGGACATGGCGGTGGCGGGCCAATCTAGTCCCGGGATCGTGGGGACGACCCTATTGTCGTCGGACATGGCGGTGGCGGGCCAATCTAGTCCCGGGATCGTGGGGACGACCCTATAGTCGTCGGACAAGTCGGCGGCTGCCCAATCTAGTCCGGGGGTCGTGGGGACGACCCTATAGTCGTCGGACATGTCGCCGGCTGGCCAACTTTGGCCCGTGGTCGTGGGGACGAACCTATAGTCGTCAAACATGACGGTGGCGGGCCAATCTAGTCCCGGGGTCGTGGGGACGACCCTATAGTCGTCGGACATGTCGCCGGCTGGCCAACTTTGGCCCGTGGTCGTGGGGACGAACCTATAGTCGTCAAACATGACGGTGGCGGGCCAATCTAGTCCCGGGGTCGTGGGGACGACCCTATAGTCGTCGGACATGTCGGCGGCTGGCCAACTTTTGCCCGGGGTCGTGGGGACGACTCTATAGTCGTCGTACATTTCGGGGGCTGGCCAACTTTGGCCCGGGGTCGTGGGGACGACCCTATAGTCGTCGGACTTGACGGTGGCGGGCCAATCTAGTCCCGGGGTCGTGGGGACGACCCTATAGTCGTCGGATATGTCGGCGGCTTGCCAACTTTGGCCCGGGGTCGTGGGGACGATCCAATAGTCGTCGGACATGTCGGCGGCTGGTCAACTTTGGCCCGTGGTCGTAAAGACGACCCTATTGTCGTCGGACTCGACGGTGGGGGGCCAATCTAGTCCCGGCGTCGTGGGGTCGACCCTATACTCGTCGGACAAGTCGGCGGCTGGCCATCTTTGGCCCAGGGTTGTGGGGACGACCCTATAGTCGCCGGACATGTTGGCGGCAGGTCAACCTAGTCCCGGGGTCGTGGGGACGACCCTATAATCGTCGGAGGTGTCGGCGGTTGGCCAACTTTGGCCCGTGGTCGTGGGGACGACCCTATAGTCCTCGGACAAGTCGGCGGCTGGCCAACTTTGGCCCAGGGTTGTGGGGACGACCCTATAGTCGACGGACATGACGGTGGCGGGCCAATCTAGTCCCGGGGTCGTGGGGACGACCCTATAGTCGTCGGACATGTCGGCGGCTGGCCAACTTTGGCCCGTGGTCGTGGGGACGACCCTATAGTCGTCGGACATGTCGGCGGCTGGCCAACTTTGACCCGGGGACGTGGGGACGACCCTATAGTCTTCGGACAAGTCGGCGGCTGGCCAAATTTGGCCCGTGGTCGTGGGGACGACCCTATAGTCGTCGGACATGACGGTGTCGGGCCAATCTAGTCCCGGGATCGTGGAGACGACCCTATAGTCGTCGGACATGACGGTGTCGGGCCAATCTAGTCCCGGGGTCTTGGGGACGACCCTACAGTCGTCGGTCATTTCGGAGGCTTGCCAACTTTGGCCCGGGGTGGTGGGGACGACCCTATAGTCGTCGGACATGTCGGCGGCTGGCCAACCTAGTCCCGAGATCGTGGGGGCGACCCTATAGTCGTCGGAAATGTCGGCGGCTGGCCAACCTGGACCCGGGGTCGACCCTATTGTCGTCGGACATGACGGTGGCGGGCCAATCTAGTCTCGGGGTCGTGGGGACGACCCTATAGTCGTCGGACATGTCGGCGGCTGGGCACCTTTGGCCCGGGGTCGTGGGGACGACCCTATAGTCGTCGGACAAGACGGTGGCGGACCAATCTAGTACCGGGGTCGTGGGGACGACCCTATATTCGTTGGACATGTCGGCGGCTGGCCAACTTTGGCCCGTGGTCGTGGGGACGATCCAATAGTCGTCGGACATGTCGGCGGCTGGCCAACCTAGTCCCGAGGTCGTGGGGACGACCCTATAGTCGTCGGACTTGACGGTGGCGGGCCAATCTAGTCCCGGGGTCGTGGGGACTACCCTACAGTCGTCGGACATGTCGGCGGCTGGCCAACTTTGGCCCGGGGTCGTGGGGACGACCCTATAGTCGTCGGACATGTCGGCGGCTGGCCAACTTTGGCCCGTGGTCGTGGGGACGACTCAATAGTCGTCGGACATGTCGCCGGCTGGCCAACTTTGGCCCGGTGCCGTGGGGACGACCCTATAGTCGGCGGACATGACGGCGATTGGCCAACACTGGCCCGGGGTCATGGGGACGACCCTATAATCGTCGGACATGTCGGCGGCTGGCCAACTTTGGCCCGTGGTCGTGGGGACGGCCCAATAGTCGTCGGACATGACGGTAGCTGGCCAATCTAGTCCGGGGGTCGTGGGGACGACACTATAGTCGTCGGACAACACGGCGGCTGGCCATCTTTGGCCCGTGGTCGTGGGGACGACCCTATAGTCGTCGGACATGACGGCGGCGGGCCAATCTATTCTCGGGGTCGTGGGGACGACCCTATAGTCGTCGGACATGTCGGCGGCTGGCCAACTTTGGCCTGTCGTCGTGGGGACGACCCTATAGTCGTCGGACATGACGGTGGCCGGCCAATCTAGTCCCGGGGTCGTGAGAACGACCCTATAGTCGTCGGACAAGACGGCGGCGGGCCAACCTAGCCCCGGGGTCGTGGGGACCACCCTATTGTCGTCGGACATGACGGTGGCGGGCCAATCTAGTCCTGGGGTCGTGGGGACGACCCTATAGTCGTCGGACATGTCGCGGGCGGGCCAACTTAGGCCCAGGATCGTGGGGACGACCCTATAGTCGTCGGATATGTCGGCGGTTGGCCAACCTAGTCCGGGGGTCGTGGGGAGGACCGTGTAGTCGCCGGACAATTCCGCGGCCGGCCAACTTTGGCCCGGGGTCGTGGGGCCGACCCTATAGTCGTCGGACATGTCGGCGGCTGGCCAACCTAGTCCCGAGGTCGTGGGGACGACTCAATAGTCGCCGGACATGTCGGCGGCTGGCCAACTTTGGCCCGTGGTCGTGGGGACGACCCTATAGTCCTCGGACAAGTCGGCGGCTGGCCAACTTTGGCCCAGGGTTGTGGGGACGACCCTATAGTCGACGGACATGACGGTGGCGGGCCAATCTAGTCCCGGGGTCGTGGGGACGACCCTATAGTCGTCGGACATGTCGGCGGCTGGCCAACTTTGGCCCGTGGTCGTGGGGACGACCCTATAGTCGTCGGAAATGTCGGCGGCGGGCCAACATTGACCCGGGGTCGTGGGGACGACTCTATAGCCGTCGGACATGTCGGCGTCTGGCCATATATGACCCGGGGACGTGGGGACGAGCCTATAGTCTTCGGACAAGTCGGCGGCTGGCCAAATTTGGCCCGTGGTCGTGGGGACCACCCTATAGTCGTCGGACATGACGGAGTCGGGCCAATCTAGTCCCGGGGTCGTGGGGACGACCCCATAGTCGTTGGACATGACGGTGGCGGGCCAGTCTAGTCCCGGGTCGTGGGCACGACCCTATAGTCGTCGGAAATGTCGCCGGCTGGCCAACTTTGGCCCGTGGTCGTGGGGACGACCCTATAGTCGCCGGACAAGTCGGCGGCGGTCCAGCTTTGGCCCGGGGTCGTGGGGACGACCCTATAGTCGTCGGACTTGATGGTGGCGGGCCAATCTAGTCCCGGGGTCGGGGGGACGACCCTATAGTCGTCGGACTTGACGGTGGCGGGCCAATCTACTCCCGGGGTGGTGGGGACGACCCTATAGTCGTCGGACTTGACGGTGGCGGGCCAATCTAGTCCCGGGGTCGGGGGGACGACCCTATAGTCGTCGGACTTGACGGTGGCGGGCCAATCTAGTCCCGGGGTCGTGGGGACGACCCTATAGTCGTCGGACATGACGGTGGCGGGTCAGTCTACTCCCGGGTTGTGGGGACGACCCTATGGTCGTCGGACATGTCGGCGGCTGGCCAACATTGGCCCCGTGGTCGTGGGGACGACCCTATAGTCGTCGGACATGTCGGCGGCTGGCCAACTTTGACCCGGGGACGTGGGGACGACCCTATAGTCGTCGGACAAGTCGGCGGCTGGCCAAATTTGGCCCGTGGTCGTGGGGACGACCCTATAGTCGTCGGACATGACGGTGTCGGGCCAATCTAGTCACGGGATCGTGGAGACGACCCTATAGTCGTCGGACATGACGGTGTCGGGCCAATCTAGTCCCGGGGTCTTGGGGACGACCCTACAGTCGTCGGACATTTCGGAGGCTTGCCAACTTTGGCACGGGGTGGTGGGGACGACCCTATAGTCGTCGGACATGTCGGCGGCTGGCCAACCTAGTCCCGAGGTCGTGGGGGCGACCCTATAGTCGTCGGAAATGTCGGCGGCTGGCCAACCTGGACCCGGGGTCGTGGGGACGACCCTATTGTCGTCGGACATGACGGTGGCGGGCCAATCTAGTCTCGGGGTCGTGGGGACGACCCTATAGTCGTCGGACATGTCGGCGGCTGGTCAACTTTGGCCCGGGGTCGTGGGGACGACCCTATAGTCGTCGGACAAGACGGTGGCGGACCAATCTAGTACCGGGGTCGTGGGGACGACCCTATAGTCGTTGGACATGTCGGCGGCTGGCCAACTTTGGCCCGTGGTCGTGGGGACGATCCAATAGTCGTCGGACATGTCGGCGGCTGGCCAACCTAGTCCCGAGGTCGTGGGGACGACCCTATAGTCGTCGGACTTGACGGTGGCGGGCCAATCTAGTCCCGGGGTCGTGGGGACTACCCTACAGTCGTCGGACATTTCGGCGGCTTGCCAACTTTGGCCCGGAGTCGTGGGGACGACCCTATAGTCGTCGGACTTGACGGTGGCGGTCCAATCTAGTCCCGAGGTCCTGGGGACGAACCTATAGTCGTCGGACTTGACGGTGGCGGGCCAATCTAGTCCCGGGGTCGTGGGGACGACCCTAAAGTCGTCGGACATGTCGGCGGCTGGCCAACTTTGGCCCGGGGTCGTGGGGACGACCCTATAGTCGTCGGACATGTCGGCGGCTGGCCAACTTTGGCCCGTGGTCGTGGGGACGACTCAATAGTCGTCGGACATGTCGCCGGCTGGCCAACTTTGGCCCGGTGCCGTGGGGACGACCCTATAGTCGGCGGACATGACGGCGATTGGCCAACACTGGCCCGGGGTCATGGGGACGACCCTATAATCGTCGGACATGTTGGCGGCTGGCCAACTTTGGCCCGTGGTCGTGGGGACGGCCCAATAGTCGTCGGACATGACGGTAGCTGGCCAATCTAGTCCGGGGGTCGTGGGGACGACACTATAGTCGTCGGACAACACGGCGGCTGGCCATCTTTGGCCCGTGGTCGTGGGGACGACCCTATAGTCGTCAGACATGACGGCGGCGGGCCAATCTATTCTCGGGGTCGTGGGGACGACCCTATAGTCGTCGGACATGTCGGCGGCTGGCCAACTTTGGCCTGTGGTCGTGGGGACGACCCTATAGTCGTCGGACATGACGGTGGCCGGCCAATCTAGTCCCGGGGTCGTGAGAACGACCCTATAGTCGTCGGACAAGACGGCGGCGGGCCAACCTAGCCCCGGGGTCGTGGGGACCACCCTATTGTCGTCGGACATGACGGTGGCGGGCCAATCTAGTCCTGGGGTCGTGGGGACGACCCTATAGTCGTCGGACATGTCGCCGGCGGGCCAACTTAGGCCCAGGATCGTGGGGACGACCCTATAGTCGTCGGATATGTCGGCGGTTGACCAACCTAGTCCGGGGGTCGTGGGGAGGACCGTGTAGTCGCCGGACAATTCCGCGGCCGGCCAACTTTGGCCCGGGGTCGTGGGGCCGACCCTATAGTCGTCGGACATGTCGGCGGCTGGCCAACCTAGTCCGGGGTCGTGGGGACGACCCTATAGTCGTCGGACATGTCGGCGGCTGGCCAACTTTGGCCCGTGGTCGTGGGGACGTCTGTTTTGTCGTCGGACATGTCGGCGGCTGGCCAACCTAGTCCCGAGGTCGTGGGGACGACCCTATAGTCGTCGGACATGTCGGCGGCGGGCCAGTCTATTCCCGGGGTCGTGGGGACGACCCTATTGTCGTCGGACATGACCGTGGCGGGCCAATCTAGTCCCGGGGTCGTAGGGATGACCCTATAGTCGTCGGACAAGTCGGCGGCGGGCCAATCTAGTCCCGGGGTCGTGGGGACGACCCTATTGTCGTCGGACATGTCGGCGGCTGGCCAACTTTGGTCCGTGGTTGTGGGGACGACTCAATAGTCGCCGGACATGTCGGCGGCTGGCCAACTTTGGCCCGTGGTCGTGGGGACGACCCTATAGTCCTCGGACAAGTCGGCGGCTGGCCAACTTTGGCCCAGGGTTGTGGGGACGACCCTATAGTCGACGGACATGACGGTGGCGGGCCAATCTAGTCCCGGGGTCGTGGGGACGACCCTATAGTCGTCGGACATGTCGGCGGCTGGCCAACTTTGGCCCGTGGTCGTGGGGACGACCCTATAGTCGTCGGAAATGTCGGCGGCGGGCCAACATTGACCCGGGGTCGTGGGGACGACTCTATAGCCGTCGGACATGTCGGCGTCTGGCCATATATGACCCGGGGACGTGGGGACGAGCCTATAGTCGTCGGACAAGTCGGCGGCTGGCCAACTTTGGCCCGTGGTCGTGGGGACGACCCTATAGTCGTCGGAAATGTCGGCGGCGGGCCAACATTGACCCGGGGTCGTGGGGACGACTCTATAGCCGTCGGACATGTCGGCGTCTGGCCATATATGACCCGGGGACGTGGGGACGACCCTATAGTCGTCGGACAAGTCGGCGGCTGGCCAACTTTGGCCCGTGGTCGTGGGGACGACCCTATAGTCGTCGGAAATGTCGGCGGCGGGCCAACATTGACCCGGGGTCGTGGGGACGACTCTAATGCCGTCGGGCATGTCGGCGTCTGGCCATATATGACCCGGGGACGTGGGGACGAGCCTATAGTCTTCGGACAAGTCGGCGGCTGGCCAACTTTGGCCCGTGGTCGTGGGGACGGCCCAATAGTCGTCGGACATGACGGTAGCTGGCCAATCTAGTCCGGGGGTCGTGGGGACGACACTATAGTCGTCGGACAACACGGCGGCTGGCCATCTTTGGCCCGGGGTCGTGGGGACGACCCTATAGTCGTCGGACATTTCGGCGGCATGCCACCTTTGGCCCGGGGTCGTGGGGACGACCCTATAGTCGTCGGACATGACGGTGGCGGGCCAATCTAGTCCCGGGGTCATAGGGACGACCCTATAGTCGTCGGACATGTCGGCGGCTGGTCAACTTAGGCCCGTGGTCGTAGGGACGATCCGATAGTCGTTGGACATGACGGTGCCGGGCCAATCAAGTCCCGGGGTCGTGGGTACGACCCTATAGTCGTCGGACATGTCGGCGATTGGCCATTATTGGCCCGGGGTCGTGGGGACGACCCTATAGTCGTCGGACAAGTCGGCGGCTGGCCAAATTTGGCCCGTGGTCGTGAGGACGACCCTATTGTCGTCGGAAATGTCGGCGGCTGGCCAACTTTGGCCCGTGGTCGTGAAGACGACCCTATAGTCGTCGGACAAGACGGTGGCGGGCCAATCTAGTCCCGGGGTCGTGGGGACGACCCTATAGTCGTCGGACAAGTCGGCGGCTGGCAAACTTTGGCCCGTTGTCGTGGGGACGACCCTTTAGTCGTCGGATATGTCGGCGGCTGGCCAAAGTTGGCCCGTGGTCGTGGGGACAACCCTATAATCGTCGGACATGGCGGTGGCGGGCCAATCTAGTCCCGGGATCGTGGGGATGACCCTATTGTCGTCGGACATGGCGGTGGCGGGCCAATCTAGTCCCGGGATCGTGGGGACGACCCTATAGTCGTCGGACAAGTCGGCGGCTGCCCAATCTAGTCCGGGGGTCGTGGGGACGACCCTATAGTCGTCGGACATGTCGCCGGCTGGCCAACTTTGGCCCGTGGTCGTGGGGACGAACCTATAGTCGTCAAACATGACGGTGGCGGGCCAATCTAGTCCCGGGGTCGTGGGGACGACCCTATTGTCGTCGGAAATGTCGGCGGCTGGCCAACTTTGGCCCGTGGTCGTGAAGACGACCCTATAGTCGTCGGACAAGACGGTGGCGGGCCAATCTAGTCCCGGGGTCGTGGGGACGACCCTATAGTCGTCGGACAAGTCGGCGGCTGGCAAACTTTGGCCCGTTGTCGTGGGGACGACCCTTTAGTCGTCGGATATGTCGGCGGCTGGCCAAAGTTGGCCCGTGGTCGTGGGGACAACCCTATAATCGTCGGACATGGCGGTGGCGGGCCAATCTAGTCCCGGGATCGTGGGGATGACCCTATTGTCGTCGGACATGGCGGTGGCGGGCCAATCTAGTCCCGGGATCGTGGGGACGACCCTATAGTCGTCGGACAAGTCGGCGGCTGCCCAATCTAGTCCGGGGGTCGTGGGGACGACCCTATAGTCGTCGGACATGTCGCCGGCTGGCCAACTTTGGCCCGTGGTCGTGGGGACGAACCTATAGTCGTCAAACATGACGGTGGCGGGCCAATCTAGTCCCGGGGTCGTGGGGACGACCCTATAGTCGTCGGACATGTCGCCGGCTGGCCAACTTTGGCCCGTGGTCGTGGGGACGAACCTATAGTCGTCAAACATGACGGTGGCGGGCCAATCTAGTCCCGGGGTTGTGGGGACGACCCTATAGTCGTCGGACATGTCGGCGGCTGGCCAACTTTTGCCCGGGGTCGTGGGGACGACTCTATAGTCGTCGTACATTTCGGGGGCTGGCCAACTTTGGCCCGGGGTCGTGGGGCCGACCCTATAGTCGTCGGACAAGTCGGCGGCGAGCCAACCTAGTCCCGCGGTCGTGAGGACGACCCTATAGTCTTCGGACAAGTCAGCGGCTGGCCAACATTGGCCCGTGGTCGTGGGGACGACCCTATAGTCGTCGGACAAGTCGGCGGCTGTCCAGCTTTGGCCCGGGGTCGTGGGGACGACCCTATAGTCGTCGGACTTGACGGTGGCGGGCCAATCTAGTCCCGGGGTCGGGGGGACGACCCTATAGTCGTCGGACTTGACGGTGGCGGGCCAATCTACTCCCGGGGTGGTGGGGACGACCCTATAGTCGTCGGACTTGACGGTGGCGGGCCTATCTAGTACCGGGGTCGTGGGGACCACACTATAGTCGTCGGACAAGTCGGCGGCTGGCCAACTTTTGCCCGGGGTCGTGGGGACGACCCTATAGTGGTCGGACTAGTCGGCGGCTGGCCAACCTAGTCCCGGGTTCGTGGGGACGACCCTATAGTTCTCGGACAAGTCGGCGGCTGGCCAACTTTGGCCCGTGGCCGTGGGGACGACCCTATAGTCGTCGGACAAGTCGGCGGCTGCCCAATCTAGTCCCGGGATGGTAGGGACGACCCTATAGTCGTCGGACAAGTCGGCGGCTGGTCAACTTTGGCCCGGGGTCGTGAGGACGAATCTATAGTCGTCGGACATGTCGGCGGCTGTCCAACTTTGGCCCGGGGTCGTGGGGACGACCGTATAGTCGTCGGACTTGACGGTGGCGGGCCAATCTAGTCCCGGGGTCGTGGGGACGACCCTATAGTGGTCGGACTAGTCGGCGGCTGGCCAACCTAGTCCCGGGTCCGTGGGGACGACCCTATAGTCCTCGGACAAGTCGGCGGCTGGCCAACTTTGGCCCGGGGTTGTAGGGACAACCCTATAGTCGTCGGACAAGTCGGAGGCTGGCCAACTTTGGCCCGTGGTCGTGGGGACGACCCTATAGTCGTTGGACATGGCGGTGGCGGGCCAATCTAGTCCCGGGATCGTGGGGACGACCCTATTGTCGTCGGACATGGCGGTGGCGGGCCAATCTAGTCCCGGGATCGTGGGGACGACCCTATAGTCGTCGGACAAGTCGGCGGCTGCCCAATCTAGTCCGGGGGTCGTGGGGACGACCCTATAGTCGTCGGACATGTCGCCGGCTGGCCAACTTTGGCCCGTGGTCGTGGGGACGAACCTATAGTCGTCAAACATGACGGTGGCGGGCCAATCTAGTCCCGGGGTCGTGGGGACGACCCTATAGTCGTCGGACATGTCGCCGGCTGGCCAACTTTGGCCCGTGGTCGTGGGGACGAACCTATAGTCGTCAAACATGACGGTGGCGGGCCAATCTAGTCCCGGGGTCGTGGGGACGACCCTATAGTCGTCGGACATGTCGGCGGCTGGCCAACTTTTGCCCGGGGTCGTGGGGACGACTCTATAGTCGTCGTACATTTCGGGGGCTGGCCAACTTTGGCCCGGGGTCGTGGGGACGACCCTATAGTCGTCGGACTTGACGGTGGCGGGCCAATCTAGTCCCGGGGTCGTGGGGACGACCCTATAGTCGTCGGATATGTCGGCGGCTTGCCAACTTTGGCCCGGGGTCGTGGGGACGATCCAATAGTCGTCGGACATGTCGGCGGCTGGTCAACTTTGGCCCGTGGTCGTAAAGACGACCCTATTGTCGTCGGACAAGACGGTGGGGGGCCAATCTAGTCCCGGCGTCGTGGGGTCGACCCTATACTCGTCGGACAAGTCGGCGGCTGGCCATCTTTGGCCCAGGGTTGTGGGGACGACCCTATAGTCGCCGGACATGTTGGCGGCAGGTCAACCTAGTCCCGGGGTCGTGGGGACGACCCTATAATCGTCGGAGGTGTCGGCGGTTGGCCAACTTTGGCCCGTGGTCGTGGGGACGACCCTATAGTCCTCGGACAAGTCGGCGGCTGGCCAACTTTGGCCCAGGGTTGTGGGGACGACCCTATAGTCGACGGACATGACGGTGGCGGGCCAATCTAGTCCCGGGGTCGTGGGGACGACCCTATAGTCGTCGGACATGTCGGCGGCTGGCCAACTTTGGCCCGTGGTCGTGGGGACGACCCTATAGTCGTCGGACATGTCGGCGGCTGGCCAACTTTGACCCGGGGACGTGGGGACGACCCTATAGTCTTCGGACAAGTCGGCGGCTGGCCAAATTTGGCCCGTGGTCGTGGGGACGACCCTATAGTCGTCGGACATGACGGTGTCGGGCCAATCTAGTCCCGGGATCGTGGAGACGACCCTATAGTCGTCGGACATGACGGTGGCGGACCAATCTAGTACCGGGGTCGTGGGGACGACCCTATAGTCGTTGGACATGTCGGCGGCTGGCCAACTTTGGCCCGTGGTCGTGGGGACGATCCAATAGTCGTCGGACATGTCGGCGGCTGGCCAACCTAGTCCCGAGGTCGTGGGGACGACTCAATAGTCGCCGGACATGTCGGCGGCTGGCCAACTTTGGCCCGTGGTCGTGGGGACGACCCTATAGTCCTCGGACAAGTCGGCGGCTGGCCAACTTTGGCCCAGGGTTGTGGGGACGACCCTATAGTCGACGGACATGACGGTGGCGGGCCAATCTAGTCCCGGGGTCGTGGGGACGACCCTATAGTCGTCGGACATGTCGGCGGCTGGCCAACTTTGGCCCGTGGTCGTGGGGACGACCCTATAGTCGTCGGAAATGTCGGCGGCGGGCCAACATTGACCCGGGGTCGTGGGGACGACTCTATAGCCGTCGGACATGTCGGCGTCTGGCCATATATGACCCGGGGACGTGGGGACGAGCCTATAGTCTTCGGACAAGTCGGCGGCTGGCCAAATTTGGCCCGTGGTCGTGGGGACCACCCTATAGTCGTCGGACATGACGGAGTCGGGCCAATCTAGTCCCGGGGTCGTGGGGACGACCCCATAGTCGTTGGACATGACGGTGGCGGGCCAGTCTAGTCCCGGGTCGTGGGCACGACCCTATAGTCGTCGGAAATGTCGCCGGCTGGCCAACTTTGGCCCGTGGTCGTGGGGACGACCCTATAGTCGCCGGACAAGTCGGCGGCGGTCCAGCTTTGGCCCGGGGTCGTGGGGACGACCCTATAGTCGTCGGACTTGATGGTGGCGGGCCAATCTAGTCCCGGGTTCGGGGGGACGACCCTATAGTCGTCGGACTTGACGGTGGCGGGCCAATCTACTCCCGGGGTGGTGGGGACGACCCTATAGTCGTCGGACTTGACGGTGGCGGGCCAATCTAGTCCCGGGGTCGGGGGGACGACCCTATAGTCGTCGGACTTGACGGTGGCGGGCCAATCTAGTCCCGGGGTCGTGGGGACGACCCTATAGTCGTCGGACATGACGGTGGCGGGTCAGTCTACTCCCGGGTTGTGGGGACGACCCTATGGTCGTCGGACATGTCGGCGGCTGGCCAACATTGGCCCCGTGGTCGTGGGGACGACCCTATAGTCGTCGGACATGTCGGCGGCTGGCCAACTTTGACCCGGGGACGTGGGGACGACCCTATAGTCGTCGGACAAGTCGGCGGCTGGCCAAATTTGGCCCGTGGTCGTGGGGACGACCCTATAGTCGTCGGACATGACGGTGTCGGGCCAATCTAGTCACGGGATCGTGGAGACGACCCTATAGTCGTCGGACATGACGGTGTCGGGCCAATCTAGTCCCGGGGTCTTGGGGACGACCCTACAGTCGTCGGACATTTCGGAGGCTTGCCAACTTTGGCACGGGGTGGTGGGGACGACCCTATAGTCGTCGGACATGTCGGCGGCTGGCCAACCTAGTCCCGAGGTCGTGGGGGCGACCCTATAGTCGTCGGAAATGTCGGCGGCTGGCCAACCTGGACCCGGGGTCGTGGGGACGACCCTATTGTCGTCGGACATGACGGTGGCGGGCCAATCTAGTCTCGGGGTCGTGGGGACGACCCTATAGTCGTCGGACATGTCGGCGGCTGGTCAACTTTGGCCCGGGGTCGTGGGGACGACCCTATAGTCGTCGGACAAGACGGTGGCGGACCAATCTAGTACCGGGGTCGTGGGGACGACCCTATAGTCGTTGGACATGTCGGCGGCTGGCCAACTTTGGCCCGTGGTCGTGGGGACGATCCAATAGTCGTCGGACATGTCGGCGGCTGGCCAACCTAGTCCCGAGGTCGTGGGGACGACCCTATAGTCGTCGGACTTGACGGTGGCGGGCCAATCTAGTCCCGGGGTCGTAGGGATGACCCTATAGTCGTCGGACAAGTCGGCGGCGGGCCAATCTAGTCCCGGGGTCGTGGGGACGACCCTATTGTCGTCGGACATGTCGGCGGCTGGCCAACTTTGGTCCGTGGTTGTGGGGACGACTCAATAGTCGCCGGACATGTCGGCGGCTGGCCAACTTTGGCCCGTGGTCGTGGGGACGACCCTATAGTCCTCGGACAAGTCGGCGGCTGGCCAACTTTGGCCCAGGGTTGTGGGGACGACCCTATAGTCGACGGACATGACGGTGGCGGGCCAATCTAGTCCCGGGGTCGTGGGGACGACCCTATAGTCGTCGGACATGTCGGCGGCTGGCCAACTTTGGCCCGTGGTCGTGGGGACGACCCTATAGTCGTCGGAAATGTCGGCGGCGGGCCAACATTGACCCGGGGTCGTGGGGACGACTCTATAGCCGTCGGACATGTCGGCGTCTGGCCATATATGACCCGGGGACGTGGGGACGAGCCTATAGTCGTCGGACAAGTCGGCGGCTGGCCAACTTTGGCCCGTGGTCGTGGGGACGACCCTATAGTCGTCGGAAATGTCGGCGGCGGGCCAACATTGACCCGGGGTCGTGGGGACGACTCTATAGCCGTCGGACATGTCGGCGTCTGGCCATATATGACCCGGGGACGTGGGGACGACCCTATAGTCGTCGGACAAGTCGGCGGCTGGCCAACTTTGGCCCGTGGTCGTGGGGACGACCCTATAGTCGTCGGAAATGTCGGCGGCGGGCCAACATTGACCCGGGGTCGTGGGGACGACTCTAATGCCGTCGGGCATGTCGGCGTCTGGCCATATATGACCCGGGGACGTGGGGACGAGCCTATAGTCTTCGGACAAGTCGGCGGCTGGCCAACTTTGGCCCGTGGTCGTGGGGACGGCCCAATAGTCGTCGGACATGACGGTAGCTGGCCAATCTAGTCCGGGGGTCGTGGGGACGACACTATAGTCGTCGGACAACACGGCGGCTGGCCATCTTTGGCCCGGGGTCGTGGGGACGACCCTATAGTCGTCGGACATTTCGGCGGCATGCCACCTTTGGCCCGGGGTCGTGGGGACGACCCTATAGTCGTCGGACATGACGGTGGCGGGCCAATCTAGTCCCGGGGTCATAGGGACGACCCTATAGTCGTCGGACATGTCGGCGGCTGGTCAACTTAGGCCCGTGGTCGTAGGGACGATCCGATAGTCGTTGGACATGACGGTGCCGGGCCAATCAAGTCCCGGGGTCGTGGGTACGACCCTATAGTCGTCGGACATGTCGGCGATTGGCCATTATTGGCCCGGGGTCGTGGGGACGACCCTATAGTCGTCGGACAAGTCGGCGGCTGGCCAAATTTGGCCCGTGGTCGTGAGGACGACCCTATTGTCGTCGGAAATGTCGGCGGCTGGCCAACTTTGGCCCGTGGTCGTGAAGACGACCCTATAGTCGTCGGACAAGACGGTGGCGGGCCAATCTAGTCCCGGGGTCGTGGGGACGACCCTATAGTCGTCGGACAAGTCGGCGGCTGGCAAACTTTGGCCCGTTGTCGTGGGGACGACCCTTTAGTCGTCGGATATGTCGGCGGCTGGCCAAAGTTGGCCCGTGGTCGTGGGGACAACCCTATAATCGTCGGACATGGCGGTGGCGGGCCAATCTAGTCCCGCGATCGTGGGGATGACCCTATTGTCGTCGGACATGGCGGTGGCGGGCCAATCTAGTCCCGGGATCGTGGGGACGACCCTATAGTCGTCGGACAAGTCGGCGGCTGCCCAATCTAGTCCGGGGGTCGTGGGGACGACCCTATAGTCGTCGGACATGTCGCCGGCTGGCCAACTTTGGCCCGTGGTCGTGGGGACGAACCTATAGTCGTCAAACATGACGGTGGCGGGCCAATCTAGTCCCGGGGTCGTGGGGACGACCCTATTGTCGTCGGAAATGTCGGCGGCTGGCCAACTTTGGCCCGTGGTCGTGAAGACGACCCTATAGTCGTCGGACAAGACGGTGGCGGGCCAATCTAGTCCCGGGGTCGTGGGGACGACCCTATAGTCGTCGGACAAGTCGGCGGCTGGCAAACTTTGGCCCGTTGTCGTGGGGACGACCCTTTAGTCGTCGGATATGTCGGCGGCTGGCCAAAGTTGGCCCGTGGTCGTGGGGACAACCCTATAATCGTCGGACATGGCGGTGGCGGGCCAATCTAGTCCCGGGATCGTGGGGATGACCCTATTGTCGTCGGACATGGCGGTGGCGGGCCAATCTAGTCCCGGGATCGTGGGGACGACCCTATAGTCGTCGGACAAGTCGGCGGCTGCCCAATCTAGTCCGGGGGTCGTGGGGACGACCCTATAGTCGTCGGACATGTCGCCGGCTGGCCAACTTTGGCCCGTGGTCGTGGGGACGAACCTATAGTCGTCAAACATGACGGTGGCGGGCCAATCTAGTCCCGGGGTCGTGGGGACGACCCTATAGTCGTCGGACATGTCGCCGGCTGGCCAACTTTGGCCCGTGGTCGTGGGGACGAACCTATAGTCGTCAAACATGACGGTGGCGGGCCAATCTAGTCCCGGGGTTGTGGGGACGACCCTATAGTCGTCGGACATGTCGGCGGCTGGCCAACTTTTGCCCGGGGTCGTGGGGACGACTCTATAGTCGTCGTACATTTCGGGGGCTGGCCAACTTTGGCCCGGGGTCGTGGGGCCGACCCTATAGTCGTCGGACAAGTCGGCGGCGAGCCAACCTAGTCCCGCGGTCGTGAGGAAGACCCTATAGTCTTCGGACAAGTCAGCGGCTGGCCAACATTGGCCCGTGGTCGTGGGGACGACCCTATAGTCGTCGGACAAGTCGGCGGCTGTCCAGCTTTGGCCCGGGGTCGTGGGGACGACCCTATAGTCGTCGGACTTGACGGTGGCGGGCCAATCTAGTCCCGGGGTCGGGGGGACGACCCTATAGTCGTCGGACTTGACGGTGGCGGGCCAATCTACTCCCGGGGTGGTGGGGACGACCCTATAGTCGTCGGACTTGACGGTGGCGGGCCTATCTAGTACCGGGGTCGTGGGGACCACACTATAGTCGTCGGACAAGTCGGCGGCTGGCCAACTTTTGCCCGGGGTCGTGGGGACGACCCTATAGTGGTCGGACTAGTCGGCGGCTGGCCAACCTAGTCCCGGGTTCGTGGGGACGACCCTATAGTTCTCGGACAAGTCGGCGGCTGGCCAACTTTGGCCCGTGGCCGTGGGGACGACCCTATAGTCGTCGGACAAGTCGGCGGCTGCCCAATCTAGTCCCGGGATGGTAGGGACGACCCTATAGTCGTCGGACAAGTCGGCGGCTGGTCAACTTTGGCCCGGGGTCGTGAGGACGAATCTATAGTCGTCGGACATGTCGGCGGCTGTCCAACTTTGGCCCGGGGTCGTGGGGACGACCGTATAGTCGTCGGACTTGACGGTGGCGGGCCAATCTAGTCCCGGGGTCGTGGGGACGACCCTATAGTGGTCGGACTAGTCGGCGGCTGGCCAACCTAGTCCCGGGTCCGTGGGGACGACCCTATAGTCCTCGGACAAGTCGGCGGCTGGCCAACTTTGGCCCGGGGTTGTAGGGACAACCCTATAGTCGTCGGACAAGTCGGAGGCTGGCCAACTTTGGCCCGTGGTCGTGGGGACGACCCTATAGTCGTTGGACATGGCGGTGGCGGGCCAATCTAGTCCCGGGATCGTGGGGACGACCCTATGGTCGTCGGACATGGCGGTGGCGGGCCAATCTAGTCCCGGGATCGTGGGGACGACCCTATAGTCGTCGGACAAGTCGGCGGCTGCCCAATCTAGTCCGGGGGTCGTGGGGACGACCCTATAGTCGTCGGACATGTCGCCGGCTGGCCAACTTTGGCCCGTGGTCGTGGGGACGAACCTATAGTCGTCAAACATGACGGTGGCGGGCCAATCTAGTCCCGGGGTCGTGGGGACGACCCTATAGTCGTCGGACATGTCGCCGGCTGGCCAACTTTGGCCCGTGGTCGTGTGGACGAACCTATAGTCGTCAAACATGACGGTGGCGGGCCAATCTAGTCCCGGGGTCGTGGGGACGACCCTATAGTCGTCGGACATGTCGGCGGCTGGCCAACTTTTGCCCGGGGTCGTGGGGACGACTCTATAGTCGTCGTACATTTCGGGGGCTGGCCAACTTTGGCCCGGGGTCGTGGGGACGACCCTATAGTCGTCGGACTTGACGGTGGCGGGCCAATCTAGTCCCGGGGTCGTGGGGACGACCCTATAGTCGTCGGATATGTCGGCGGCTTGCCAACTTTGGCCCGGGGTCGTGGGGACGATCCAATAGTCGTCGGACATGTCGGCGGCTGGTCAACTTTGGCCCGTGGTCGTAAAGACGACCCTATTGTCGTCGGACAAGACGGTGGGGGGCCAATCTAGTCCCGGCGTCGTGGGGTCGACCCTATACTCGTCGGACAAGTCGGCGGCTGGCCATCTTTGGCCCAGGGTTGTGGGGACGACCCTATAGTCGCCGGACATGTTGGCGGCAGGTCAACCTAGTCCCGGGGTCGTGGGGACGACCCTATAATCGTCGGAGGTGTCGGCGGTTGGCCAACTTTGGCCCGTGGTCGTGGGGACGACCCTATAGTCCTCGGACAAGTCGGCGGCTGGCCAACTTTGGCCCAGGGTTGTGGGGACGACCCTATAGTCGACGGACATGACGGTGGCGGGCCAATCTAGTCCCGGGGTCGTGGGGACGACCCTATAGTCGTCGGACATGTCGGCGGCTGGCCAACTTTGGCCCGTGGTCGTGGGGACGACCCTATAGTCGTCGGACATGTCGGCGGCTGGCCAACTTTGACCCGGGGACGTGGGGACGACCCTATAGTCTTCGGACAAGTCGGCGGCTGGCCAAATTTGGCCCGTGGTCGTGGGGACGACCCTATAGTCGTCGGACATGACGGTGTCGGGCCAATCTAGTCCCGGGATCGTGGAGACGACCCTATAGTCGTCGGACATGACGGTGGCGGACCAATCTAGTACCGGGGTCGTGGGGACGACCCTATAGTCGTTGGACATGTCGGCGGCTGGCCAACTTTGGCCCGTGGTCGTGGGGACGATCCAATAGTCGTCGGACATGTCGGCGGCTGGCCAACCTAGTCCCGAGGTCGTGGGGACGACCCTATAGTCGTCGGACTTGACGGTGGCGGGCCAATCTAGTCCCGGGGTCGTGGGGACTACCCTACAGTCGTCGGACATGTCGGCGGCTGGCCAACTTTGGCCCGGGGTCGTGGGGACGACCCTATAGTCGTCGGACATGTCGGCGGCTGGCCAACTTTGGCCCGTGGTCGTGGGGACGACTCAATAGTCGTCGGACATGTCGCCGGCTGGCCAACTTTGGCCCGGTGCCGTGGGGACGACCCTATAGTCGGCGGACATGACGGCGATTGGCCAACACTGGCCCGGGGTCATGGGGACGACCCTATAATCGTCGGACATGTCGGCGGCTGGCCAACTTTGGCCCGTGGTCGTGGGGACGACCCTATAGTCGTCGGAAATGTCGGCGGCGGGCCAACATTGACCCGGGGTCGTGGGGACGACTCTATAGCCGTCGGACATGTCGGCGTCTGGCCATATATGACCCGGGGACGTGGGGACGAGCCTATAGTCTTCGGACAAGTCGGCGGCTGGCCATCTTTGGCCCGTGGTCGTGGGGACGACCCTACAGTCGTCGGACATGACGGTGGCCGGCCAATCTAGTCCCGGGGTCGTGGGGACGACCCCATAGTCGTTGGACATGACGGTGGCGGGCCAGTCTAGTCCCGGGTCGTGGGCACGACCCTATAGTCGTCGGAAATGTCGCCGGCTGGCCAACTTTGGCCCGTGGTCGTGGGGACGACCCTATAGTCGTCGGACAAGTCGGCGGCGGTCCAGCTTTGGCCCGGGGTCGTGGGGACGACCCTATAGTCGTCGGACTTGATGGTGGCGGGCCAATCTAGTCCCGGGGTCGGGGGGACGACCCTATAGTCGTCGGACATGACGGTGGCGGGCCAATCTACTCCCGGGGTGGTGGGGACGACCCTATAGTCGTCGGACTTGACGGTGGCGGGCCAATCTAGTCCCGGGGTCGGGGGGACGACCCTATAGTCGTCGGACTTGACGGTGGCGGGCCAATCTAGTCCCGGGGTCGTGGGGACGACCCTATAGTCGTCGGACATGACGGTGGCGGGTCAGTCTACTCCCGGGTTGTGGGGACGACCCTATGGTCGTCGGACATGTCGGCGGCTGGCCAACATTGGCCCCGTGGTCGTGGGGACGACCCTATAGTCGTCGGACATGTCGGCGGCTGGCCAACTTTGACCCGGGGACGTGGGGACGACCCTATAGTCGTCGGACAAGTCGGCGGCTGGCCAAATTTGGCCCGTGGTCGTGGGGACGACCCTATAGTCGTCGGACATGACGGTGTCGGGCCAATCTAGTCCCGGGATCGTGGAGACGACCCTATAGTCGTCGGACATGACGGTGTCGGGCCAATCTAGTCCCGGGGTCTTGGGGACGACCCTACAGTCGTCGGACATTTCGGAGGCTTGCCAACTTTGGCACGGGGTGGTGGGGACGACCCTATAGTCGTCGGACATGTCGGCGGCTGGCCAACCTAGTCCCGAGGTCGTGGGGGCGACCCTATAGTCGTCGGAAATGTCGGCGGCTGGCCAACCTGGACCCGGGGTCGTGGGGACGACCCTATTGTCGTCGGACATGACGGTGGCGGGCCAATCTAGTCTCGGGGTCGTGGGGACGACCCTATAGTCGTCGGACATGTCGGCGGCTGGTCAACTTTGGCCCGGGGTCGTGGGGACGACCCTATAGTCGTCGGACAAGACGGTGGCGGACCAATCTAGTACCGGGGTCGTGGGGACGACCCTATAGTCGTTGGACATGTCGGCGGCTGGCCAACTTTGGCCCGTGGTCGTGGGGACGATCCAATAGTCGTCGGACATGTCGGCGGCTGGCCAACCTAGTCCCGAGGTCGTGGGGACGACCCTACAGTCGTCGGACTTGACGGTGGCGGGCCAATCTAGTCCCGGGGTCGTGGGGACTACCCTACAGTCGTCGGACATTTCGGCGGCTTGCCAACTTTGGCCCGGAGTCGTGGGGACGACCCTATAGTCGTCGGACTTGACGGTGGCGGTCCAATCTAGTCCCGAGGTCCTGGGGACGAACCTATAGTCGTCGGACTTGACGGTGGCGGGCCAATCTAGTCCCGGGGTCGTGGGGACGACCCTAAAGTCGTCGGACATGTCGGCGGCTGGCCAACTTTGGCCCGGGGTCGTGGGGACGACCCTATAGTCGTCGGACATGTCGGCGGCTGGCCAACTTTGGCCCGTGGTCGTGGGGACGACTCAATAGTCGTCGGACATGTCGCCGGCTGGCCAACTTTGGCCCGGTGCCGTGGGGACGACCCTATAGTCGGCGGACATGACGGCGATTGGCCAACACTGGCCCGGGGTCATGGGGACGACCCTATAATCGTCGGACATGTTGGCGGCTGGCCAACTTTGGCCCGTGGTCGTGGGGACGGCCCAATAGTCGTCGGACATGACGGTAGCTGGCCAATCTAGTCCGGGGGTCGTGGGGACGACACTATAGTCGTCGGACAACACGGCGGCTGGCCATCTTTGGCCCGTGGTCGTGGGGACGACCCTATAGTCGTCAGACATGACGGCGGCGGGCCAATCTATTCTCGGGGTCGTGGGGACGACCCTATAGTCGTCGGACATGTCGGCGGCTGGCCAACATTGGCCTGTGGTCGTGGGGACGACCCTATAGTCGTCGGACATGACGGTGGCCGGCCAATCTAGTCCCGGGGTCGTGAGAACGACCCTATAGTCGTCGGACAAGACGGCGGCGGGCCAACCTAGCCCCGGGGTCGTGGGGACCACCCTATTGTCGTCGGACATGACGGTGGCGGGCCAATCTAGTCCTGGGGTCGTGGGGACGACCCTATAGTCGTCGGACATGTCGCCGGCGGGCCAACTTAGGCCCAGGATCGTGGGGACGACCCTATAGTCGTCGGATATGTCGGCGGTTGACCAACCTAGTCCGGGGGTCGTGGGGAGGACCGTGTAGTCGCCGGACAATTCCGCGGCCGGCCAACTTTGGCCCGGGGTCGTGGGGCCGACCCTATAGTCGTCGGACATGTCGGCGGCTGGCCAACCTAGTCCGGGGTCGTGGGGACGACCCTATAGTCGTCGGACATGTCGGCGGCTGGCCAACTTTGGCCCGTGGTCGTGGGGACGTCTGTTTTGTCGTCGGACATGTCGGCGGCTGGCCAACCTAGTCCCGAGGTCGTGGGGACGACCCTATAGTCGTCGGACATGTCGGCGGCGGGCCAGTCTATTCCCGGGGTCGTGGGGACGACCCTATTGTCGTCGGACATGACCGTGGCGGGCCAATCTAGTCCCGGGGTCGTAGGGATGACCCTATAGTCGTCGGACAAGTCGGCGGCGGGCCAATCTAGTCCCGGGGTCGTGGGGACGACCCTATTGTCGTCGGACATGTCGGCGGCTGGCCAACTTTGGCCCGTGGTCGTGGGGACGACTCAATAGTCGCCGGACATGTCGGCGGCTGGCCAACTTTGGCCCGTGGTCGTGGGGACGACCCTATAGTCCTCGGACAAGTCGGCGGCTGGCCAACTTTGGCCCAGGGTTGTGGGGACGACCCTATAGTCGACGGACATGACGGTGGCGGGCCAATCTAGTCCCGGGGTCGTGGGGACGACCCTATAGTCGTCGGACATGTCGGCGGCTGGCCAACTTTGGCCCGTGGTCGTGGGGACGACCCTATAGTCGTCGGAAATGTCGGCGGCGGGCCAACATTGACCCGGGGTCGTGGGGACGACTCTATAGCCGTCGGACATGTCGGCGTCTGGCCATATATGACCCGGGGACGTGGGGACGAGCCTATAGTCTTCGGACAAGTCGGCGGCTGGCCATCTTTGGCCCGTGGTCGTGGGGACGACCCTACAGTCGTCGGACATGACGGTGGCCGGCCAATCTAGTCCCGGGGTCGTGGGGACGACCCCATAGTCGTTGGACATGACGGTGGCGGGCCAGTCTAGTCCCGGGTCGTGGGCACGACCCTATAGTCGTCGGAAATGTCGCCGGCTGGCCAACTTTGGCCCGTGGTCGTGGGGACGACCCTATAGTCGTCGGACAAGTCGGCGGCGGTCCAGCTTTGGCCCGGGGTCGTGGGGACGACCCTATAGTCGTCGGACTTGATGGTGGCGGGCCAATCTAGTCCCGGGGTCGGGGGGACGACCCTATAGTCGTCGGACATGACGGTGGCGGGCCAATCTACTCCCGGGGTGGTGGGGACGACCCTATAGTCGTCGGACTTGACGGTGGCGGGCCAATCTAGTCCCGGGGTCGGGGGGACGACCCTATAGTCGTCGGACTTGACGGTGGCGGGCCAATCTAGTCCCGGGGTCGTGGGGACGACCCTATAGTCGTCGGACATGACGGTGGCGGGTCAGTCTACTCCCGGGTTGTGGGGACGACCCTATGGTCGTCGGACATGTCGGCGGCTGGCCAACATTGGCCCCGTGGTCGTGGGGACGACCCTATAGTCGTCGGACATGTCGGCGGCTGGCCAACTTTGACCCGGGGACGTGGGGACGACCCTATAGTCGTCGGACAAGTCGGCGGCTGGCCAAATTTGGCCCGTGGTCGTGGGGACGACCCTATAGTCGTCGGACATGACGGTGTCGGGCCAATCTAGTCCCGGGATCGTGGAGACGACCCTATAGTCGTCGGACATGACGGTGTCGGGCCAATCTAGTCCCGGGGTCTTGGGGACGACCCTACAGTCGTCGGACATTTCGGAGGCTTGCCAACTTTGGCACGGGGTGGTGGGGACGACCCTATAGTCGTCGGACATGTCGGCGGCTGGCCAACCTAGTCCCGAGGTCGTGGGGGCGACCCTATAGTCGTCGGAAATGTCGGCGGCTGGCCAACCTGGACCCGGGGTCGTGGGGACGACCCTATTGTCGTCGGACATGACGGTGGCGGGCCAATCTAGTCTCGGGGTCGTGGGGACGACCCTATAGTCGTCGGACATGTCGGCGGCTGGTCAACTTTGGCCCGGGGTCGTGGGGACGACCCTATAGTCGTCGGACAAGACGGTGGCGGACCAATCTAGTACCGGGGTCGTGGGGACGACCCTATAGTCGTTGGACATGTCGGCGGCTGGCCAACTTTGGCCCGTGGTCGTGGGGACGATCCAATAGTCGTCGGACATGTCGGCGGCTGGCCAACCTAGTCCCGAGGTCGTGGGGACGACCCTACAGTCGTCGGACTTGACGGTGGCGGGCCAATCTAGTCCCGGGGTCGTGGGGACTACCCTACAGTCGTCGGACATTTCGGCGGCTTGCCAACTTTGGCCCGGAGTCGTGGGGACGACCCTATAGTCGTCGGACTTGACGGTGGCGGTCCAATCTAGTCCCGAGGTCCTGGGGACGAACCTATAGTCGTCGGACTTGACGGTGGCGGGCCAATCTAGTCCCGGGGTCGTGGGGACGACCCTAAAGTCGTCGGACATGTCGGCGGCTGGCCAACTTTGGCCCGGGGTCGTGGGGACGACCCTATAGTCGTCGGACATGTCGGCGGCTGGCCAACTTTGGCCCGTGGTCGTGGGGACGACTCAATAGTCGTCGGACATGTCGCCGGCTGGCCAACTTTGGCCCGGTGCCGTGGGGACGACCCTATAGTCGGCGGACATGACGGCGATTGGCCAACACTGGCCCGGGGTCATGGGGACGACCCTATAATCGTCGGACATGTTGGCGGCTGGCCAACTTTGGCCCGTGGTCGTGGGGACGGCCCAATAGTCGTCGGACATGACGGTAGCTGGCCAATCTAGTCCGGGGGTCGTGGGGACGACACTATAGTCGTCGGACAACACGGCGGCTGGCCATCTTTGGCCCGTGGTCGTGGGGACGACCCTATAGTCGTCAGACATGACGGCGGCGGGCCAATCTATTCTCGGGGTCGTGGGGACGACCCTATAGTCGTCGGACATGTCGGCGGCTGGCCAACATTGGCCTGTGGTCGTGGGGACGACCCTATAGTCGTCGGACATGACGGTGGCCGGCCAATCTAGTCCCGGGGTCGTGAGAACGACCCTATAGTCGTCGGACAAGACGGCGGCGGGCCAACCTAGCCCCGGGGTCGTGGGGACCACCCTATTGTCGTCGGACATGACGGTGGCGGGCCAATCTAGTCCTGGGGTCGTGGGGACGACCCTATAGTCGTCGGACATGTCGCCGGCGGGCCAACTTAGGCCCAGGATCGTGGGGACGACCCTATAGTCGTCGGATATGTCGGCGGTTGACCAACCTAGTCCGGGGGTCGTGGGGAGGACCGTGTAGTCGCCGGACAATTCCGCGGCCGGCCAACTTTGGCCCGGGGTCGTGGGGCCGACCCTATAGTCGTCGGACATGTCGGCGGCTGGCCAACCTAGTCCGGGGTCGTGGGGACGACCCTATAGTCGTCGGACATGTCGGCGGCTGGCCAACTTTGGCCCGTGGTCGTGGGGACGTCTGTTTTGTCGTCGGACATGTCGGCGGCTGGCCAACCTAGTCCCGAGGTCGTGGGGACGACCCTATAGTCGTCGGACATGTCGGCGGCGGGCCAGTCTATTCCCGGGGTCGTGGGGACGACCCTATTGTCGTCGGACATGACCGTGGCGGGCCAATCTAGTCCCGGGGTCGTAGGGATGACCCTATAGTCGTCGGACAAGTCGGCGGCGGGCCAATCTAGTCCCGGGGTCGTGGGGACGACCCTATTGTCGTCGGACATGTCGGCGGCTGGCCAACTTTGGCCCGTGGTCGTGGGGACGACTCAATAGTCGCCGGACATGTCGGCGGCTGGCCAACTTTGGCCCGTGGTCGTGGGGACGACCCTATAGTCCTCGGACAAGTCGGCGGCTGGCCAACTTTGGCCCAGGGTTGTGGGGACGACCCTATAGTCGACGGACATGACGGTGGCGGGCCAATCTAGTCCCGGGGTCGTGGGGACGACCCTATAGTCGTCGGACATGTCGGCGGCTGGCCAACTTTGGCCCGTGGTCGTGGGGACGACCCTATAGTCGTCGGAAATGTCGGCGGCGGGCCAACATTGACCCGGGGTCGTGGGGACGACTCTATAGCCGTCGGACATGTCGGCGTCTAGCCATATATGACCCGGGGACGTGGGGACGAGCCTATAGTCGTCGGACAAGTCGGCGGCTGGCCAACTTTGGCCCGTGGTCGTGGGGACGACCCTATAGTCGTCGGAAATGTCGGCGGCGGGCCAACATTGACCCGGGGTCGTGGGGACGACTCTATAGCCGTCGGACATGTCGGCGTCTGGCCATATATGACCCGGGGACGTGGGGACGACCCTATAG